>KK121786.1:488211-615870 GCA_000611955.2 Stegodyphus mimosarum
TTTTTTTTTTTTTTTTTTTTGTTATTTTGATTTTTGACTTGATAACTGATTAAACAATTTTAGTCATTTCATTTCTCATTTAATCCCCCCCACAGAAATATTCTAATTGATATTCAGTAGCGGATGTCAGTCTATATCAGTATACGAGTTAGAGGCAAGAAGTATTAAACTGTATGATGAATTTTTAGCCTTCAGCTTGAGTTTGTACTTTATTTAACAAATAGTTACAGTTGCAGTTTACATCGCACTTTAGAGCCTATTGCATTAGCTAAGTGTACTAGTTATAACATTAAATTTCCGTTGTAGCTATTCAATTAAAATTATATGCCTTCTTGATTGTAATCCTACGACGTTAGTACAGAAGTTCTGAGTATTTGTTCTTATTTTTATCATCAAAATTCTAATTCTAAAAAATTTCACTTAAACTTTAAATTCAAATTAATCATTTTTGTTTATTTATCACAAATATACTCCAATTTCTTAAAATAATAATAAGTTTATTAGAACTTATTATTATTTTAAAACTTATTATTATTTATTTAGAACTTATGAGAATTCGACGTATTACATCAACGATGATTTGCTGATAACAGCTAAGTCTATTCCAGCTAAAGAGCTGGTGAAATATTACTGAATATTTAGACAGGCTTATAATTTACATCTTTATTACTCTAAATTCTTTTGTGTATTTTATTACTACAATTTTTAGGTTCAAACATCATCTGAATGAGATTAATTTCAGAAAATTTTGACATTTATTCAGGTTTAAAAGCATTCTATGGATTGAAACAACGAAATATGTATAAATTTATTTAATTCTTCTCCAGTATAATGCATGATACCCTCCGAAACATTATTAAACCTTTCGAAAGAAAGATAAAATTATTATTATTCATCTGCAACTATTCGATGGAATTCCTGAACTTGCAGCTCAAAAATGCTCGAGAATATGCCATAGAAACAAGTAAGGGAACAACTTTCGGTATAATTTATCTGCTTTTTCGAAAAATACTGTTTGACAGTAACAACTATTGCTGATTATGTTAATGATTTACATATGAAAACAAGGATAACAGAAAATTGTTTACACAGTAAATATTAATTAAAAAAAGCTTTTTCATCTCGAATGAAAATTGTTATAATTAAAAAATGAATATTGGTTTGAAAATGCAGAATTTTGCTTAGTAAATTATATTTCAATAAGTCAGACATTTGTTTAAATGAAGTCTAAAAGTTATAAAAGATAATCTGTCGAAGAGATTAATACGCGTACTAATTATGTATTTTAAAAAATCAATTTTTATTTTTAGTAACTATTTAGTCACTGTTACGTTATCGTTTCTTTTCTTAAATCTATATAATTCATGTTTCAGATAACATAGCATTTGCAAGCACATTTCCAGGAAAAATTGGAAAGATTCTACTGATTTTTATTATAAATATTTTCCCTCATCTGTGAAGTTCGTGATAGAGCTTAACAGAACAAAGCTTCAGAAAAATTACTTAATTTTTCTGAAGCTGTGTTCAGGAAAACTTTTTTAACTTCAAATATTATATAAATCTTATGAGCAATAAATACTTCCATGCTTTTTCTGATGCAATATTAGAGTTATAATTCACAAAATTTCACATTTAAACTCTTCTAAAAACGTTTAATTATACATCACTGATGTTACGCCGAAATTTATGCTTGATAAAGGAGCAAATTAACAAGTCCATGAATTTAAACACTGTCGTGACAACCACCTCTATAAAATGAATTCTTACAGTGACGAGTAATTACAAGAACGTAAATAAACACTAGTGTTGAATTTAGTGTCTCATCATCCGTACGCGATTGTCTTAGAAAGGATTATAACTGTTTTATATACCTAGTGTTCTTCGATAAAAACCGCGGAACGCCACTATATCTTGTAAAATCGCTTTGTTGCAGCTTTGAAACTGCATTGAAATGCCATTATTTTTTATTTATTTATGTCTTGATTAGCATTGTTGACATCACTATCCGTCATCGGAAAAGATAATCGCACGGAAACGTTGACGCCTTGTCTAGAAGACCTTGCCCAGAAAACTGCCGATATTATTCCAGGGTCGAAGCTAAATACCAGCTGCTTAGTCCGGTCGCACAACAAAGTGCAACACCAACATCAGCTGATCCAGATCCATGAAGTGACAAAGAAGTCAGGAAAGACCAGCTGGAAGACCGTGGCATTAAACCCATAATTGATTTAATGGAGATCTCAAATAGAAAACCTACCTGGCAGGACATTTCGAGCTATAGTCCCACGAAAAAACAATATTGTGCTCTCTGGGACTCACTGCATTTTCGAAACGGCGTCTTGCGTCGGAAATTCGAGTCGGATGTTGGAAAGACATTCCAATGGCAGCTGCTACTCCCAAGATCCCGGATCCCGGACGTCATTAAAGAACTACATAGCAGCCCCACAGGAAATCACTTCGGAATAATGAAGACCTTCCAGAGCGTTTATTGATAGTATTTGATTTGCTGAAAGTTACTTATTGCAATTATTGTTTATTTTGTTATTGTAATGTAATGTTTATTGTTGCATTGATGCCTTAGTTGTAAGTTTGGCTTCCTGTCCAGGGACTGTACTGCCCGGGACGTGCAGTCCTTGGGAAGGTGGAAGTGTTACGGATTTCGTATTTATTTAGCTATTTATTTAGAATTGTAATTAAAATTGCTTTATTTTGCATTGCAACGCAGACGATTTTTGAAGAGAAAGCTATGTCGGAAAAGTAAAAGTGTGCGTGCATTTAATATTTAATAAAGAAATAAATTTTTGTTGCCATATAGAAAACAGATTTTACTACAATACTCTAGTGAATAATTAAAAAGCTTATAAAAGCCGAATTAAAACTTGTAGCTGTTTTAAGCGAAGTGTTGTTTACTTAATGCTGTTATTGATTGCAGCGAATTCGCTATGAGATAGAATTAATTTCTCTGTTTTCGAATTGAGTTCTGTTTAACGTTTGAGATATTGCGATATTGTACGAATATCTCTGAGGAAATATTTTAGCATTTTGTTTTATTTCTTATGAAAAGAATAAATTTGATTAACCTTTTAACGACTTGTGCATTCAATTCATAACGAACCCGTACGCACGCAACAGTATGTTTGGATTGTAGCAAGCTTGATTTCTTAGATTACGGCAAAGCACATAAGAGAGATCTACTTAAGGGAAGAGACGCTTCCGTGGAGGAATTTATAAGGAAAACTAGCTCGTATTGATTCATAACGGGGTAAACCTCGAAAACACTACAACTCAGCCACTGGTGTACCTGATTAACATGCAAATCACCACGGTGAATGCACTGGGAGAAACCTCGTTTGGACTTTTGCTATGCTTAGTGTTAGCATGAACCTTTGGAACCTTTTCTGTGACAGTATGACTTTGCCTAGCTCCTTTCCAATTTTGAAAAGGAATCCCTAAGGGGACAGATCCAACGTTCTCCCATCCTTATTCCCCTATCACCAAGCCACTGAGAGGACTTTCGACTGGTATATTTAAGTGTCCCATGCTGCAAAAATTTACAAATATCCAAAGGTTGGAATTCGATTCCTTCGACTCGGCAGCCAATATCACCAACCATAACATTAAACGGGGTGGCATCCCTAGAATAAAAGCAACCGGAACAGACAGCAGGAACGGTAGTCATTGTGTTAAAGCCCAAGTCAGGCTGAAAATATCAGCTACATATTCATTAGCGATGGCTTCTTTACGCTTCAATGCGCAAAATAGAAATAACAGAATTCTTTTGACAAACTGCTGCATTAGAAATTGCTATAATTTTATTTATGTTATTATATTATTAGTCCAAAAGGGCAATTTGCCAAGAAGAACTATTAATTTCGTTTTGGCATTTTGCGTCGATTCACTAAAAGCGTTGCTTCACTTTTCAGATTGTTGCCACCAAATATCATCGTCCTATATTATATTTAAAGAGATTAAATAATGAAGAATTTGCATAAATGTATATATGTTTCTAGCATTGTGATAAAACAACGGTACCTAGAGCCATCAAATTTTGAATATTGAACGTTCCCACCCGAATATGGGCATCTTGAAGCCCAAATTTTAAATTTGGAATTTGTTTTATTATCGATTCCATATTTTGTTAACCTTTAACGAATCTTTGATTAACAAACTCAAGGATTTCAAAGCTACCAATGGCAACGTTATACAGGAGAAGCATTTTTATATCCACCGCGTGAGACTATGTATCGGAAATTCTAAAGATATGCGCATTTTAAAATTATTTTGCGATATTGCTGTTGAACTGAATTTTATGGTTTAAGTGCAAAGAACGTGATATTTAATAAATAAAGGTAATACACAAGATGTTAAAAAAAACCTCCCTTAGGACACAATTTAAAATCAGAAACCTTTCAGATTTTTCTTTTTCGAATATAGAGGTAGGCCTTCCCTTTAATTAGTTATTATTATTATTATTATTATTTTATAATGCAGATAAACAATTACATAGTTACGTTGAAAAGAATGTAATGATGCGGACAAGTATGATTTATGAAATAAAAGTTTAAACAGAAATTCTTACTAATTATAAGCATTTAAAGAAACTTTCATTATGCATGCAAAATAACTGAAATAGTAATCAGTATAATAATAAATACACAAATCAAGATATGTTTTGTATATTTTTAGCTCCTCACGTTTAGATCATAAAAGAGATATAAAAATACCAAAGTGGGTAGACTGTACATGCTTGCAAACGACATCAAAGGAACAAAAAACCTGCGTATGTACTCTTTTAATCCCTAGCCTACCATTCTGGCTTTTTTATGTTGTTCACTGCCCACATGAGAGTTATTTGTTTCCTTGGGAAGAAATGCATTTGAGCCAACAACTAAAACATTAGGTAAAGGTAATGTTCTCTTAAAAAAGACATCAATATCTCTCTTGGGGCTCATATATTGTAAACTTAAGGGATGGAATCTGAAATTTAAACAAACAGCCAAAGGTATTTAATACTCCTTTAATCTAAACTGAAAACATATTCAGTTTATTTTAAATTTTTATTTATATACATTTTGCTATTTTATTAACGGTAATTTTGCTTTTTAAATTTGACTGCTCATAAAAATTAATTTTGAGTATTTTAATTACAGACTTCAGGTTTTAATGACTCAGAAACAATGAAAATGCACCCCATGTTTGCGCTTTTTGTCTATTTATTTTATATATTATTCATATTTGAGCATTTCAGCCTAATTAACTAAAGAAAATTAATTAGATTTTAAGTCATTTAAACGAATTTTTGTTTAGGTGTTTGAAATAATAATACTTTATAAGGTATTTCTCCTGTAAAGTATTTAGCATTCTTCTGTGGTGTAGTGATCAGCACACTCGGCGCGTATTCGAGAGGTCCGTGATTCGAGTCCCGGCGAGGACATTGCTCATTTTTCATCTCTCCTGCTTTCAGAAATTACCTAATGTCTCTACACTGGCGCGGAACTAAAAAAGGTGGTGGATGATGATTTTACAGCACCAGGATTTGGCGATTGGATCACCTAAATCCCAGGGGGAGTATATAAGGCATTTCTCTCGCCTTCTTGGCATGCCTTCGTGGTGTTGTGGTCAGCACGCTCGGCGCGTATTTGAGAGGTCCGTGGTTCGAGTCCCGGCGAGGGCATTGCTCATTTTTCATGACTCCTGCTTCCAAATAAATTCTAATCTCTACAACCCATTTTACAAATTCTGCGAACATTGAACCATTTTTCTGTAAATATAAAACTGCTGAAATTTCAAAATCAGATACTGGGCAATGTAGTTTGATTAACAAATCCTGTTATGACCGTCTAACAAATATGCAGATTTGGAATTACACCCATTGTGTTTTCATTGAATTTATACTGCATATAAATTTACGCAAACTGAAATTTATTCCGACTACGATAAAAAAATAGTTTTTAAATTACTAAAACAATTTTTTATGACCTATGGTGTGCACGGCGCATAAATGGAGCATCAGATCTCCAACACTGATGTCTTATTATTGTCAATTATTCTAAAAATATTATATCATCAGATAAACCAGCAGTTTAATAAATTTTAACAGAAATACATCAGTAAATTAATCACTTAAGTTCCTATTCATTATAAAATATTTCGCAAAGTTTCGTGTGACAGTTCTTGGCGTCTTGATAATGATTAAACTACTATTTATCCTAGCTCTAATAGAAAGTTACCAAAGCAGGCACCTACTAAAGATCTTAAGCAAATATTTATTAAATGTTTGGAAGCGAGAAAAGGCTCTGAATCAAAAAGCCGTTTGCGATTTAGTAGCTAAGGGAATCAAAGTACCTCACCTATCATTAAACTATTCTAAATTGGATTGAGATGCGGGCAGTTTCATACAACACTGAAGTGACTTAGGTAGATTCAACCTGCCTTTCCAGATAACAATTTATAGCCTGAAATATAACGCTTGGGAGCTCAGGCTTCAGTTAAGCTTAAGTAGGTAGGTACGGTTATGATTTGGCACTAAATTTGAGAATTTAGATGTCTGGAAGTTTATTTGTTTAGAGTGGTTAGTAATGCATCTGAAGTCAATTCTAATTCGTATTTACTCACCTTACAACAATTTTAGTAGACTTAGCTTGATGAATGTGTTCGGATTTCCCATATATTTCTAAGTAATTTGAAGAAATTTAATACAAATTTCCATGATATAGATATACTACTATTTTATTTAGTCTCAATAAATTTTCTGCCGTGTGACTTGAATTCAGAGCTTCACGAATGTAATAGTATAAGTATTATTCAGTAAATTTGTACCGTCTGCGCGTTTGTTTAATAATTTTACTTAAAATCACTACAGATGACATCCAGCTACTGTAACTTTAAAATTGACGAAATTGGGTTTTAGACTGGCACTTATTTCAAATATAAAGGCTCACTGCACTTCGAGAATCAAAGTTTCGAGATCTATATTCCTTGAAAAAGAAGATCATCATTTTTTTGGTACTTTTATTGTTTGCTTTGCATTAGGTTGCTATATTTAAAAATGTTAAAATAAGATTGAGAGCACTGCGAAGTAATTTACGCAACTAATTGCCGATGAAAAGAAACTGTGTGAGCATGTTCTCTCTAAGTGCACTGAGTCTTTCCAAATTAAATTCAGAAAAGTCAAAATCTAATTATTGTGAGGTCTTAGTTAAACTAACAAAGTTTTAATTTTCCCTTTTCTATCTGTTCTCATTTCAACTTCCCGTTAGAATAAGGGCGCGTTTCAGCTTTATGCTAATTTGAAGTGGAGCCAAGTTCTATTTAAACGAAAGATAGAAACCTTTCAGTGTGAGAGAGCTTTTAGTCTCAGACCAGTGTTATTCTATTCAACGTTCGCCTGACCAGCTAGTATTTAAATTCTAAGCCGTAGCGCTGTTACGTGATTACTTATTTAAGTAATTCTAAGTGCGTCAGTATTAGTTAAACCTTGCTACACACCATTTAGTTTTGAGGCCAACCTCGCGTTATAGCTCTGTGAGAAACGATTATTTAATTTCTATTTAGCTTTAGTTTAAATTAATTTGATTGTTCATTTTAGACCCAAGTGCGTTCTTTATTTTCTGTATCCCTCCCGAGTTGGGAAGTGGTTGTACATAATTGTGGTTTAATAAAAGAGGATTTTAAATCCCTCTGAAGTGTAGTTCTTCTACCACTTAATCACAGTATTCTACCACAGAACATAGCTGCATTCAGCTCCCTGTTCAAGATCAGGACTTAGGACTTTAAAGCTGTCACGAAGATGTTTTCCAAGAATATGTATCGAACACTCAGTCCTGACACACTTTCATCATCAAACGGACAGAAGTTTTGTCTGCGATCCGTTATTAGTTTGTATAAGATTTCTTTCATCTGTAGCGTGAATGTGTTTTTTTGCCTCAGAAAGTGCTTCGTGATGATGATCCTTGTACAACAAGACAGATTTTAATTTTTGCTGAAAATACTAGTGTATTTTTTGGTTATAAAATTCAAAGAACCATAAGAATTAAACCAAAATTTATGAGAGAGGAAACATGCTTTATATTTAATACTTATCTTCAAACCATAAGACGTACTCTAATTTTACGTCTTTTTTCTATTTAATTTAAGAAATTATGCATCTTATAATGTCAAAAGTATACTACTTACATTAAAAGCAAAATTTTTATACCTTTTCTCATAAAATATTATATTTTTTATAGTTCTAATAGAGGCTATGTTATTTAGATAAAATCAATAATTTTCAGGATGTTATTTTCCTGCTATTGTTTTTGTTTAGTCAAAACCCCTGTGAAGAGAGATTACTTGAACATATCTTTAGTTTACAATAACTGAAGTTTCGTAAGACCAAGCCAAACTGATATTTTGTGGGGTTTATATCAAGAAGGGCGTTATCCTTTCTCCGAACTATTGGACAAAGGATTTGATTGATCTGGGCGGCGGCCTAGCAAACTCCAAACCGTGAACAGATAATCCTGGTTTTACGTGTACACGCCTTAACATCGATACACTTTGAGATATTAGATATATAAATTGCTATTTGATTAAGAACGCGAATGATTTGCTCAAAAGTGGTAATTTGTATTATCATATGGTTATTTCAATGATTGGTTACATGTCTATTAACAGCATGTGGACAGCTATATTTCAGTAATAGAACCAACCATCAAGTTACTTACTCAGCTGTTCAGGATATAAAAAAACTCACCTAAACAGAAAGACTGAGCGACGGGAGAACGGGAACACGATTCCTCCACCATATATATAAATAGAGATAAAATCAGAGATTTAGTTTAATAATGCTCAGCCATACGATTTTGAATCCTTTCTACGGTTTGAGGAATAAAATAAGCAGGGGCGTGTTATCTATTATGCATCACTTCAATAAAGCATTTTATCACCGACTAGTTTTTTCCCTTTTTAATGAAATGAAAATTCTGTTGTATAAAATAAATAAAAAAATCGCATTTTAAATAATTGCAAAGATGTACTTGAATTAATTGCTACTTGTCAAATAATTGTTTCCTGTCAATTACATGTGGATATATTTGCCAAAATAAAGGAAATTTAAACTACCTGTTTATCAAATTTTACTTAATTAAGTACATATTTCAATTAATATTTGATTGAAAATTATTTCAGATAATCTCATTTTGAAAATAATTTACAGTTTTATTATTTATTATAAATTGGCATTTTAAGCATTTCTGAATTCTTTTAAACTTCTTAATTTGCTGTGTTAATTACTTGATAATATTCCCAAAAGCATTTTGATAAATTAAGAAATAAAATTGCTCTAAAATTATTAAATGAAGTAATGAAAAACAAACTTACAAATATACAGCGAAAATAAATTTATTAATAAAGAGTATTTTATAAAGCATTCGTGAGTTCCATTAAAGAATTTCAAAACTGGAACGGAACATAATTTCGTTCTCAGAATGGCCACATTTTTCATCCATCTGTTTGGTAAACGAAAGGAAGTATATATGATTAACAAACAAACAAGTTCGAAAATAAAATGAAACAAAATTCAGCTGATCAATGTTTAATCTAAAGTTTGAGTGAATGGAAAGACAAGTTATTCAGAGAAAAAGCAGAAAGAAAAAAGTAAAAAGAGTACCTGAAATATCAACACTTTATTGAGAAATAAAGTTAACAGTAGATAAATAATTGTATAAAAGTGTAAAAGCAGATAATAATGTTCAGTTTATCACATTTTAATGGAAGATGCCAAGATCCGTTAAAAATAAGTTGCTGAATCGTTTAAATAATTTTTTTGTACAGCTACTAATCTTCTGTTTCTCACTGGCTCCTACTGAAGAAAAATATAAACAAAAACATTGTTCTTTCTCCCTTGAAGTGTCCTGTTCTTATTTCGAGCGCTGATTTAATTTTTGTAACAGAATTAATATTTTGTTGTTGTAAAACTGCTTTAAAATACAGCCAATTTTTCAGTTAATTATAATATAGAATACCCTTTTTGCTTGTGCCATTTTGACTGATTTTGGATTAGACCGAATTTAGGTTAACCATTGATGTCGTTTTCGGTATTATCCAATTTAATCGAGATTCTACTGTTTGCACAAGTTAGATCCATAATGACATTTCTGCGCATAAGCGAAAAAACCTCCATCCATTTGCGGAAATATTCCTCCTATTTCTATGAATTTTGTACATTAATATATAAAGCATAATGATTAGGTCAGATTAGATTAACGGAACACCTCAAAGCATACGAAGGATAAGTACCTAAGGTAGAGTATACCTTTATGGAGGACTTCCCAAAGGAAACTAGCTCAAGAAGGAAACCACAAAAAAACGCTCATGCGATCAACTCATTCACTGAGATTCGAGCAGGTCGAAGTTATCAGCTTTCAGCGATTTTGGATTAGTGTTAACACAGTCCTTTTGCTATACATGTGTGCTTCAGTGCCAGAAATTTTAGAGCTGAAGTAGCATGGAAAGAATAAAAGGAAAGACGAGTTATTCAAAGAAAAAGCGGAAAAAAGTAAGAAGAGTATCTCTGAAGTATCAGCATGATATTAAGAAATAAATACAGTAGTAAATAAGTAAGTCTATAAAAATGTAAGAGCAAATAATGATGTTAAATTTATCATATTTTAAGAAGGATACCAAGCTCCGATAAAGAAAAATATAAGAAATCATTTGTTTTTATAAAATAGCCTTGTCTGATTTAATCTGACACGAAAACTTCACAATTTATTAATTATCAAAAAGCTGAGTACGTTACGCACTAAATAATAATTTTTAAAAATATTTTGCTGGAATTCTCGTTGTGTATCTGCAAAAGCATTTAAACTTTTTTTAATTAAAAGCTTCAAATATAAATAACATGTCAAAATATAAGTAATGCAATTCGAAAGATCATCGGGCTAATTTCAGAGTTATTCTGTAAAATGCTCTTAACTTTTGGCAGTATTTACAGTTGTATTTACAGTTCTTACACACGAAATTTGCAAAAATGAAATTAAGCAGATTTATTTACTTAGCAGCTGTTCTGAAATCAGACATAAAACTTTGCGGCTAACATTATTCATATTTTTGTGTTATTGAATTAATATTGAAATTTGTGAATTTGTGATATGAATTAATTGCACCTTTCGAAAGTAGTAAACTAAATTAAGTATTGAACTTCCTAATAAAATGCTTTATAGGCAGCACTTGTCAGATCAAAAAATAATCGTGCAATGAAGCGATACATTTTTTCAGAGATTCTAAATTAAATCTCTATATGTTCCATAATAACAGCGGCAAGTGAAAATTTAAACGAGAATTATTTACCAATGCAGCTATAAGTTATGTTGTAGTACAAAATTGCGAAGTCGCCAAACAAAATCAATTTTCATGACATCTATCATTTGCTTTGGCACATCTTTCAATTTTTAGGTTAACCTAATTATTACGAATTATAACAATTTTTCTAATTTCAACCGCTGAGCAAAATCAGCTATTTTATCTCAGTTGAATAGCATCCCGTTGTAAAGGTAAGATGAAAAACAAAGGAGTGTTTTCAAACAAAGAATCGAGTTGCGATTGCCCAGTCCTTGATTCATCAAAAGAGAACGAAAAATAGCAGAAAGGTGCAATTATGTTAGCTGCAAAACAATTTAAGTGCGATAGAATGACCATATCAAATTTGTGAAATCTTATTTACTATTTAGGCGTACGTTTTAAATGTGACAGCGAAGGAAATTTCTACATAGACCAATAAAGCTACATTTCAAGAAAGCTAAAACAGAATTATTTGAATGATTGTAAGACATCTAAGTTCATTGATTGTAAGACAATGATTGTAAGACATTGATCCAGGATATCTATGTATGTAAAACGAAGAATGTCTGTTTGTGTGTTTATTCGCGATTAACTCAGTCACTACTATAGCTATCGTCACCACGTTTTCTACAATTCTTTTCTAAGTCCTGGAAAAGATCGACGATAATTTTTTTTCCAAAAAAAGTGGCTAAAATCAGAGATATTAATTTAATGCTAATTTTTGCCCTAATTTTTCCGAGTGGCAACAGTCTCGCACGCTGGAGATAAATATCTGCTCTATTTCGAGAATTGTTGCCACTGCTCGCTTTCAAATCTTAGAGTTTGTTAATAAAAAATTTCTAAGTTTTACAATGAAATAAAAATAGCATTGCCAAACATTAAATACATTATTCCCGATTCGAAAAATTCGCAGGAAGCCATTTCGACTGTTCCCATCTTTTTGTGACTTTAATCAGCCGAGATATTAATTAAAAACTCTGAAAACATTAATTTTCGCATTCATTTTTCCGAGTGGCAACAGTCTTGTGCGTTGGCAATAAAAATGCTTTATTTCGAAAAGTGTTGCTAGTTCTCACTTTTCAAATCGTAGAGTTTGAAAAATTTGTAAGTTTTTCAAAATCTGAATATATAAAGAAGAATGTCTGTTTGTGCTGTTTGCTCTTTTGTTCGCGTTTTTAATTTCTGATCAGTTATGATCAATTTTTTGCCACATATAATCGACTAAAATTGAATATACGTATTAGATGCAACTTCAGCTTTTACGCCCATTTGGTTAGAAAGACGAAAATCATTAAAATCTGCGTGCTATTGTTGCTGATATAATGAGAGAGAATTAGTTTATTTTTCTATCAAAATTTTGTATGTGGGTTTCACATAGCATCAGACTGAAAAATGTGTGACTATGAGTCGTATCTTTTGCATCTTTATTAGAGAAGGATTACAGCGGTATCGTTCTCTCTGTTACTTTACTTTCAATCTAACTTAACTGGCTTTACTTTCAATCTAACTTTACATTAATTTCAATCTAACTTAACTGGCATCGGGTACTTCCGCTGGTTATAATAACAGCAACAGTCAAAAGCTTATGGTAAAGTTAAGGAATACAAAAGTGCAAAAGGATTATTACTGTGCCTAACAGTCAATATCAGACCAAACAAAGCATCTGCTGTTTCTGTCTTAGCCAGAAAGGTGTCAAAATCATATCGTATCAGACTGGACCAAAGTCAAAAGACTCTGCATGGATTTGAAATTAACTTAAGATCTTAAACTGCATCTAGGAAACGTAAACGAGAAGAACAGCAACTCTCTATTATGCTATGTGGACGCAGATTAGGAAAACCACCTACCGATAAGCAATCTAACTCCGGGTATTTCTTTGCATATCAAGACGGTGTTTATACGCAGAACTCCAGAAAATAGCTACCGCGTGTGATTTTGTCATTGATTGAAGCGAAATTTATAGCGCAGCAGAAGGGAGGAAGTTTGGCTTAAAATGTTTTTGCAAACTTTCCATGAAAACAAAACTGTTTGCATTTTCTATGAGGATAATATATGTATGAGGATAAAATTGGAGAGAGAATAAAGTTGCATCAAAATGTTAAATACGGACAGAGGCAGTGGAAGAACTTAACATGTAGAAGCATTGATTTGGGAATGATGCATAGATAGATGTTGAAGCATACATAGTAAATCTGGAATGAAGATGAAACTTTGAAGTCAGATAGATGCACTAAAACGTAGTCTTAGCAGATTTAAATCATTTTTTTTTAATTTTAGTTAAGCATTTTGCTGCCACAATTCACTAGGCACATCAATCGTGCTTCTTTCAGAACAGTTACTTTTAGATATTATTGCGGCAGGAAGAAAAGCAACAAGCAACATCTTAGCGAGAACAGAGGTAGAAGCAAAGTGCGCAATTATTCGAATATGGCAGCTGATTAAGAGAAAGGTTTCTGTTCTCGAAATTTTGAGTTAAATTCTAAATAAACTACGTCGTCATCGTTATGTAAAAGTCATATGATAAATTAATCTAAAAATGATGCAGCCCAGAAACAGTTATTTCTATTTTTAGAATATAGAGGGGAAGTATCCAAATTAAAAAGAGAAATTGAGGGGTACTGCTAATTTATCAACAGATGCAACGGTGATGACTAATGTGATTTCTCTTCTTTTTTAGCTTTTCGTTCGCTCAACAGAGGGTTATGTACCGCAATGTGTTAATATATGTTTTCTGCAGTGTGCTAAGGTTAGTTCGGAGCTGTTGTAGTTGAAATCTTGATCGCAGTAGTGTGAATACTCATTTTTCTATTCTTTTAATAAGCATTTTATTGACACACTGTGCATGAAATAAATTGTATCACATCTCACCTGATTTTTAGTGGCCTCTCATCTTTAGACAAATCACACATTTGTACTTTTTTAACAGCTTAACAATGACTTTGAGAACCATTCTAAGAAATGTCCCTTGCCATCGCGTTTTGTGCAACTCCTGAAATCCGCACCTAAGGTTATCTTTTGTGTTTTGATTAATATTGGGATTCTAAACAGTTTCATTCTTCAGTAAGTATTCTTTAATTATTCGACATTAGCTTTTCAGTAAATAAATAGAAGTTTCATCAAGAAAGCGAAAGGGCAACTAACTTGCATGTAAAGAAGTGCGTAGATCTTTAAATATGCGTTTAACTGGGGTTGAAATCCAAAAATTAAATCTAATTTACAGCACCATAAATTATAGAACAAAGACTCATGGAAAGAAGGCACACTGCTTATAATGGAGATGTGATACACTCTTATGCACCGCAGCCTATTTCCAGATATTACATAGTAAGTTCCTGACTGTACACAGCTCCAGAACAGTGGAAAAAGAAGCAGGAAGAACGTTCCACCTACCTGAAATTTGGAATGTTTTGCTTAGTTTTATTCCTCAAATAATATTAAGTCACACAAATACGAGGAAAATTGGAAGAGAAATAAATATTTCGCGGAAAGGAAATTTATTTAATTGAATAACCTTTTAAATAAATCTGCTTTGATAATTCTGCGCTCATCTAGTAATAAATTACGAAGTTTATTATAAAAATAATAACTTTTCATCTCATTATCAGATAACATGCGACTTCAGCGACGCTTTACTGGCATTAAAATGGCGAATAACAGTAGCGAATTATTTAAAAGGGATTAATGCTCTCAGAACAAATTCGGTCTTTAACCTATTAAATATTTAAGCAGACGTTGAGTAACTGGAGACCACAGCGACACAGATAAGCTTGTGAACCCGAAAAAAAGTATTTTTAAAGCTTCTAAAATGAACACTATGGAATACTTACTCTCTTCCTTCAACGACATGCGATAACATCTTATCTCTCATCTGTGTCTCAGACAGTGATTAATGATACTCTGTTCACCCTGAGCTTTAAAGAAGTCAAGAGTCTGCCTTGCATTACGAAACACCAGTTGCTTGAAATAAGCCTATTAAGCTTTGTATCCCCAAGGCTTGGAAAAGACGATTCACTTGTTGCAGAAAGAAACTGATACTATTTTAAAGCTGTGTCATGCACAGCTCTTGAATTCGCCTAATAACTCTTTTACATTGTGTTTATGTTTAATCTATATTGCTCTAATAAGCTTCCGTTTTGGGGTTTTTCAGATACTCTTATAAAGAGGAAAAGCAAGTTCTGAATAGCTCACGATAATTAATCAGGTAAAAGGTTGATCACAGATGGGACGAATTTTAAATTTTCATAAGTCCGAATCTGGATCTTGAAGAATTTTTTAATCATTCAAGATGTTTCGTGTCTCCAGTCTCATGAATTCATCATGTAATGGTAATACCAAAAAATATATACATAATTTTTAATTAAACCAAAATTCGACAATTCTGTTTAATAGCTTACTTGAAATACAGCAATTTTCACGAGGGTTAACCAAAGAATTTGTAGGGAGTTCTTACAAATTTTTTGGGTTAACTACTCGAAGTGAGGCGTGCCTTCGTGGAGGGCATTCTAAGTAAAACCGGTTCACATTCATACTATACATGGAAAAACATACCGATGTAACTGGCCCATTCGCCGAGTATCGAACCCGGGTCACTGCAGTGGTCTAAACCACTCGGTCATTGGTAGGAGATACCTTGAACCTGAAAAAAAAAAGGTTAAAGAATATAGTGTTTTAAAGTTACGCATTTATATAGCAAGAAGATGAAAATGAATTTTTTGAAATAAGTATATAATTAAAACTCCTGAACATTTCTCTCAACGCAATTTCGAAAACAATTATTTGAGTAACATTTAAGCCATTTAACTTACTTTGCCTGAATCATTTAACATCAAAGAAAATGTGGAAAGCGAACCATTTATTCAAGAATTAGTATGGAAGAATACTAAATGTGAAGCCGCTAAACTATAATCTTCAAGAGAAACCTTTCTTATGTCAAAGTAGCTGTTTGGAGTACGGCACACCAGGCTGCCGTAAGATGATACCATTAAAAATTGCAAAAAATGATATTTTTGTAATGAATCCTTTCTTTGTATTTCAAATAAAATTTATATTTTTAAAGTATTAAGTTAAACATTAAAGGTTTTTAGGCTCGGATTCGGATAACGGAAAAGATACAAAGAAATCTTTTGAGAGATTCGTGGGATTCGAATGTCCTCTTCTTATTTAATACATGCACTGTCTTCCTAATTTTGCTTTTATACATGTGATGAATTGTAGATGCAGTCTCAGTTCTTTCCAATTTTGCTTTACTTAATCACAGAGTACATTTTTCTTTGATATTAATTGAATATTAATTATTATTACGGAAGATATTAGGTGTTAAACGCAGCAAAGCAGCAGCCTTATTTTGGCACGTATATTAAATAAAATTCTACCGATTTCGAGGGCAATCAGACACAGATCCACCTTCTTCTTTAGAAAAAAAAAATACTGCAAAGAAGGGAGGAGCGCTGACGAAATTTATATCAATACCAATGAATGGAGCAAAGCGCCACCTGTCGAAAATAATATTAGTAATGAAACGAAAAAATGAAGATATTAGAACTATAAAAGCATTAGAAAGGACAGAATATATGAGAAATAGGATAAATAGTGGTGCCTTCAGCGCAGATCGCACATTGGTACTGGTACTAGTAGACCAGTGCGCCAGTTTCGGTACTAGGACTTCTGATGAAGAATGACATACATTTGAATACCTTCAGAAGTAAACCAAAAATAGCAGTTAACTTTATCACCCATGGCCTACCTGTTAAAGCTGACCTGGATAAAATAAGGAAAGAGGGTTTTCCGAAGGCTGCCCCGTGGACAAAGTTAATCAGTTTTCCAAGAAATGGCATGATTCTGAAAGTTATGCTTCCTGTGTTTTTCTTCGCGATAAATCGCACTTATGAAGGAAGAATAATCTATTTCCAGCAGGCCACTATGAACATGAATATGAATATCAAAGATCAGAAAAAATTTGATGATGTATTACAGATGCCATAGATTTGGTCAAGGCCAAAATTTCTGTAACAGCGAATCAAAATGTTGAAGTTTGGACAGGGTTACATGACTTACACATATGAATAACCGAGCGATAAAAGTCTGACATACGTAAGGCGCAATTCGGATCACGTAACTTCTTTTAAAGGGAATGAATGTATTCCTAAATTTCGCCAAAGGAACTTTAAAGAAAAGCCAGCCCCAAAGCTGTCTAATTTCTCCACCAGAGCTGCTTCTAATTATAGGAATCCATCTCAGGACAGAACTCTTCCCCAGTACTGACTTTTCTACGCAATAGACTATAATGAACGTATTTACCTATAAAAGTCTTAGCAAACTCTTATCTAATGTTTTGGAAACTGCTGAAAAGACCAAAAGTATGAAGTCACTGATTCAGACATTAAAACTAGCACTTTAGTTCAACCTTTTGAAAGAAATTATCTTCTCATAAGGAAGGTATTACAAAATATGAATCTATTTATATGGAAATACATAATAATAAAAAATATAACTGCTGATTTTCTACTGGCATGATAGGCTGATAAATAAATAAAAATTGTAAAAAATAGCTAGAACTGGTGATACAGTGCTATTTTCCGAATTTCGAAATGCAGGTTTGAAAATCTGGAATTCCGCCAAGCTGATTGGTTCACGTTTCAAAAATATAAAATAGTGACTGAAAAGATAAACAAAAGTAAAGATTTTTCGGCTGTTAATACACATAAACTTAAAAGGTTTACTGGAACTGTGGAAATTTAATTCTTGAAACTTTAAGTCGGAAAACAAGTCTGGGAATCATTTTATTGTTTTATGTGCCATATTTTGTCATTTTCGCCTAATATAAACACTACTAATCTGCGTAATAATAAATACGCTGATTACAGATTGAATATACAGCATAGATAAAGCACAGTAAAAATGAGTAAAGTAGTAATCTGTTTTATATCAATTAACAATTAGGGAATTGAATCAAATTATTAATTAAGTTTCAAAACTGCAAGGCCATTGCCAGCTGAGCGGTAAAACTGTTGAGCACAACTAGCTTGATTTGGATTCAAATCGGGGTGAACGGAGTGGGTGCATAGATAATTTAATCATTTAATCATAGCAAAGCACTCGAGGGCTATCTGCCTAGGAGAACGGGTGCCTTCGTGGAGGATTAAAATAAAATAAATCTTAAATTGATTGTGTTTAGTCAAGGGAAGTTTCACTTTGAGTTTTTTATAAGCTTCTGTGTAACTCTGGTTTGTTCCTTTTGGCACTATATCTGCTTTTGAAATTAATAGGAGCAATCTTTGCAACTTTGGGTTTCAAATTTTTTTCTGGTTTTTATCGTTTCAGACAAAAGCTAATTTTGCATGCGTTCGATCCGCCTCTTTTTTAAGTTTTAATTACGACAATTTTCCTGATAGTTTTATTTAGGGAATACGCTAACTGTATATCATTGTAACTAATTCATTTACCTTAAAAAAATTTAGCGATTTTTTTTATTTTGAATCTTAATTTGTATTTTTGAGAGTATCTGTGTTTATGTTATAATTTTCCTGTGTGAAGGGTTACGAATGCAAGTTGGGAAAAGATTTGAGCATTTGAGAGTCACTGAAAGATATTCTAAATTGAAAATGTATTTCGAAATTTACGACCTTGAATCTCAAACGTCTCAGAAGAACGAAACATGTATTCGGAATTCATTGATCAACTTGGTTTTGGGCTTCAAAGCACTTTTCCCTTGATAACGTCAGTTGGATGCGTTGAACTGAGGAGATCAATATTTATTTTTATTTTCTTTGCAATGCTTTCAATATTTTAAATATTTTATTTGTACTACCTTTGATACCTTTTTTAGATACATAATAGATAGGACCTTCATAGAAAAGAAACCGTAAACATGCATTTAAGCTACACTTTTACCTCTTTTCTTTAAAAAATTTTCATTTTTTGCGAACTTGCAGCAATTGCGCATTTCGTCTATTAGTTTCTAAACTTTGTACTTGAATTCTTTTAAGAAAATGTCGTCTGTCTTTTTTATATTTATTAATTATATTATATATATAGATATATACATTTGAGAAAAACGTAGTGTTGGAAATTGCGAAGCCTTCCGTAGGAAAAAGGTGAAACGCCGTGAGACATCACGTGATGCTGAGAAGCCACGCTGAGACGTTTTCGCATTTGCCAGGGCTTAAACGTTTCCTTAGATGGCCTTTACAGAATTAAAAGTGTCCCTTCCTCCTTCTTAAAATCTCCTTAACTGAGACATCTAAATTTCAAAATGTTAACACAGTAAAGGGTCCGCAGTGGCACTATTTTCTGAGCTTCTAACAGCTTGTTTCTAGGGAAAAATAAGCTTTTTGAACAATGTATCAATGTCTCCTTTCTTTGCGGAATAAGGTTGCTCCTGAGGAAGAGAAAACTGGGTCTGACGGCCCTCAAAACCGGTCGAATTTTATTTAAAATCTATCCCAAAATTCGGTTACTATTTTTCCTTCCTTTAAGTTTTACACTGGCTTACTTTTCTTCTAATTTGATATCAGATGCTACGTGTGCAATTGTGTATACTTCATTTATTTAGATTATTTATTTAAAATATAAAGGTCTTGAGGGAATAGTGGTACGTATTAGTTCCCTACTACTTCAAGATCCTACAGAATGACGAGAGTTATTGAAGCTATATACGCCAATTACCTGCATCTATGACGAAAGAACTTGATTGCATTCTTTATATATGCTGCTTGATGTTAGACACAGACGTAGAATATTTATGAACCTTTGCAATGGAAATAAAACTTTGATGTTTCTCCTATTCATAGGCACCTTGTTGGTTTCCCTTTCGTAACCTCTTTGTAACTACATTGTAAAAATTGTTTTCAATTATCCGTTTCCTGATTGGGGGTGGGGTTGTTAGTCAACAGTAAAATATATCATAAATGAAATTTTGAAATGAAATGTATTTTTTATATAAAACATTTCTTTGATATTTTTACGAATACCTAAATAAGCTTATAAAATAATTATATAATTATATATCAGAGCATTATTGACGTTATGTAAATAACAGTGAAGTATCTCCCAAAAGCCTTTCTTCTACTCAGAGGTAAAACCACAACCGAAATCAAATAAGCTATGTCCCACAAAGCTATTAACTGCGCTTTTTTATCTTCAATATAAACAAGCAGTCCTAAAGATAATCAATTGAACACTGGCAATCAAATAAGAGAAAGCAAATGTTTTCTTTTCTGTTTTTGTGGCGAAATCTTGGGTAAGAATATTTTTCCATATTACTGTGCACTGTAAGATCTTGGAGAAACGATCTGCAGTGTGCAAAGAAAGAAATTCTGCATATATTATTAATTATGCCACAGTTCATTGCAAGTGCGTAGAAGATTATTATCACAAGTAGATACTTTTTTCTTTTTGTTGTATATTTGATTCAATTTTACAAGTGATGCATCTTTTTTATCTTTAATCAAGATTATAGAAATATGCAAGGAGTTACAATCGACCTTCCAATGTAATTAAGTTATCGAACTGATGAATTTAGTGCTGGGTTATCGAAATGATGGATTTTTCTAATCATAATGCCCTCGGGAAGTATACCTCTATATTTCTTGGAGGTGAATTTATTTATACTGCTACAAAATCAAACCTTGCATTATGATAGAATAAATAAGCTTACTATATTAACATTTTGAGAATGATTTCTTCATAAATATGCAATGTATCTACGAAATGTGAAATGTGAGTTTTTCAAGGAATTCCTGGGAGACTGGCAAGCAGTAACTAGTGGCGAGGATTGCTAACATACCTTAATTTGCTTTCTTTGAAATGATACCTGATTAAAGAATGAATCTCAAATAGAACTTGTTACTTAATTTTATGCAGCTGCTTTCTGCTTCTTAGTATTCAATGACTGAGCATAGATGAGCCAATATAATTTAAACGGAGAGCTTCTGGATGCAATTTACAGTCTACGAGGTTCAAACATTAATATGATTAAACGTTTTACATTGATGCAGACAGTTTTATGATGGGCCGGCAAATGCTAACGATGTACTCATGAGTGTTTGCCTTTAATTCTTCGAAAGTACATATTATAACAAAAAAATGTTCGCAAGAGGTAATACTGAAAGGTTGTAAGACATCGTTTTTAAAATTTAGTAAATGACCTTAACATTATCCGAAATGTTACCCAGAAATTTTTATGGAAGACTTTAAAAATTTTATCTCGTTTGGGGTTCCAAGTACAGAAATAAAAATAGTTAAAAATAGATGGAACACGAATTTCTACATATCAATATTTGACTGAAACCTCAGAGAGTAAACCCGATGTTTCAAAGCAAATCGCAACTGGCGTGTGAAGTTAACGTTTTGCTTATAACTCAGAGATAAAACAACAGTATTCTGCTTGGGTAGGAAAATATTCACTAGGCCACTTAAATTTAGTGACAGAAATCCCGAATAAGATCTATATTGGGAATTTGGTCATTCCTGCATAAGATCAAATTCAAGAAATTTGAAATTGAAATGCAGGGAACACTCAAAATGAAATCATCTTAGACGAGTTTTCAACTCTGAGAAGTAAGATATATTAATTTGCAAAATATTAATATATAATGCAAATTAATATATAATGCAAAAAGCAGCTTTTGAAGAGATTTTTCAACGATTATGATTAGAAAAAGCTTGATCAGGTAACTTCTCTTCCTCACCCCATAATATCTCTTATGTCAGCCTAAGTATCGTCAAAGATTTTATATCAAATATAATCTGAAATTCATTTTAAAGATTCGCTTACAAATTTGGTACTTAATTAATATATCTTACTTCTCAGAGTTGAAAACTCGTCTAAGATGATTTCATTTTGAGTGTTTCCCAAAAATTAAGGAAACCAGAAATTGGCAATGAAAGAACATTCAAATTACCTTCAGTCTGGAAGGAATTGTTGCAGAGTACTGCATTTTTAATTTAGCTGGTCATGGTATGAAAATTTTTAAATCATACTAATTTTGCAACAATTACAGCAAAAAATGGATATGGTAGTTATTTTTATGGAAATTAATTTTTTTTCTTTCGTTATTACTCTTTCAGATAAAACAAAAAATCTCTGATTAGTCGCAATTTTAATGAACGAAAAAAAAAGTGTGTTTGCACCTTTTTGTTTTTCAAGTAAAACAACTCCTTTTAAATCTGGCGTAACTTTAATACACTCATGTCCATAAATTAAGGATAATTCGTAGTCACAAGTTTTAGATTCGGAAATCGATCTCTAAAATAAATATAACACCTGTAAAATCACTAAACACATCTTCAAGAATCATATGCAAATTTCAGGAAGTAACCAGATGACACCGATGGTACGTCACAATGACGAGAGTGTAAGAGAGTGATATATAAGGAATACAGGCAAAGAAGTAAAATTGTTCGCAGGCGCTTTATACGCATTTCAGTGCAATAACCGAATAGTTATGACACAAAGGCCTCATTTGGAAGATTTTTTACGTAGTAGAATTATCGGCCGTCTGGAATGTGCGTGTACCCAACTGCAGGTATCAGACGAACTTGGAATTGCCGAGAGTGCCATCTCCCAGCTTTGGCAACGATTCCAAGATGATGGTAATGTAAGTAGACGTTACAGCACAGGTCGCCCCAGAGTTACAACGTCGAATGAGGACCGGTATTTGGCAGTTACTGCCAAAAGAAACAGGCGGAGCACAGCCTCAGACCTGTCTCGTCAGCTCTCTTCAGCCACTGGTACGACAATTTCAAGGCAGACCGTGTACAGACGCTTAGGGCAGATTAGTCTATATGCTCGTAGACCTGTCAGATGCGTTCCATTTACTGCGACTCACTGTCGCCTGCGGTTAGCCTGGAGTAGAAAGCATGCATTGTGGACACCGCAACAGTGGGCTTGTGTGATGTTTTCCGACGAGTCCAGGTTTAGCTTGCAGTCTGATTCTCGCCGGACTTTCATATGGAGAGCTCCAGATACCCGTTACCACCAAGAAAACATCATTGAACGACACCGTTACGGTGGTGCAGGAGTGCTCGTTTGGGGTGGAATTATTCTGGGTTCGAGAACTGACCTGCATGCTCAAATTTGAACCATCACAAACCAAATCTATCGGGACGTCATTCTGGAACAACATGTACGTTTGTTTCGGGGCGCCATGGGGGCACAATTTGTGTTTATGGATAACAACGCTTGTCCTCACCGTGCAAACATCGTAAGCGAATGCCTTCAATGGGAGGATATCACCCGTATGGACTGGCCAGCATTCTCACCGGTGAAATCGCTGAATTTTTTTTAATAAAAAATTCGTTAAAATTTTACAAAACATGAAATAGACAATAAAAAAATTCCAAGTTCGGGCTTTCAGGTGCCCTTGTTTGGGTGGAGGACTAGGTTATTCAGAATTTGGGTGAGTCTAGGTACCATTGCTTTTTCACAATGCTAGAAACATGTATACATTTATGTAGATTCTACATTATTTAGTTTCTTTGAATGTAACATAGGGCGATAATATTTGGTGGCAAAAATTTGAAAAGTGGCACAATCGTTTATAGTGATTCGACACAAAAATATCACAAGAAAAAAGTTAAATTGCGTTTACATGTTACAGTCAATAAGCATACCTTTGAAGGATTTGTGTTACATATTGTAAGATAAAGTTATATCTATTAGCTTACCTTCATAGGAAATTACATCATTAAACATTTGAGATGCGCGTTTCGATTATTTTATACGTTTCTAATTTTCCAATATTTATGCAACCAGCCCCTGATTACTGGTAGTTTAACCCGGTTTCAAATTTCGCTGAGCATCCTGGCTGGTTATTCTTGCCCAACCAAATGTTCATTTCTCGTTAGTCATTTCACTAACATTCTCCTAATCATCGCACACATGTCACATGTAGATGATAACTGAAATTTGTTAGGTCCTATTTAGTTTTACTAACAGTTATTTTAATTTGTAAGCCTTTTCTGAATTCTCATATTTCCCCTTGCATTTCCTCGCCAGAAAGCAATTAACTAGGTGACGAGAGTATTAAAACTGTTGGAACGAAAATGTTATACAGAGCGTGATTTCGCTAGTGAAAGAGCACGTTTTCCAGCTATAAATCTTAAGGATTCTTGCCATCGAGCTAATATCCTGGCGGTGTAGGTTTTCTCAGTCGGCCTGTTAGATTACATTGAATTGTATAGTCTAGTACTACATCTTTATCTTTTAAATTTATTGTTATATTAGCTTTTAAATTCTCAACGCAAGTCTTTGGTGCTGTTTTTGTACTCACGTAAGTCCATGCCTTCTGTTAAATAGTTTATGATAAATAAAAAGGTCTTTTTAACTCTTTTCCTGGTTGTGTTCATCATCACGCCTGTAGGATAATTCACAAGGTTTAACACTTGAGTGGATATAGTTACTATTTTATGATAGCCAAACGTACTAGATCTCACAAGCTGAGTTGAGTCTATTTTATTATTGCACACTTAGTGAATGTCCTACATGTTTACAGAAATATGTTGTCCTATATGTTTACGTTTGTAAACTGAATTGATGTAACAAGCATTTAATCCAATTAAAGAGTTTCTATAGGTTTAAAAGTTCATGCTAGATTATCTATTTCAAAAAGAAATGTTTGTTGTAGCAACTTCTGAATGCTTCCCTGTGCTTATTTGATGAGCTATTTGTTTTTATAATTTTGTGCGTTGTGCTAAATCAGTTCCTCCTTTATTGATTTAATCCTAGATAAAAAGATTTCCTCCTTTATTGATTTAATCCTAGATAAAAGGATTTCCTCTATATTGAATATACGCAATTGATATTCATTGTTCAGTATTTACATATGGAAATATGTAAATTAATTAATCAATTCTACTTTGTTATTCAAGCAAATTTTCTTTAATAAAATGCTGAAATAACACATGCTAAAGAAAACGAAATGAACTAAAAGAAATTACAAGGTATTTTCTCCCTCCTTTACACATGCCTTCGTGGTGTAATTGGAAGCATAATTGGCGCGTATTTCAGAGGTGCAGGTTCGAGTCTCGGCCAGGGCATTGCGGATTTCTTCAATTTCCTGTCTTCTAAAACATTCTGAATGATTCTACAGTGGTGCCTGAACTAAAAAAGATGGTGGACGATAATTCGTCACCACCAGGATTCGGCGATTAGGTCCACTAATTCCCACTCGTCCTTTAAAAGGGAAAATATATGTGGTATTTCCTTCCTCCTTCAACATGCTTTCGTGGTTTAATGGTAGCACACTCGGCGCATATTTTGAGAGGTCCAAGCTCGAGTTCCTGTGACAGCATTGCACATTTTTCACATCGTCTGCTTCAGAATAGCCTAATGACTCTAAAAATAATTTGAAAATCGTCATTAATTTCATTGTGGAAAAACAAAAACTGACGCCATTGCATGGGGGAAAATGTAGTTCTTTTATAAGGGAAAGTGTAATTTACATATGTTCTTATTTATTGAAGAAAAACGAAATGTAAGATTTATTGGTAGCAGTATTCGATGGCCATTGAGTTCAATTTTTTTAAGTATTATTGCTATTACTTAAATTGACCTTTCTGCTCCTGGGCTATGAAACATATTTTAATACGTTTTGGCTCCTTAAGAATAAATTTTAAATTTAAAAAAATTGACTTTGTTTGGAAAAGTATCAACTGTCTGCAGGCCTTCAAAAGAAATAACTTACGTTCTGTGACGGAAAACGTATTTAAATTGTCACTTTGAGATACACACGCTTTTTAATATTTACAGCATCTGGTGCTCTCAGTTTCGAAAACGCAAGTGAGAAAAAGGAAAAACCTCCCAACCGAATGCAATGAAATGAAAGAATTTCTCGCATCGTTAAAAGGATCGAGCTGACTCGTCAATATTCTAGAAATAAAAGTTGCAGAAAAAGAGAAAGAGAGAGAGAAAGCTTTCAAGCACAGACTCGGTCCTTCGCTTTCGAAGTATATTTCATCCTTTTAACCCAGTTCACTCTATCGCTAAATTTTCAAGTGCGCTGTATTAAGCAGGCGGGGGACCATTTTGCAAATCTAACAGATCTCCGAAGTTGATTGCCTGAAGTGCTATGACGTCAGAATCCGCGAAGAGTCATTCGATTGGCTCTTCGAAAAATTATCTCTGCTTCCTAGCTTAACGAGACGAGAATTTGATAAAATTTATTAAGGAAGAGATTTAACATTTTGTGTAGCTATCTTTTAAAGTTGCAGTACTGGCTTAGTTTTTATTTTCGCCTCAGATCTGGAAATAATTACACTTTTATATTACCGATACATTTCGTTGTTTTAATTTTATTTTAATTCTGAAAAGTCAAATTTCACCCATCTGTTTCGATATAAATAATTGGTTCCTGAATTTATAAATTTAATATTACGGTTTCAGAATTAAATGTTAATTGTTATGTTAGCTGAAAAATATTGACTGAAATTCTGCCGCAAACAACCTTACTTATGGATGAATGGTATTATTTATGTATCTTTGAGTTTGATATACAGTCTTCGTCATAGCTATGTAGTCTTCGTCATATGAGACTTTTCGGTTTCTAGTTCCATATTCACAGCATGGAAACAGTGTCTCTCATGGATATGTTTTTGAGAGTTGCATATTTCAGGCTATTTTTAAACGACAATCATCCAAAACCACAATTTAAACTGAACTTGTGCAGTGATGATGGTAAGCCGCACTGATGGGGCGACTTCATGTCATAACGAGTATTGATTGCTTTTGTTAAAGTTCTGCATTACTTACTGCATATAGAACTAAAATAAAATTAATCCAAATTTATGCGAAGTTCTATTATAATACATAACAACATTGAAGGCATAGAAACAATTTTTGTAGTTTATTGTCCTCATGGTGCGAAAAACTTGTTAAAGTCAAGAGTCTCTCTAGTCGATAACTTAAGAGCATTCTGAGTTCTTCCTTAGTCTAAAATAATTTGCATATTGAATTAGCCATGCCCTGTCAATTTTTTAGTTGTATTTTACTTGTGTGATTCGTTATACCTGAAACGATATCAGACGAGCAACAGTATCATTGGTCCATCAAAGCTCCCTGGAATCGAAGGGCTTTAATCACAGACGAAAAACATATCCCTAAAATCCCTTGACACTGGCCTTGAAGTTTTGATTCTTGTCATGTCAAGTGAAGCTGAAGCATTGAAGAAGCTATTATTCCTTATACAATGTCAGGGCCTGTCGTCTGACACCTCGTAACAGTTCAACAATGCGATCAATAGCAAACATGAATTTCTTATATTTGAGGTCCTCCGCATTGGATTCATATCTATACAGTGCTAGAGTCCAACCATACTGGATAACTTGAGGATGAAGGTAGTATCATCTTAAACACTGTCCTCTGAAAGACGTAATGAAACAAAATGACTGTAGCATTGATAGCACAGTCATCACAGTACTGACTGCAATGAGCAATTATTAGTACTAAGAACTGTAAGTAACACTGACTGCCACAATGAAGCAGAGTGACTATAGTACTGATAAACAATAGTTGTTGTACTGACAGTAGTACCAACTGTAATAAATTCCCACAATAACTGTAAAAGGAAGAGCATATAGTGAGTTGCATATCTTCTGTAGATAGTATTTCTGCACATTCTGAGAGTAGCACCTTGTAATCTGTGTCCTAAATAAATCGACAGTAATTCTAATTGAGTACTCTAAAACAACACTAAATCTAATTGAATATTTTAAAGCAACAGTAATCCTAATTGAATACTCTAAAGCAAGAGTAATCCTAATTGAGTACTCTAAAGCAAGAGTAATCCTAATTTAGTACTCTAAAGCAACAGTAACTCTAATTGAGTACTCTAAAGCAACAGTAATCCTATCCGAGTACTCTTTAGCATTGTACTTAATACAATCTGCATCACGTATAATCCGCGCCTGCGCACTTTGATTGTCGCAACTTGTAATCTATGTCATAAATAAAGCAACAGTAATCTCTTTAGCATTGTTCTTAATAGTCTGCATCATGTAGAATCCACGACGAGTCCAGTACGGTATGATATAATTACAAAGAACTATTGCCTTTAATATAGTGTGTGAGGAGAAATGTAAAATGTAGTTAATGAATCGTACATATATATTGAATTTAGCATATTGTACCCGATGAATATAACATTTTATGTTCAATGTTTAAAGTAGTGCAACAGTAATTTTTGGTATGAACTAATTCGTGTAATTTTGTATTGTTGCCTTTTGTAATGTTCAGCTGTTTCATATAACCTGTATTATGTGTTTAATTTGTTGTTATTGTAATCAATGTGTTATGAGTGTTAGACGTTGATTTGAATTTACTAAATACTAACGTCAATGGCAACGTAAAATGTAACTTCAACAAACTCACGATGAGGAACTTGTAGGGTACCAGGGAGTACTGCTGTAGACTAGGGGTCTCCAAACTACGACCCGAGGGCCGAATTTGGCACGCAAGTACTAATGATCCGGCCCGCCAGGAGTTTATTTAAAATAATTTTATAAAATTTAAAGTAAAACATAACATAAACATTAACTATTTTATATAACAGCCAATCTAAAAATACGTTGCCTATTATGCACGTTCTTTATGAAACATATCATAAAAATTATACAACCGTTTCTAAATTCACAAGGAGTGAAATATAGCAACACACATATAGAAAATCTTATGTGGGCACACATGACTTTCGTATACGTCCGATTAAATTACGCACATTTTTTGCCGCACTTCCTTTAAATTTATTTCCTTGAATTTCATTAGAGATACATTTCTCATTCAATCAGTTCAGTTCTTACTTCACAGCAAGGCAAAAGTACAAAGAAACTCAAAACATCTTAAAAAAAAAAACAAGAGTTTAAAACGTAAACAAATGGTGCCATCGTTAGGCTTAGTAGCACATAAATAGCGTTTAAATTGTTGATAATTCTATAACTATTGCATTCAGATTAGTCATAAAACCCTTAACCGGAATATAAGCACAACATAATTCTGTCATTTTTAAAGCAAAAAATACACAATTTACCAACATATAACAATGAAAAAATGAGTGCCATCGTTAGGCTTAGTAGCACATAAATAGCGTTTAAATTGTTAATAAATCTATAACTATTGCATTCAGATTAACTAAAGTCATAAAACCCTTAACCGGAATATAAGAACAACATAATTCTGTCATTTTTAAAGCAAAAAATACGCAATTTACCAACATATAACAATGAAAAAATGAGTTCACCGAACCGGGTAATAGAGTGGGTATATATATATATACATATATATAATTTTGACGCAGCCGCTTGCAACCAAAAGGGGAAGTGCACAACTACATGTTATAGCAGTCCCATGTACAAAGTTTCCAAAGTTTCAACGTTGTGAAGCTACTCATTTTTAAGTTATGCGAGATACATTCATACGTAGGTATATACGTACAGACGTTCAGAAAAAATCTCTGCTGAAACCATTTTAAATCCATTTTACAATATGTTTTCGGAAAAAGAGTCCTTTGTTCTTGCGCCAGATGAAATTCAACAGAAAAATCACAGCATTGTCTGTGCGTACAGATGCCACGCAAGAAAAAAAAACTTTCAATGTTCATCATAGTTGCATGCCAGTGGTATAAAGAACTAACTCGATTCTCGAAGCTTCGTGAAATATCCAATATGGCCCGCTGGCTGAAAGGTTTGGAGACCTCTGCTCTAGATAGTTACGACAGCTCTAAGAAATGTATTTGCATCCTTATTACTCTCAGTCACCAAATATGTTGTCTTCGCAGCGATTATCGAGCAAAAATCAAACCTCAGAATGCAAATAATTTGCCACTTCCAAAACGCTTTGATGTTTAAAATACGAATTCTTCATAAAACTGTACTTTCCACCATATTTAGTAATGCCTACGTGAACAGAGTATTACTTTCTATTCTGTCGGAAATTAGTTCAAAGCAGTAAAATATTATGCGCTTCAATTTTCTTGGCGTTATTTTTAGAAATATACTACTGCTCTCAAATGGATACTTATTGTAAGGACTTTGTCTTCGAATAGGAAAATTCACTTTACACCAGAAAGTTTACGTTATCTTTCCGTTTATTTCTGTTGGGGATACTTAGATAATAGGTATCATAAAAATCAAACACCTGTTTTTAATTTTTATAACAAACCCTGCTTTTAATTCTTGTAGCACCTATTTTGCACGGTCATCCCCGGATTAAGATCTGTATCTTTTCATGTTGTTTTATAAAAGTTGCGTTTTAACTACTCAGCTATTTTTATGACGATTTTACTAATATTTCTTTGCATTAAATCAAAACTTAATCTGTCAAACTGTGGGTTAAAATACCACTTTAGTTCAGCCATTTAAAATCTAGTAAAATTAAATAAAATTACTCAGAAGATTAAATAATAAGATGTAATTAATATTCCGCCAATTGCCTTTCGCATTAAGAGTCTACTAAACTGAAGTAGTTGGGTAAAATAAGTGAGGCTATATCTTTTAAGTACCACTTAATGCTGTTAATTACTTTCTGAAAAATACTTATCTTTCTTTTCTTAAAAGATCTTGAACAGCATTAAAGAATATGTGATTAAGATGCCTGGGTGCATTTGAAGTGTTTTAGAAGGCACGGTGATTAAGATGCAAGACCACTTGATAGGTAATTACACTCCTTTGTAGCACAGAATAAAGTAAGACGGTTTTACATGTAATCCATTTTATTTTCAAAGTAGAAAATAGCATACAGGGAGAGGTAGAAACTACGAACTAATCTGTTTTATTCCGAATAATTATCGCGGTTAATTATCTAGGCTAGGTTACTATGTAGAATGATGTATCTTAAAACTAGAAGTAAATCAACATAATAAGTTTCTTTGATGCCATTTATGTCAAAACATTCTTGACGCGGTGTTGAATATCTCTCACGAAATTCTGTGCATTTACAGCTCATAGTTGCTTTAATTCGCTTTGTGTTTAACATTATGTTATAACTTCCATAATTTGAAACAGTTTTCCATTGGGAGTTATAGAAAATAATAAAATTTCTACAATAATAGTTCTTTCCTCTAAATTAAAAATTTACTAATATTTTGTAATTAATTTGTTAAAATTTTCTACAGTCTAGAAAAATTGTAGTCGGCGGTAAATTTCTTCCTAGCTCTAATTACACTCATGTCCATAAATTAAGGATAATTCGGAGTCACGCGGAAATCGAACTCTAAAATAAATATATCACCTGTAAAATCACTACACACATCTTCAAGAATCATATGCAAATTTCAGGAGGTAACCAGATGACACGGATGGTACGTCACAATGACGAGAGTGTAAGAGGATATAAGGAATACAGGCAAAGAAGTAAAATTGTTCGCAGGCGCTTTATAAGCATTTCAGTGCAATAACCGAATAGTTATGACACAAAGGACGCATTTGGATGATTTTTTTACGTGGTAGAATTATCGGCCGTCTGGAATGTGGGCGTACCCAACTGGAAGTATCAGACGAACTTGGAATTGCCCAGAGTGTCATCTCCAGGCTTTGGCAACAATTCCAAGATGATAGTAATGTGAGTAGACGTTACAGCACAGGTCGCCCCAGAGTTACAACGCCGAATGAGGACCGGTATTTGGCAGTTACTGCCAAAAGAAACAGGCGGAGCACAGCCTCAGACCTGTCTCGTCAGCTCTCTTCAGCCACTGGTACGACAATATCAAGGCAGACCGTGTACAGACGCTTAGGGCAGATTGGTCTATATGCTCGTAGACCTGTCAGATGCGTTCCATTTACTACAATTCACTGTCGCCTGCGGTTAGCCTGGAGTAGAGAACATGCATTGCGGACAACGCAACAGTGAGCTTGTGTGATGTTTTCCGACGAGTCCAGGTTTAGCTTGCAGTCTGATTCTCGCCGGACTTTCATATGGAGAGCTCCAGATACCCGTTACCACCACGAAAACATCATTGAACGACACCGTTACGGTGGTGCACGATTGCTCGTTTGGGGTGGAATTATTCTGGGTTCCAGAACTGACCTGCATGTTCAAATTGGAACCATCACAAGCCAAATCTATCGGGACGTCATTCTGGAACAACATGTACGTTTATTTCGGGGCGCCATGGGCGCACAATTTGTGTTTATGGATGACAACGCCCGTCCTCACCGTGCAAACATCGTAAGCGAATGCCTTCAATCGGAGGATATCACCCCTATGGACTGGTCAGCATTCTCACCGGACTTGAATCCAGTAGAGCACGTGTGGGACATGCTTGGCCGACGAGTTGCAGCCCGTCAACCTCCTCCTACATGTCTACCGGAACTTCGGAGAGCATTGCTTTTTGAGTGATGTAATATCCCCCAAGATCAGATCGATAATTTGATACCCCACATGCCTAGGCGTTGTACGGACTGTATTGCATCGTCTGGGAGACATACAACATATTAACAATCGTACCAACCATGTAATATTGGTTTTTTGTAAATAGGGTTTTTTTTTTGTAATTTGCTCCAGGGAGAAAAAATCGCTAATTTTTTTAGTAATATCAAACATATAGCATCTTTTTTTGCTCTTTACCTTTTGTTTAATAAATAAGCTTTACAAATAAGTCAAATTTGTTTTGCTTCTAACTCTTCGTTTGCCTGATTTTGCATTATCCTTAATTTATGGACATGAGTGTATATATTCGTTGTAAAAAATCGTTTCTTTTTTAAATAAGTTTATCAGAAATACTAAATATGTGTAAAAAGGATTATTTTTAGTCTTAAAAGTATCAGTTACGCGACATCAGGTTCCATTGAGAGGCAAAAAAAAAGTTACTGTAAAGCAGACCTTTATAAAATTTTAAGTTGATACAAATAGAGACCGCTATCTTAATGAAATTATAAAAAAAGAAGAATTTCGTAACAAAAACTATGTTTATTTGATAATATCACTCTAACTAAACACAAAAACATTTCAGCAGATTGAAGGAATATTATTAAGGGAGCTAAGGAAAGTAATTTTCAGGTAAAATTATTGCTTCTTTTACCTTAAATGAATATGTAGAATCATTAAGAATAAGTATTATTGTCTCGTAGTTAGCTCTAATCGGCAACTGTAATACAAAAGAAATATAACACAACAAACATATAACCAACAAAATTACACATTAATAATTACACATAAAATAAAATCTGAAAGCTTTCAGATTTTAAATTACACCCAAAGGGGCATTTTTGAACGTTTTCTGTGTTACCTTTATTTATTAAATATTATGTTCTTCGCATAAAATTCAATGTAACAATAATATCGTAAAAAAATTTTAAAAGTATAATTAATTTCCGATATAAAGTCTGGCTCGCTGGAAATAAAAATGTTTTTTTTCCCGCAATGTTGCCATTGCTCGCTTTTAAATATTTGAGTTTCTTAATCAAAAATTCGTTAAAGTGTTACAAAATACTATGAAATCGATAATAAAACAAATTCCAAATTTGGGTTTCTTTAGAGTTTTAGGGTTACTTTGTAAGTTTCTATTACGTTTTGCATTGCTCTTATCGCTTATATTTCTTTTACTTTCCTTTTTATTTCCGAAAGTCTCGACTTCAATTTATTTTGGCGAGCAAGTGTTATTTATCAAAAGAAGGATATACTCACATCGTAAATGAGCCAGTTAATGAATAAATGAGAGTGATGATTCATTTTCTAAATATAAAGAGTTAGGGATATTTCTAATAATTCTCATATGGACATTTTGTCAGAGACTGAGCTCACTGAGTGTCTGCCTCCCAGTAAGATTTTGTTGCTCCTTCTTTTAAATAGTCTTTCTTGTATTTTTTATTAATGTAAACGTTTATTAATGTATTTTATCAAATAAAAATTCGGAATAATTTAAATAACAATTCTGAAAATTATTTGTGAAAGTAAGCGATTTTTTTATACATGTATTTTCATGTAAAGTGAAAACGTTATTTATTGAACGCTAATTTTAACATATATGATAATTTAAGTAATAATCTAAAAAAAGTACTAAAAATTATAACTTTAGGACGTAAACCTTTTTTGTTGTGTGTGTGTGTGATTTTTTTTCTGAAGTTAAGCTTAGTGGACCCAAAACCCCCGTCCTGTGGAACAATTCCTTTCGACGTCCATCTGTCCCGAAGGAACGTCTAAACAAAGACTCGCCTTCTCGAAAGGAGTTGAACAGAATTATCTGAATAAATGAAATGCAGCAGTTACGCAAATGAAGCCAGATTTCTTATTTTACTTAATGGCACAGAATGATTAATTTCAAATATTGGTTTTCCATAGGTGATTTCAAACGAGAAAGCAAAACATATCCCTGTTGAGTAAACAAGAAAATCTTATTTACCTAGTTAATAACAGCTTTATTTCGTGGAAGCTTTTAGCTGGTCTAACTTTCGAAATCAAGTAATCGATAAGTCAAATTCCCATCCTACAGGATGTTTACAAAAGAGATGTGGTTCCGAGTAATTCACTCCAGTCAATAAAACAAGAGTCTTACGCAAGTGCTTGTGTAACTCTAAGAATTAATCGTCGAATACTCGTGATGTAAATGGTATCATGTTTATCCAGTTAATTATTAATTTGCATTTATAACAAAAATCATTTACCGTGCATTTATTGCTAGAGACTAATATCAGCTTTAAGTGATTCGATTTGATAATTTCCACTGGTGTTGCAAAACAAATGCATGAAGAATAATTATTGGATTATTAAGATTTTATAAAAGCGATGTACGACCTGAAGAAGGAAATGTGAATCGCATATGATGAAAGCCGATAAATTTCATAAGATAAAGAACGTTTAAAGAGTTTACTATTTAGTTTGCACAATATTGGAGCAGAATTCAATTTTAAGTTTGCTCATCTTCTGTCCGTATTAAATTGCTGGAAAAAGCTCAACTTTTAACCATATTCCGATATGGTTGAAAATCTGAACTAATTTATTGTTTCATGTTCACCATGGTGTGAAAAAAAAAGATAAATAAAATGATTCTAAATCTTAATATGATCATTAAATAATGAGTTATTCTCAAAGATATTTATGAACATTTGTTACATTTTTGAACACCGAAATGAAATAAGTAACAGAAATAAAATAACAAAATACACCGATATAAAATAAGTAAGTGCATAAAATAAGTAACAGAATTATTTCCAGTTCTAGTTTCAATGAACGTTAAATTAAAATTAATTCAGCCAAGTATGACATCGCTATTAGAGTGTTATGACGTCTTAAAAATTTTAATCAGTTTTAGAATGTATCAATGCCTTTAATTGAGTTTTTACGATTTTAGGGTTACATAAAATTTAACACCTTTGAGTCTTGGGAAGAGCTCAATTTTGTTATAAGCTTGCAGAGAGGAACTGAAATCCTGTTGTCACCCACAATCGAAACAAGCAGAAAATATTGTTACGAGATGCCCAGCCGCGGTAAGATAGCTTCTCCGCAAAGCGGGTTTAGGGCTGTTAGAAAATGGCAAAGGAAGGCTATGTTGCCTTATTTGGTGCGAAATCGCCCATTTGGCGACAAAATTGGCGATATGCCGTAGACGGATGGAGAACTTTCTAAAACGAACTCTTACCGTTTTGGCCCAGAATGTTCTCGAAGACAGGCCAAAAGCTATATAAACTCTACCTGTGCGCGCAGTAGTAGTCTAGTACATCGCAGTCTAGTGTCGAGTTCGTCGTCGTGTGAATCGTTAATTTTACCGTGAAGTGCATGTTGAGTACATTGAGCTCCGAGAACGACCGAACCTAGTCAGGAGCTGTAGTCTAGTGCTTTGCCGTGAAGCTGTCTTCACTGTCATAGCCTGATAGCCTGAAGGCTATGTTGTTGATTGCTTCAGCGTGTTTCTCGTAGTTTTTCGACGACAGTAAACGTGTGTTTGGAGCTGTCCTGTTGCGTAATACTGGCTAATAAATTGTGTTTTCCTTCTTCATCAAGTGTTGTCGTTAATCGCTTCAAATTAAAGAACCCGTAAGAACGCAACAGCATTTATGTTCAGCCCTTATGTTTGCCCAGCTCGGGGATCGAACCCCGGATCTGTGCTGCTGCTGCGTGATGCGGTAGCCACTGCGCAACTGGGCCTCAAACGATTAGTTGCGCTTCATAAATACTCAGGCAGTAAAAAAGATTTGGAGACTGTCATACTTAAGAAAACCTTTAAATATCTTGAAAAATGCATACTGATGCTCGCTGTGTATAACTGAACCCAAGCTTTCCAAGAAACAACATTTTACAATTTATAAAATTAGGGTAATGCTTTCGGTTTTAGTACCTCTTTCGAGTACAGTGTACCATCATTATACCTCTTAGATAAACTAGAGATTAATGGCTATTGATACTGATGGCACTCAAATTATGATGCGACGTTGATGAGCAGAATAACATTTAACAATCGCAGCAGGACTCAATCTGTTTCCCAGAACATACATTCGGCGACTGTTATTAGCAAGGCAGGAATGAGGTTCGTCATTTTGCACTGCCTTGTAGTACCTATCACTACACCAAGAGGCTTAATACTTCTGCAATCTTTCAAGTTGCTGCATTTATGTTTAATGGAATCTTCGCAAAAAGAAGTTTCGAATACAAGCCGCTTTCTGGCAATATTCGGGAAATCTTTATCTCTAATATTACAGTATCCCAGTCTCCTTGCAGAATTTTCACTCTTTAGTATATGGATTCGACTCATGAGTTGATTCTGATGATCATCTAGTTGCAATTATAGCCCGCAAGTGTTCATATTCCTTCTTCAACTCATTATCTGTAGATCCTTAGCTACACTGAGGAATATTGGCGTTTTAATGGCGATCCGATTAGTCGGTAAGTTTAAAATGACACCCCATATTAAATCTTCAGTTTAACGAAAATTTCTTAAGTGGCACTCCTTGGTACGTTCTGATTATAGTATATTATATTTTACGGATTTATATTGTATGTTATGTATTATGTATTATGAAATATTATGTATATTATCTATTACATATTACATAATATGAAATATATCATTATAATATATTGTACATAATATTATTTAATATGAAAGGAAAAACGGCTCAAAAAGCGAATTTTCATGAATGGGAGAAAATAACAAATGTTTGCTTGTCTGACTTTTTCTTTATTTTTGTTTTCTTTTCTAAGCACTTGGCCAGCTTAGAGTTATACACTTCTTACAATTTGAATGAAAGATTCTAGAAATATTCTGCTCTCTGAAAACACTTTTTAATTTTTTCACCACAATAAATCTTATAATAAAATGATCACTAGAGGTAATTTACTTTTCATGCTGTCAATTAAAATGCAGAATGAACGGGATAATTCTGAAAGTTTTACACCCGATCTTTCACTTTTCTAACCAATAATTTTTTTTTCTACAAACTGCACTGCAGAGCTTCGTACTTTTCTTGAAAACTGGTAACCATAGAACAGTCACGTCCCTGGAACTGTTAACTAATTTTTAAACTTCCTTAAAACTATATTTCGGTAGATTCTTGAGACCGCTTAAAGCGCAAGGTATTTAAATTGTTAAATATCACAAATGTAATTTATTGAAAGGATCAAAACATTTGAGTATTTTTAGAGTGCTGTTAAAATAGGCTTTCTACTAAGTTATTCTTAGGCCAAAATAGCATCTAAAGCAAGATTGTAACTTAAAAAATGCAACTACCTTATATAACACACTCAGAAGTTTTTGTATGATTTCAAAAGCTGATTGATTAATTTTTCATTAATTAACATAATAAAATTAATTTAATAAAAGAACGAAAGAATTCTGTAACGAGGTATACGTAATCTCGATAAGAAAACACCTTTTTATTAATTAGCAAATAGGTTAGAAATGTCCATACTTATATAATAAAAGAGCTAGGAATAATAAAATTAGTGTATTTTAATTTATATAAGACATCTTATTAAAACGATGGTAAGCATTTAAGTTATCAAGAAACGTGTTTATCACGTTTAAGTCATTCTGTTTATTAAGCGGTAATAATTTAAAAAATAAATTTAAGACCTTTTGAGGTATCGTATGGCTAATTTCTGGCTGATGAAATAGTTGATAATGCAATGTAACTCTACAAATTAATTCGGGGGCTCTGATAAAGTTGATTTTAACATTTATTCTCTTTTTTCATAAAACAGAATTAAAAGGGAGACATAATAAATTGTCTTGCGAAATCGCAATACTCATATTTTATAATCACTGCCCAAATAAATCCTCAAGTTAGTTTTTATATGATGCTTGTAATGAAACTGATTTTTATATAACTTAATATTTGTAGATAATTTTTTTAATAATTTCAGTGTCACTAGTTTATTTAATAGTTAAAAATTCGCACGCGTTATTAAAAATGTACTTGCATTATATTAATCAGAATTACACAGAAAATGTCAAGGGCAAAAAACGAAACATTTCAGCATTCTATAAGGATAAAAATCTGATGACACGCATAACTTCCTTGCACGGAATATTAAATTATACGCATGTTTTCCCGCATTTCATTTAAACTTACTGGTTTGAATTAAAACTACTTCGTCGATAGCGCATAAACCTCAATAGAATAAATGCCTCTTTAAAATTTACTTTATTTGTTTACCATAGCCGCACTCTGGCGCTAGGTTCCCTTAACAGTGTTAAATCTCATTCATTTTATAATTCAGAATGCACAAAAAATTATACCATCTGAAGAATTACCCAATCATTGCCACATATTCTATTCAAATACTATAATAAATCTAAAACGAAGCTTAAAAGAAATTTAACAAACAAACAAAAGAAAGAGAGAGATTGAGAAAGAAAGAAACATCATTTTCACAAATAATTCAGTACCTCTCATTCAATTAATTCAGTTCTAACTTCGCGACAAGGCAAAAGTGCTTAAAAATTAAAAATATCTATATAAAAAATCACGAAGTAAATCTTAAACACTTATTTCCTCGAATAAATTCCAGAATGGATTAAGCATGATTTAATTCGTAATAATAAAAGAAGGCGCTATCTTTGTTGTTGCCAAGTTTCTCTAGATTGGCAACAAATCCACTATTCTGCCAAGTTTCAAATGTAAACAAATAGGGCTGCTATGATCAAAATAATTACGCGTGTGGAGACATTAGGTTATTTCGAAGCAGGAGACGTGAAAAATCAGCAAAGACTTCGCCGGGGTTCGAACCGCAGACCTCTCGAATACGCATCGAACGTGTTGACCGCTACACCCCGAAGGCATGCGAAGAAGGCGGGAGAAATACCTTACGGGCTCAGCCGCACTTGAACAACTTTTAAATTGTTGATAATTCTACGAGTATTGCATGAAGGTTAAATAAAGGCATAAAAACTTTAATCGGAAGGATAAGAACAGCCTAATTCAATCATTTTTAAAGTAAAAAATGCACAATTTACAAATATTTAAGAATAAAGAAACTGAGATTACTGAGTCGAGTAACAGAGTGAATATATATATATCCATATATTTATACACTTTTGGTGCGGACTATTGCAATCAAAATAGAAGGTGCACATCTACATGTTATAGAAAAATACAAATATATACAAAATTATATACAAAATATTATCTTATATACAAAATTTCAACGCTCTGAGACTACTCTGACTCGTTTTTCAGCTATGCCAGATGCATACATACATACGTGCGTACGCAGAGACGCCATGAAAAATTCTGTCCAGCATCCCTTTTAAATCAGTTTTATATTTTTTGGGGGAAAAAGAGTCCTTTATTCTGTCCTTACGGACAGATGTCATACAAAAGCATCGTTAAATTGCATTCGATAGCGGTCAAAATGAATATTTTCGTTAAAGTAAAATGATATTCGAAATTTTTCACTATTACAATACTTCCTTTTTTACTTCGTACAAGGAAGTAAAAAAGGAAATAAGACTTTAAAAATGAAGTTCTTTAGTAAGTGCCTTTTCGTTCATGCTTTCTAATTGAGCCTTCACACTGGACAACAGCTTATCATAAATAATCTTTTTATCGAATAATCTTGTTTACTATGCAGTGATTAGATTAGTTTCGTATGTAACAGACACTCCAATCAATTATTCTAAATCACCAAAATTCCGGAAAAGGAAATTAAACTGATAACACCCACTCTCTGAATTAAACCGAGATGTCATTTTTGTTTGCCAGAGTTTATTAAATTCAACTTGTCACGAATCTTCCAAAAAAGGAAAAAAAATCAGAGAATTTCTGCCTAAATTGTGTTGGTAGAATTCTAAGGAAATTAATCATGAATGTCAAGTCGAGATTGCAGGTAAATTGCATTTTATCACTTTTTCGCAAACAGTTCATCTTCCAAGACTTGTTTTCCTTTTAATTGATTTCCTATAATGTTAATTTGATTGCTGGGATATTTTTAAGTTAATTAATTCGATGTACGGTTAATTTGATCTTGATGCACATCTCTATTAATGACTCATTTATTCTCTTTAATTATTTCTTCATCAGAAATATATGATATAGTAATAAGAAATTGGATGTATAGAATAAAGTTAGAAATGATTTTACAGTACTCAGTTTCATATATTTCTTCATCAGAAACATATGATAAAGTAATAAGAAATTGGGTGTATAGAATAAAGTTAGAAATGATTTTACAGTGCTCAGTTTCATATATTTTTTCTTTAATTATATAATGTAGTAAAAAATTCTATTTAGAAGAGAAAAACGCAAATGTAGAATTTTAAAGTAGGCGAAAAAGCACCTTACATTGTGTATATTTTAAATAAAAGTCTATCGATTTCTAGGGTCAACAAACACACATTCCCTTCTTCAGGAGCAAAAGAGGAAAATTCATTCATTCAGAAAAGTTGAAAAGAATCGTTTTCAAAAAATAGGTTTAATGTAATGTTGCTAAGTGTGAAAATGAAATTGCAAAAACTAATCTTAATAACACTTAATAACAAATAGAAAGCTTCAAAATCATCTTTTGAATATCACCAAAAGTATTCAGATGAAAAATTCATTCTTTTAAAGTTATTTTGAGTAGTCTGTGTACCTTTAGACGTCAGCTTGGAAATTCTTAAATAGAAACTTCCGGTTGACGACATAGAACAAGGATAGCCTTAATTCTACTTCTAAAGACTGGAGAGACAAAAAAAATGTACTGTTGGAAAGCTTTTAATGTATAAGCTTTAAAATAAAGGAGTAAAACATTTTGAAAAATATTATCAAAATTGGCGATTAGAGCGTAGTCGGATGCTTTAAAATTTAAAAAAATAATAACTAATTTTTTATCTTTTCACTATGCTAGAATGCCTCCATTAATGCTATGATGATAATCCTTGTTAATACGGTTATCGATTAAGCGATATAGACATTCTTTGGAAAGCAATATGGAGAGAGAGAGAGACTTGTGATTTAAAAAATGGGCAAAGCTGAGAGGTTTAACTTAAAACTAACTTGAAATATAGAATGGAAAGTAAAATTTTGGGTAAAGCAAAATTTTACTTTTATTCTGATAATACACTCACTTCCAAAAGTTAAACATGGAAATGTAAAATGCAAAAAAATCAACAAATACTGCTTTCATTGACACAAACTTCGGCAGGAAAGTAGCATATATATTTATGCATAAAACAAAGTCAATAATTATATACAGAAATGAAAACAATATTAAATTTTTGTAAGTTTTCAGATAATGACATACTGGTCACTTAAACAGAATTATGTATAAAGTGAAAATAAACAGCATAAAATGAAAAAAGGACATTAATAGGGTATGTGATCCCCCTCATCTGTATGCAAAGTTTACACCTTGTCAACATGCTTTCAATTAGGTGGTCAACCACCGCAGAATTAAGCAATCGCCATTCTTTCTGCAGAGCAATTTTCAGCTCAATAAGAGTGGCTGGGGTGGGAAACGTGTAGATACAGCACGGCCAAGAGCATCCCAAAGATTTTCAATGGGATTAAGGTCGAGCGAATATGCTGGCCACGCCATACGCGCAATCCCTTCATTCTCCAGGTAGTGATCGGCGATGTCAGCTCTATGAGGACGTGCGTTATCGTCCATTAAAACAAAAGTAGGGCCAATTGCTGCAGCGTAAAATCTCACACGCTTGTCATGTGGCTACCAAGCAAATCTTAACTGATCAGTAAACATGACATTGCCCCAGTGGCTGCAGATATCGCCTTACCAATGGACGCTGTAACCATAGATGTCAAACGTGTGGAGTCGCTCTGCGATTCCGCTTGGCTACAATAGCAATATATCGATTTTCCGCGGGGGTTGTAACCCTTGGGCGACCGGCTACGGGCCTTCGGACAACTGTCTGTGTGGTTTGGAATTGTTTCCATAAACGTAAAATTACAGAATGATGAACGCCGAAGAAAAGAGCAACATCTGTGATCGACTGTCCTGCTTCAATGAGCCCTACAGTACGCCAGCACTCAGAATCTTCCATTCGTCTTCTGGAAGTCATAGAAACACCTACGTCTTGAAAACAAATTGTATGAAAATTTTAAACACCTTCTATCAGCACTTACAATCAACTTCTGGAACCCTTCATAAAGCTGGCTTCTTATAACACTGCCTTTGCATATTTCTTGACATGAAAGCGCTATTGGCTGTTACCTAACATATTTGCATACTTCCATCTACCTCTGCAGAGAATTGCATCCTCTTCAATTCTAATTGGCTTCCGGAAATTAGCGCTTTCCTCTCCGTGCTTAAATTTTGGAAGTGAGTGTACATAAGGCACTACTTTATCTGACTATCTGAGAGACATACTGTTGCTAAACGTTATCAAATAAATTAGTAGATTATTTCTGTGTCCTGTTTTAAATTAGGTAAAATAGCAGAAGAAGCGTTGTTTTTGACTTGAGTCTGTTAGGTGAAATCTAAATTATAATCTTTTCATCTTAAATTCTAACCAAATCTTGTATTACTTCGAAGTCAAGGAAGAAGTCAGATAAATTAGTAGATGAATTTTGTGCTTTATTCTAAATTAGCTAAAATAGCAGAAGGAATGTTACTTTAGACTTGAGTCTTGTTAGGCGAAATCTATATCATATTCTTTTCAGTTTAAATACTGACTAAATTTTGTGTTTCTTCTCATGGTTAGCATTAGCAAGTAATAGCGAATGATTCTGCAAAATCATAGGTTTAATTTGTAAAGAATATAAATTTCAGATAATAAACCTTTAACTGAGTTTTACCTTTCGTGTATTACTGAAATTAATTTAGAAACTAATAAGTTGCCAAGAGAATATTATACAATTAAGGCAAAATCAAATTTAAGTAGATTGATAATTCAGCAATAAACCATATTAAGTCTTTACTTAATTGGGAAACTTGCCATGCTATGCTTCTGGTATTTATTTGCCATGAAAATTAAATGTTGATAATGAAACTTAATTGCATGTGTACACAAGTTAAATAAACAGTGTTTCAACGTACATTTCTTTGAAGGATTACTTTGCCTTTTATCAATACCTGTAATATTTCTTGTTATTTACAAGTAGAGGCACTAACTAATCTTTTTAAGAGAGTAACGCAACGTATATGATTTCTAGAAATATGAGCTATTATTTCAGAAATCTGAATTGTTAAAACGAATACTTCACTGTAATTTTCACTTCTTTTGGATCTCACAAGTCAGGAGATAGAATCTTTGTTAGTTTTCCATTTCCAAAGGTTTCAGGAGAGTCTCAACTGTTCTCAGTAGAAGTCGCTTCATGGATTAATGTGACGAGTAAGCAGCTGGATGATTGTTTTGTTGTTACATTTTAAGGACAATGTGCTATCTTAGATGCACTTAAAGTAAGACTTCCTTCTCCATAGTAGCAAGTAAATGAACAGTTCTGAACAAAATAGCCAAATATTCCTTATTTTCCTGCAAAAATAGATAACAAAAGATGAATGATAATACAAAATGCTTCTGTCACTTCGATTTCATAAATTTTCTGAAAATATTTAAAACTATTCTTTTTCATAAATGACAGCACAAGGAATTTCGAAGAATTTATTAAGTACTACCATGTAGTAAATATTTAAAAAGTGGAATAACTGGATATAATCCTTCCAAAATATAAGGAGAGACAGTCCCGGTGCAAGAAATAATGAAGATGCATTTTAACTAGACCATTCTTCTGTAGATACCAATATTGCATTCATTGGTTGTGACTGCAGTTCTTACAGGAAGTTATAGCTTTGTATATGTTTAAATGTTTATGCTGATTTTTTTCATTTAGTCAATCCAAAACTCACTAATAAATAAGACACATAAATTCATCTAGTGTTAACACTCACAGAGAGCATATTGTTATTGCTTTAAATGTCAAGTTCACCGTGTCTACTGTAGTACATGTACCTCTGGGGATGAGGAGAATATAATTTAGTAGCAGCAGAAAAAGATAATCATCAAATCAAATTCTCGAAAATTAGGATTATTATGAAAGAACGCAACAACAACAGCAACAACAAAAAACACCCAATATTTCGTAAGCACAGTTACGGGTTAAAATTTTCTTAGAGACATTGCAACGCCTATCGCAAAGCAAAAAGTGATTATTCTAAGGATCATCTATGAAAACGTAAGCAATGAAAAGAAATAAATTATTCTCAGCTGCCGGCCGCGCGGGGCCAGAATACACTTGATTTACGCTTCTGTCAATTTCAAGATTCAAAACTGAATCTAGTAGTCAAAGGCTACACGATTGATTTAAAGCGAAGGTGGCTCAAACCTCTCACTGGCGTAGGAATTTAAAATGTCGGCAACTGTATTGCAAAGGCGAAAAATACAATCTTATCTGACCTAGCAGATACCTACTTAACGCGGCCTCAAGCGCAGAAACGCGTTGTGTCCTACAGTCTTCAATCTTGGATCTGAACTTTGGTCAGAAGTCTTCGATTAGAATGGCCTTTTCTTCCATACATTATAATTTCCCCTAAGGCATCAAAGAGAAAAAAGAAAGAAAACTAGTGAAGTAAAAACTTCCTACTACTACATCGCAACTTCCATTTTTGGACGAGACCAAAAATGACCAAAGATATCAGTTATTTCTTCAGTCTGGGGGAGATTTTCCTTTAAATTTTCGCTGTAAGTCTGTTTGGTAGTACTATGAATGCTTGGTTCTTGAATAAAGTTGAGTATAGGAAATTCACCTTTTTGCGATGGAGTCTGTATAGGTATAGATTCCGTTATTTACTTACTTCTAAATCTGCGTTGATAAACTCTACAGCAACAGCTTACATGGTTTTCTGCGCAAAAACCGCAGGTGGGTTTATCTTCTGGTTTAAAGGTCTATGTGTTTGATGCATGGTTTTTACCGAATTTGCAGCAGCAAGCATATTAGAAACAATTGGCCTGCGAATGCCCATATTCCTGACAAATTAAAACATTATGTTGGTCTTTTCTTGGTGTTGTATTTTTCAATGATGATGTTAAAGCTGATTAAGTTATTTAGATTATCGATTTTTTCACCTGTAGAGTTTCTTTTTAGTTCGAGGAAAAAGATCGGAAGTAGGGTAATTTGACAGCTTTGTTTCTTAGTGAATTGTTTAACTTTGATGATGAGAAAGCATTTTCGTTCGAGATCGTCACAAATGTCTTGTTCGGCTACTGTACTTGGTATGTTCTTCAAGATGACTTTAATGGTAGCTTCTGAATCATTTCTTACGTGTAGAAATTTATCTGGGTTTTTCGAAACATTTCTATTGTTGCTTTGTAATCTTCGACAGATTCTTTGTAGAAAAAAAAATAAATTTTACCTTCATTTCTGCTTCAAATTCATTTTTACAAGTTTCTCTTAGCATTTTATCTATAAATAGCCATTCTGCATGGTTTTCGATATTAACCAATTGGTGAAATGTTTTCTGAATTTTGCGTGTTGTTTAGTTCCATATTTTCTGTATTGTTAACCTTCAGTTGTTCTGCAGTAGCCTTATTTTCAGAAAGAATCTCATATCTATTATGTTGTGGAACTTCTCAGTTAGGTTTTTAGGGTACTTACAAGTCTTTACAAAGGTGATCCATTGATTTTGCGGTATAACTTCTAGAAAGGTATTTGACTGTGGGTGGTGCTACAATTGTCCTTCGATGTCTGTGCTAATTTAGTAACTGCTGGGAGTTCCATTGTTCCTGGTACTAAGCTGCAGCTTTAGAAAGGTTAGGAAACACTCTTTTTTTAGGAAATACTTCTGAAGTTTTTCTTGGATGAAAGTCTCATTATTTGCGGCTTTGAATTTTTTATAGAGACTAGCTGCTTCTTCATGTTCCATTTCTGATTCAACGAGTGTATCGTAAAATGTTCTTTCTGATGATGTGTGCAATAATAATCACCATAAGTTCAAAACAAGTCTCTATTTAAGACTAAATCTCGCAACTGTTGAGCCTGATTTCATGAAATGCATGCATCAAAACAACCTCAGTGAGCTCTTTAACAATGGTAAGTAGCTACTGATCTGCGTAATAATTTATTATTAAAGACTTTCCAGATAATACAAATAAATATTATTATTAAATTTGTAGCTTATTAAACTTGAACATCAACATCTAATACGCAACTAAATTTATTTCTTTAACATATCAGGACTGAGTGTTCTGTGCATGGTCTTAGCAAACCTGGTGAAGTACTTACAAGGGTTCTTCTTCTCAATCCTGAACTGGAACAGGGAGCGGAAAATACGCTATGTTCTGGTGTAGATACTGTATTGGCGAATAACTGCACTTGAAAGGGATTTGAAATCCTCTTTTATTAAATCACTATTATTTACACTTGGGCCTACTTAACAATCAAATAAATTTAATACTAAAACTAAAATAGAAATCTAATTAAACTTTGCTCACAGAGCAATTCGCGGAGTTTGGCCTCTAACTAAAAGGGTGTGTAGCAAGATATACTAATACTAGCGCACTTCAATTTATTTCAATATGCAATCACGTAGTAAGCACTATGGCTTATAATTTTAGCTGCTAGCTGGTCAGACGAACGTCGAGCAGAATGACCGTGATCTGAGACTAAAGCTCTCTCACAGTAAGAGGTTTCTACCTCTGGTTTAAATAGTACTTGGCTGTACTTCAAAATTAGCATAAGCTGAGAACGCGCGCTTCTTCTGACGGGAAGTTAAAACAGAGAAGAGATAGAAAGATTTAAATTAAAATAAAACTTGGTTAGTTTAACTAAAACCTTACAAACAAGATTACTTAAAAATTAACCCCTGTTTTGTATGCTTAGTGTTATATTTTTTTTAACTCAATACTTCATTTCACCTCTGTTACGTTAATTGAAAGACGTCGAGCATTTTCTTTGCAGACTCCTGAATGCAACGTCAGGTAGAAAGATAAAATGAAACAAACTTTAATTTATTATCAACTCGGTTGTATAACATAAAATAGACTGTAATCTGCGGTTTGAACAGAAAGCAACTGCAATTAGGTAAGAATAAATTATTTACAACAGAAGAGCCTTTCCGATACTTTCAAGGCAATTTCAAAGTTATAGGAGTTCTCTTTCCAAAATTAAATTTATTTCCTTAATTAAATAATTAATTTACTTTTTATTGAGGGAGAGGACTTCAATTTACTTTGCGGCAATGCTATTCTGTCTAAACAAAGTCCCTGAAATTTACTATCATTGACTGATATTGCAGTCCGTCCTAAATTGCTGCTAAGTTGAAGAGATCCTTACATCTTTACTGTGTTTGCATAAGTTGAGCTATTTTCAGAAATTAGTTTTAAAAAAATAAAGTAAACTAGTAAGTAAAGTACTAAAGAGATCAAGTAATAAACTAGATTAAAAAGACCATTTGTTATCAGAATAAAGGCAAATCACACAAATAATGTTTTATTTGGCTAAAGAAGACAAGATATTTTGTGTCATCTAACGTTTTTTAAGTTTTTTATTTTGTTTACATATATTATGTTTTACAAAACTTATATGCTACACAAAAATATAAAGAGATTTAGTAATACACTTAGTTTTATTTCTGAGTTGAAAGTAAAAAATGTTAATTTTATCACCCTTTTTTTAAAATAGTAAAGCACTTTCTTATTTATCATTATAAATAAATCCTCAATTTCTGCCCTTTACCTGATCTTCAGCGAATTAATATTTTAGACACAAAATTATCATTATTTGTAAACAAAATAAACTAATCTAAATTTTTCACTAATTTCAAAACATAATTTACATATCCAGTATAATTTTTTAAATATAGTAAACTTAGATTAATTCCTTTTAAAGTATGTAAATCTTTTGTATTTTAGTTTTAAAATATTCATATCACCTCAAATCTATCGTTAGAATAGACTCTGTCATTAGAGTAATTAGATTACGTTATACGATTAGTTTAGTTACTTTGGCGTTAAAAACATGGAATATTTTTCCTTGCTAAAAAGTCTAAAACTGTCATTTTAACAGGTGTTGTTAAAATAAAGAACGTAATGTATTAAACTTATTTTTAAAAAATATGCTTAAAATATTTTAAATTTAGAATTACTAGCACACCTTAAATCAGAACATATTTAGATACATTTTTTCTGAGCATATAAAATGAAATCTAGAAAGTCATTTTAAGTGAAATATTGTTGGCATTGTTGCTTGTGGCCTACGCCAAGTAAATGAAACCATATTCATTAAACTATATATAATTAATATATTATAGATAATATAGTATATAAAATATAGCACATAAATTACCTTAACTTGAAGTATTAAATACAGTGCACAATGCAGTCACTAAGAGAAACATACATTCAACTTTCCTGTTTTCACTGACCAAGCTCTAAAAGGTGGAATTAACCATTGGAAATCTTCTGTTTCACATATTATAGTCAACGCAAATTATGGTTATATTGCTTTTCTACATTTCCGATTCTCTGGTATTTAAAGTATATATGCACAGTTATGTCTTTATTGCATTTTGCAATTTGTCTTTTTGCAATTTGGCATTCTGCAATTTGGCATTCTGCCGGAAAATTCAATTTTGATCCCTAGCCAAAAATGCGTCTAACAGAACGTGAAATGCATTTGATACTATATGCTTTTGTTGAGGTTCTTCAAAAAGCTGCATTAAAGCACATAAAACAGAAACTGTGTTTTCAATAGCCCCTTCGCACGCATTTCAAGCTTTGATCGCAACCAAATATAGTCTGAACAACTCCTAATCATTTTGTCTAGAATGTTCAGTACCATATTTTGTACAGTAATCTAATACCGGACCATCCGGAAATGTTTTTGCATTATTCTGTAATATTAACAGTTTTATTAAGGGTTCCGAGGTCTACGTCGTTTTTGCCCTTGCACTTATATAAAATATCAAACATAGTGCTTATAAACAGAAGTCAAATAGAGCGGATGATTAGAAAATTTCAAATCATGAGGAATTTCTAGCCTTGAATGTTTTGTTGTTCTGATTAAGATAGTGATTTTATAACTTCAATTTATCAGTGACACTGACGGAATTAAAAGTTATCACTTGTTACAATCTTGCTATTATCTAAAAATGATCCCTTCAAGCGTATAACAGCACTGAATGTGACGAGGTTTTTATGTCTTTGGTGTACTTTTCTAAATATAGAATAACCCAAAACTTAATGGCAAATTTATTAGGCTATCAGGCTCTGAGTATGTACTGTATAGACATCTAAGCGAAAATAAGTCTTTCTTAATTTGTTACAAAAAGTCGACTTTTCAATGAATCTATCCCACACAGAGGACACAAGTGCAAATTTGCACCTTTGATATTGATCAGCCCAACAACTCTTAGATGTTCCTGACATTTTACCGAGCCTCACAAGTCTCATTATTTCTTTGGATGTATTACATAATAGTGTATCAGGAAAAAAGTGCGAATCCCCACATATTATTCCATAAACTATTGACCGAAATTATTATACCCTTCGAACTTACAAAAAGCTGAAAAGGCAGCATGCTCATCCAATGACACTGCCCAGCTTTTAATTTGAATTTGCCAACGAGATTCTATTTTAGTGCATTCTTTTATTATTATTCTCAATGGTGTATTTATAAATAATTATAACAAAATTTATAATTTTTTATTTTCCATAAATATTTTCGCATGTTATATTATTCCAGCCGATTCTAGTAATAGATGGTGATTCGCTACCAGACCGACAAGCTTGCAGGGTGTGTAAGGGATACAGAGACGACTCGGAATCACATAGGAATGCAAGGTCGCAAATACCGTAGTTGCGAACTATGGTGCGAAGAAGTAAAGAAAAAGAACAGAAACAGCAACGCATTTAATGGGACAGAAGATATTTTATTGAAAGGTTGTACTACAACAGATGTTCGAAATTACGACCAGAAGTCGTCTAGCAGGCCTAACATCGAATTCCTTACGTTCGGGAAGATTCCCGGCATGTCACGTATCCCCCTGGCAGCTACAGATATTCTAGCGACAAGGTCTTCAAATGAAGGAACTGTCATCCTATACACCAAACTCTTCATATGATCCCAAAAGAAGAAGTCCATACATAATAGGTCCGGTAATCTGGCAGGCCAATGAACCAGGCCACCACGACCTATGCACTGCTGTCCAAAGGTTCAGTCGAGGTGTCTGGGGATGTCAATCGTATAATGTGGAGGAGCCCCGTCATGCTGGTGTCACATGAATCTACACCGGACCTATCATGCACGGACCTTCTGTGGGGTCATATGAAGAGTTAGGTGTACAAGACCTTGTTGTTCAAATATCTGCAGCTACCAGGACGATACGTGATATGCCGGGAATCTTCGCGAACGTAAGGAATTCGATGCAGCACCGCTGTCAGGCCAGCCAGACGACTTCTGGTTGTAATTTCGAACACCTGTTGTAGTACAACTTTTCAATAAAATATCTTTTGTCCCATTAAATGTGCTTCCGTTTCTGTTCTTTTTCTCTGTTTCTTTGCACCATAGCTCGCAATTATGGCATTTACTTCGCTGCATTCCTATGTGAATCCGAGTCGTCTCTGTACCCCCTACGCACCCTGCAAATTTGTTGGTCTGTTAGCGAATCGCCCTGTATACTTTGATGTTGAAAATGGTCTGCTTGGCTACTTTTAGGCACATATGTGCGTATCCTACTATCCTTTCTTCAACAATAGATGCATTCTGTAATGTAAAATTCCCCTTCAGTTGCTTTTCTTTCTCGTATGTTTTTTTTCGAGCAAATTTTTTAAATTAAGTTATTTTGGAACTTTAATAATAAAATCGAAATTTTTTTTGTTACGTTTTTTCATCAACATCAGAATGGTTATCAGATATTTCAAATTTTCGTGTAAAAAAGTATTCTTTCCTCGAATATTCCTTCGCCTTCAGTTTCACTTCAGTTAAATCACTTCAGTCGCCTTCAGTTAAATAACACAACATATAAAAATTGTGTTATTTATTCACGTTACTCTATATGTTAAAGAAGCTTGAAATAGCTATTTCCCAGTTCTCTTATTATTTATAATAAGATAAAACAAGCTTATGTTCTAAGGGTCATTGTTTTCAAGTGAAAAATCTATTGTCGGAAGCAGGGATGACGAGATGTAGAACTAGTTATTTACGCAGAAACATTCCGAAGGATTGTTTTGTATATTTCTGCTTCTTTCCCCCATGTCGTCAAAATGATGGCTATGCACGGAATATGAGGGCTATACACGGAATACGTCAAAATGATGGCTATGACGGAATAGTTATACAAGATTATTTTTTGCCTTTGCATAAGTAAATAAAGTTTTGCAAAAGAGTGTACATATATCACGCAAAATTAGACAAAATGGTGAAACTTCTGAAGCTTGAGCCCACAAATAAAGTCGGAAAGCACTAAAGTAAATCTGAAATTGGCAAAGGAAGGCAATCGTCTTTCCACTGTTAAACCATTACATCCCGAAGATAAAAGTACTGCCGGGTGGCTTTTACTCCCCGTCTGAGTTCTTAGTTAAAAGCAAGATTACTATATTACAAGGTTTACTTTTCCCGAGCAGATACCTTTAACGTCACTGGCTTTGTGTAACATTACTAGCACATCGCCTCTAAAGGTATGCCTTCGTTTCCCCCCCTTCTCTAAATGAAGAGATGCCACTGAACTGAATCTTGGGGAAAACTTTATCTGTCTACTGCCATCGACTAAATGTATCACAAGTAAAGTAAAAAATTAAATAAAACACGTCGATTACCATTAACACTTCGATCTGACGATTACACAAGCTGAAATACGTTAATAGAAACAGATTCTCGCCGACTCAGTTTCTTAGAGCAAACAAGCATACGTCGAAATTGAATGGAATAAACAGAGTGCAACTGTAATAAGCCTAGACTAAACGTGGCTCATTCCTGAATAAGTGCTTACGAAGAAATCGCAGTTAGCACCGGCAATTTAAATTGCAACAACAGGAAATCTAAGCAGAGTGATTACTAGTTTATGCTTCCAAACTCTCTCTGAAAAACTTTATTTCTCCCGCCTTCTTCGCATGCCTTCGTGGTGTAGTGGTAAGCACGCTCGGCGCGTATTCGAGAGGTCCGTGGTTCGAGTCCTGGTGAGGGCATTGCATCTTTCTCATCTCTCCTATTTCTTAATAACATAATGGTTCTACAAGTGGCGCCCGAACTAAAAAAAGTTGTCAATGATAATTCTTCACACCGGGATTTGGCGATTGGGTCCCTTAACCCCTAGTCGCCCTTTAAAAGGAGGAGTATATAAGGTATTTCTCCCACCTTCTTCGCATGCCTTCGTGGTGTAGTCATCAGCATGCTCGACGTGTATTCGAGAGGTCCGTGGTTCGAGTCCCGGGGAGGATATTACACCTTTTTCAGCTCTCCTGCTTCTTAATACCCTAATGACTCTATAACTTAAAATAACTAGAAACTTACTTCATATTTGAATATGGCAAAACAATTATTTGCTTGCCAAGAGCTAATCCTTTACACAAAACGTTTCGACAAAATCTGACACGCACTTACAGTAGGCTTATACATGAGGTTATGCATGAGAACATCAGATATTTAGTCCAATCCATCTCCGAGAATAGAACATAATATGAGCCATTGACATTTCGCTGCTTTAACTATTCGACTTATAAATATTAACTATTCCATAGTCGATCTTCGGCCAAGAAAGAAGCGATCGCTAAGCATTAAATATCACTCAAATAACCAGTTAAATCGAGCTGATGAATAAATGATCATTAAGCATTAAATATTAAGCAGCTAAATTAACTATGAAGTTAAATCATGTTCACTTTCTTTCGACTGTCTTAAGCAAGAGTATTTAGCCATTAATTTATATTTTCCTATGTTTCCTGAAGCAAGGCTGAGTGAACAATTGGTCGGAAGATGGGATATAATATAAGAACAAATAGTTAGATCTAAATAGTAAAAGCACATTATAAGCATATTCAATTATAATAGCACTTTAAAAGAGGCTTTTCAGGCGCGCATGTACTATGATTTGTGAAATTTAGTATTTTAACTTTGCAATGAAAACTAGACTTGAGTTCAAACTTTTCCGTTTTCTATCACTTGTTTTTTTATAGGAAGCGAAAATAAGATTTTTAAATATTTGCTTTGAAAAAGACGCCTACCAATTTTACACCTTTAAAATTTTTAATAAAAATGAAGTAATACGGTATTTGTTTGCTCTAGAGATTTTAGTTTTTATAGCCAACCGTAGACCAATGAATCTGCTTAGAACAAGGGCAGTTTGTGACAGGGATATCTGAAAGTCAGATATTAAATCAGTTTCAAAATTACATGCTTAAGATAAAATTAGATTTAATATGTAGGTAAAGTTTTGTATAAATGGAATCTCTTATGGAACATATGTCTTACCTAAACCAAGAAATCTTGGGAACCGCTGTTGAAAATCCTTGACTATAATGATAAACAGTAAAATTTTCAAATATATAAATGTGTTTCAAAAAATACAAAATCAACATTAATTTTAGAATTGAAAACTAAGAAACGGAACAATTTTGTCTTCACATGCAGAGAAAAGGAAATTATATGGCTATTTTACATCTTCCGAACGCCTATATGGTGGAAGCTAGGCACAGAGGAAAAAACATTGCTTACTACTTGAGTATTATAAATTATATTAGCAGCTGAATATTGAAACGGTAAAAATTAAAGGCTATGCCACTATACTGATAGGTTATAAAAGGTTCTTTTACCTGATAACTTCATGTTTTCAGAAAGCAAATTTTGCTAATAATCATGTATATATGTTTTGAAATAGTTATAATCATTATATATTATGTTTGTTTAGCTGAGCAATGTTCATTTTTCAATTCACTTGATTTACTTCCATCTTATTGTCTCCTGATTAAACGCTATGCTGGGAACGAAGCCATTTTCTGAACGATTAACAGAATTCTGAATTAATTTTAATTTTTTTTATTTATTGCTTATTTTTTTTAATTTTGATTTTGAAGAACTTCCGGGAGCTTTTATGTGCTTAATCTTACGTACATCTCAGACTGATTACATAATTAATTTGTAAGATTCTAGCTAAAGTAAATTTACATTCTAGGCTAGATTTTTACTTTGTAGAGTCATTAGAATTTTTTGAAGCTAAGAAACGTGAAAAAGGAGCAAGGCTCTCGCCGGGACTCGAACATCGAATCTCTCGAATACGCGCCGTATGTGCTGACCATTACACCACGAAGGCTTGCTAAGAAAGCAGGAGAAAATACCTTATACTTCCCCTTCTAAAGGGCGACTGGGGATTGGGAACCCAGTTGTCAGATCCTGATGGTGGAGAACCATCATCCAATCTCTTTTTAAATATTTTGTGATATTGCTGTTGAATAGAATTTTATGTGGCTTAAGTGCAAAGAACATGGTATTTAATAAATAAAAGTAGCGCGCAAAACGTTAAAAAAACGCTCTTTTGGGCGTAATATAAAATCTGAAAGCTTTCAGATTTTCTTTTTTTTATTAGTTTTCAATTTGGTTTGTATAAACTGAGAGTAAATGAATTTATTAAAGTTATTTCAAAACGAAACCTCTCATCCATCTTTGACGCTATTTAAATATCGAATCGTAAGCAAATAAGAAGAAAGGATCATTAACTAAAGAAAGAAAGAGAAATAAAGCGTTTAATACATGTATGTATATATATATACGTACATATATACATACATTATTTTTGCATTCCGATTAAAACACTGGTCGCACAAATATGCGCTCTTTTTTAATGAACTGTTAAAAATTAGCATTTCAATTGTCTGAACATTCAGTTTATGTCATGTTCTCATAATTTAATAAATTAGTAAATTAAAATAGCAAATGAGTACTCTGTATTAGGTTTATGAATATAATACTTGAAATCAACATGATTGACACTGCGGCATTAGTGCCAAAATTAGAAGGAATACTTGCAAGGAGGGAAGCAATAAGTACTTTTCCAAAGCTAACAAAAATTAAAAAGAGACAACATTTGTGATAAAACTGGGCCAATTGAGGAGAGTGAAATTACTTGGATAGCTATTTTAATGTGATTTCCTTATATAAATTTTATAAATCTTTAATAATTTTCCATTTTCATTAAAAGCACAGTTCAATGTCTCGTTAAAAATACCGGCTGTTATGCTGCCATTTTTTAATTCAAACTGTAAATTTTAAATAAAATTTAGTCTTCAAAATTCTGCCTGATTTTGTCTAATTTTCTTCTGCATCCTATACTGACAGACTTGCCAATATAGTGCCTGTACAAAGCAGAGCCACACAAAATACTAAAACGACTAACAAAATGCAAGAACTGATGCAATATTGAAAGCTACAATTTCGAAGGCTATATCGAACCTTCTTCTTCAATTGCCGGCATAAAAATGTAGGAAAAAGGAACATATGCCTAATCGAAAACAACTAGTAGAAATCAGAAATTTGAAACAAAGGATCGCATTTCGAATGCGCATATTTTAGTTATAAACGAAAAGATAGAAAGATCATATCATCGATAAATGGAAAACGTCCTAGATGGGATTTAAATGATATTCATTCCAAATGGTATAGTAAAAAGAGCAGATAACATGAAAGTAAACGTATTTAATTCTCTATGCATATGAATTATTCTTTGTTCCATTATATTAGCCTCAGCTATTTCTTTAGATTAAAGATTTCTTTTGTTTTTATTCTAATATATCAATAGCCGAATTGGACAGATTATTGATGAAGGCTAGAAAATTGGAAATTCTCTAAATGTCTGATGGAAATGACCTCTATGATTCCAAATGCATTTTAGTACTTCATACAGAATGCAGGATGTTTTCAAAGATTGCATTTTGAAAAATCCAATTTTAAAATAGTACTTGCTCGTCATAGTGTTGAAAAAGGTTTTTGAAATAAGCAAAGCTAATAAGTAATACATTACCTGTCAATACCAAATTGCTAGCTTGAATAATATTTCGTCTCAGGCACTATTTTATGTTACTTATTTCTAAACCATCTGAGATTGTCTGTAAACAGAAAAGGTAACTTCTATCTACGAGTATGCTAGGAAAGCTTCATTAAGGATTCTTCGCTGGAAAAACTTTCAGTACCCTTGTTTTACGTGAGAGAAAAGTTTGATTCCCTTAGGGTCCATTTATCTTGTCAAGGCTCTCGCTGCTAGTTGAGTTCATTTAAATAATATGGAAATGAAATCCATTTTTCACTGCGGTAGTTCACGAAAATAGCCCTGATTATAATAGGCTTCACCGAAATTGTTTATTTTTAAAGCAATCTATTTATATTTATTTTCGTTGAGGATATCTGAATAAAATTTTAATCAAAATTAACCTACGTCTGATTTTTCCTTTAACCGCAGTATGTGACGCATTGGCAGACTCTTAAAGTCTTCGAGGTCGATTTCCTGCATGAGTCGGATAGCTTGATGGCAAAAAATTAGATTTTTTCTGAATTTGAAATGTTACATTCAATGTGAAAGACTAGAAGGTAATTCATCTTTCAGCTCCTAGCACCAAAAGTTTATTTATAAACCCGAAAGAAATTCTGTAGCTCTCTGTCCCGTACAATTTAAATATTCATTTGTGCAGTATAGAATATATTGGAAAACAAGAGCTAAAATATAGCGACTTTGGACGTCAGTTGTATAAAACCTAGAAGGTAAAAATGCAACATCTTTGAATGATATCAAAATAAATTCATCAAAATTCCCTGAATAGCGCAATGCAACTCTTTATTTTTGGTGTATCTCAGGATTCTGTTTATGTTCTACAGCCACATAGAGACTTAACCTGAACTACGATTCTAAACTGGGATAGAAACACAGACATAATGTGAAAAATTAAGCCCTTTATAACTCCAGTTTAGTCCTGTACACTAGGATATAGACTTCGTCCATAGGCCAATATAAATTGCTTGAAAATTATTCATATATCAAAGGAGTGGCAAAGGCATTTTTCTAATTATCCAAAAACCTAGAGACTATTAAGCTGTGCTTCTCAGCTTGTCTGACATTTAATTGCGTATAGTTCCTGCACACTCTGGAACGTGGTCACATATTGATGTGTTAAAGCCAATTTTGTCTAACTTCTTCCCTTGTATTCTTGTACAATCATAAAAGATTATCTGAAATACGGGTTCACTGAAAATGCTGATCTGATTTTAAAGTTTTATTTGAAAACGTGCTTCAGTCAGCTTAACAACTTTTATTAGAAAATAAATATGAATGTTCATATGGATGTATCATCGATTAGTAAATGTCAGCATGAGTTCTGTTGGTTGCTCTGCGGGATTCAAAGCGTTATTCTATTTCTATTCACGTAGGCTGAATCATGTCTGGCGTGGTCGTAGAACAGTAGCAAGTAATGATTCTCCAACAGGGGGCTCTATCCCATAAGTTAATCGAAAATTGCATTCGCATTTACGATTGATTTAAGGTCCCCATACCGCAATACACGTCGTGTGTTTTGTTGTACAGCTGCCATCTTCACATTAACTGGACAACTAGGTAGTAGGGCTGTTACTACTGCTTCAAAAAGTTTCGGTTCATGTCAAGGTTGCCACTTGTCCCTGTAGATATCTATCATATATGCAGAAAAAATTTGTATATTTTTCTAATTATTTTAGTATAAAAGTTAAAAAGGTTTATTAGCATTTCTATTAAGCACAGTTTAGTCACTTAAAATTAGCACATTATTTCTCGATGCTGCTGGTTAGATTGGCGAAACGATGACTGGTTCGACAAAGAGCTAAAACAAATTACAAGCCGTAAAGTTATAACTACCTGTGGGAAGTAAACCTTTTACACTAAAACAAAGGTCAATAATCATATACATAAACAGAGAATAAAAAATTTAAATATTTGTAAAAATTTATAAAGTAAATTAAATGTACATAACCTTATAATTCAAAACAAATTATGCTTCAATCTCTATTGTTTGTGTAAGCACATTGAACTCACGGTTTGGTTGAAATACAGTTTATTTACACGGCAAAATTTTACTTTAATCAGAAAAGAGCACTATGTCATTAATATCAGAAATATGTTGTAGAGTCATTAGATATTTTTTTTAATCGAGAAACGTGAAAAATGGGCAATGTCCGCCCGGGACTCGAACCCTGGACCTCTCGCATACGCGTCAAGTAGGCTTTCAATTTCACCCCGAAGGCATGTGGAAAGGAGGAAGAAACTAATTTATATACTCCCCCTTTTAAAGGACGCCTGGAGATTAGGGAACCCAATCGCTAAATCCTGGTGGAGATGAATATCGTTCATCCCCTTTTCGTTTGGACGTTACCTGTAGAGTCCTTGGGATTTTTTGAAATAGGAGACGTGAAAAATGCGCAGTGCCTTCACCGAGACTCGAACCCTGCCCCTCTCACATACGCGTCGAGTATCTTCCAATTATACCACGAAGGTATGCAAAAAGGAGGGAGAAAATGCCTTATAATGTTTTTGAATACTAATCTGTGAAATTTGATACTCCTAGAATGTGGTTGTAACCTTAACAATACAGTTATTAATATATATGTTAATATTTTGAAATGGTGAAATTATGTAAACTACTTAAGTAAACAAGGGAACTCTTTTTTTATTACTATTAATTCAAAATTACTAGTCTTAATAAATTTTGAGAGACACATGACATGGCCTCTTTTCTTCAGTATAAACTAATAATGCTAATCGATGACAGAATTTTATTCATTTCTGAAGACAAGCTAATTCTTGCATCTATCTGTTATCATAATCGAAGAGTGAAAAATGGAATAAAACTTTTATAAACATAAATATTCTGGAAGGATTTTAAGCAATTGTGTAATTTCTCTGAAAGTGGCAAAAGCCTTGTTCTGTAAAAAGGAGCTCAAATTAAAGATCCAGTGTCTTACAGTTTTCAGTTGTGATAAAGCTTCAAAATTTATTAAATATTATTACATGTTTGCGAACTTATCGCTCAAGAAGAATACAGACATAAACCAAACACTCGACTTTTTAACAAAAGATGTCACAGATCTCTTACAAAGCAAGTTCTGAAGCAGAAATAACCATGGGGTAAGGTAAATAAAAACATAATCGACTTCTAGAATTGAGTTGATTCAGATCCTAATGCAATCTCATATTTAAAAGAGGAAGAGTGACGTAATGAAAAAAAGGACTATAATGAAAGCTTTATAAACTTCCAAAATATCGGCAATAGATATTCTAAAAATATCTTAGGTACGATAACACAACACTCGAGAACTTCTAGATCTCCGCCAACCCTTCGTAGTGTGGTTAAATTGGCAGAAAATCACGTTGCATTTTCAGCAACGAAACCATTCTAAAACCTCTCAGATTCCCCCACACAACTCCCGGCCTACCCAATCAACTCCACCATCTCAATATCAATCGACTTCAAATTTTACAAAACACTATAGGAAAACAATACAAACACGAACAAAAGACTATACAAAATACGTAATAAAAACAAATTCAAAACTACACCAAATAAGTCATGAAAATATACCAGATAAGCAAATAACAAATACATAACAATGCAAAAATGTACCAAACTGCAGAAAAATAAAAATAAATACTATTATATAAATTGCAGCATTCTCTCTATCTGTCCCTATAGTTTCTCTATAGTGTCTCTTCTACTATAATCCTCTTATAAATACAGTTTTAGCTTTCAAATTTTAGCCAGATCAAATTTTAAATGTTGGATCATGTTTGTGTTTCAATTAATTATTTCTTTCTGCTTCTTTTTTAATATTAGCTATACTGAATCTATTTTTTAACTTATTTTTGTCACTTTTATTAAAATGCTTCAATAAAAACCTGTGTAGTTTTTATTATTACAGTTAAATTAATGAAAATATGAAAATTTTAATGAAAAACCATCCGATAAAAGTATGTAATTTAAATTTTAATATAAAATCAGTCGATTTAGCCCAAGAGGTCTCTCGCAGGTATTCGTTTTTATTAAATATTACTGATTCTGAAAGCATGAGATGCAATTGAAAATTTCGATTTCCAATGCATAAATGAATACGTGGTGCATTCTAGTACCAAATCGGTACATTCCCTTTTCAGAATATTTATTTTCAGCTTTAAAAAAGACTAGAATTCCTTTGCTTTGCATTTTTCTGGTCTATATTTGCTAAAATCACAGCCACTCAAAGAAAAGGGGTTCATCATTTATGTATTTCAATTGCTTAGGCGAAATAGCTCTGTCAATATTAAAACTTCATGAACGTCGCTTTTCACGAAGAACTTAGCTAAAGCGCACTGTTTGAAAAATTTCTTTTTTTGTCCTAGATGCCCATTTTCAGTTTCACTTCAAGTCCTTCTCGAAAAATGCAGATACGAAGTTACGACAAACTAAAGGATTGCTACAGATACAGTTGAGGCAGCTCAGAAATCAAAGATCAGCATGATCCGCCATTAATGTCCAGTACCGCTATCTTAGGTTAAGAATGCGCTAGAAATGAAATGTAATACGAAAGGAATTTTTACTTCTTACTCGAAATTCAAGTTTTCCTGATGCTGAAACAATTGTCTAAATATCAATCAGACTATACCACTTCTATGTAAAACTTTCTTAAAAATAGTGTGATATTCTTTTGCGTTTTTTAATGGACAGACGTTTTATTTATAAGCCTTGTGCCGCTACAATCGCCGAAGTGTTAGCTTTTTCGTTATGGAAGCACCTAATAGGTGGCCACCATTGCCTCCTATGGAGGGACGGACAGTTGCAACCATGTATTTTCCGGGATTAGAACCCAGGCCCATCGCAATCGCATTCAGTGTCATTAAACACTATACCAGCTGGGCAATATTTTAGCCCAAAGAGGAGCGTTAGCTCAGATGAGTTATTAATTTCGTTTTGGCATTTTGCGTCGATTCACTTTAAATGTCCGTATCACTTTCCAAACTGTTGCCACCAAATATTGTTACCCTGTGTTATATTTTATATAATGAAGAATCTGCACAAATGTATATATGTTTCTCGCATTGTGATAAAACAACGGTACCTAGAGCCATCAAATTTTGAATAACGTAATCTCCTTCGAATATGGGCATCTGGAAACCCAAATTTGGAATTTATTTTATTATCGATTTCATATTTGTAACACTTTAACGAATTTTTTATTAACAAACTCAACGATTTCAAGGCGAGCAATGCCAACACTGTATGGAAAAAAGCATTTTTATCCGCAGCGCGCGAGACTATGTATCTTAAATTGTAAAGATATGCTCATTTTAAAATTATTTTGCGATATTGCTGTTGAATTGAATTTTATGGTTTAAGTGCGAAGAACATGATATTTAATAAATAAAAGTAAAGCAAGCGTAATGATACGTACCATTTGAGCGTAATGTAAAATCTGAATGCTTGTAAAAATCTGAAAGCATTCAGATTTTTAGTCCAAAGGGGCTTGTCCCTGAAGGACTATTTTTTCGTTTTGCGGTTTTGCGTCGAAAACATTAAAAGTTTGAATCACTTTTCAAACTGTTGCCACAAAATATTGCAATTCCGTATTATATTTAAAGAAATTAAATAATGAAGAATCTGCATAAAAATATATATATTTTTCCAAATGTGATAAAACGACGGTACCTAGAGCCATCCAATTTTGAATAACGTACGTTTCCACCGAATATGCGCATCTGGAAGCCCGAATATGGAATTTGTTTTATTATATATTTCATATTTTATAAAACTTTGACGAATTTTTGATGAACAAACTCAAACGATTTAAAAGCGAGCAACACTACGGGAAAAAAACCTTTTTATCTAAAGAGCGCGTAACTGTGTACCAGAAATTGTAAAGGTGTCCTCATTTTAAAATTATTTTGCGATATTGCTATTGAATTGAATTTTATGGTTTAAGTGCGAAGAACATGATATAAATAAATAAAGGCAACACATAAAGCGTTAAAAAACGCCCCTTTGGACGTAATTTAAAATCTGAAACCTTTCAGCTTTTTTTAAATTTTTGTTGCTGTTGTTGTTTCATATGCGAAGTATTCTGTGTCATATAATGATGTATTTCATGTACTGTAACATTACATTCAGTATTCCTTAAAAGAAAAATCTTGATTTAAGGTGATATGATGAAAAGAAACGGCAAATAAATTTTGCTGCACAAAACTATGAAACTGAGGAGACAATTAAGTTGCGTTCCATAATTGCTTAAATACGCAGCTCAGAAATGTATATGTTGTTGAATATTATTTATCCTTCTAGATTTAATACTGAAGTTATTATTCCTTCAAAAATGGCTTGAATAAAATAATTTCCAAATATTATGGAGTGGAACTTATTTAATTTCCTTAAATTTAAAGTAAATTTTATAACACAAATTATTATATTTATTGTTTATCAATTTACTTAGTTGGTAATATAAAAGTTCTGGTATATACTTTGAATGTTAAGAAATAATTCAATGAAATTAGCAATAAGGCGACTAATTTTTCTTTTAATAACTTACAGCGTCTGTATTACACTGTAAGCTCAAATGGGATTCTATCGACGATGCACAAGTGACTTAAAAATTTGGTGTAGCTAAGATATTCCAGAATGTTTATAATCAATCATAAGGGATAATTTTATCAAAAGAAACAGAACTCAATTTCTGTCTCTACGCTTCGCATTTCTCTACTATAGCACTTAACAGTAATTTGGACTAACATATTTCAGAGCATATGTTTACTTCGAATCATTTAACATGCGTTTAATTTAATCTCTTTATTTCCAGTAATATTTTCCAGTCATAAAAGTTTAATTTGAAATATGCATATAAGCTCAAATACAAGACAGATTATATAAATGGCAGCCCGAAATTTGTTGTGACATTATAGATACAAAATATGAAGTAAAATGAAATAACAGCATCCAGTTGTCGCCTGAGAAAAGAGACATTATCAGATAAAAGTCTTTTAGGCTAGAGATGAAAGGCTAATTTTAAAATCTATGTTTTTATTTTAGCTGCTATAAATTCGGATAATTCTAATATTCTGCCTTGACAGATGTGGTGTGGTACATTTATACGTACATATCACGTCAAAACAAACATTAAGAAATTTCAAACCAAGATAACAAATCATTAAAGTTTTTTTATTTAATTATTATCTTTTTATTATATATATATATATATATATGTGTGTGTGTGTGTGTGTGTGTGTGTGTGTGATATTTGCAGCAGATGGGCATAGGAAATGATGAAGCTTAGCAATCAGGTCACGTCAGAGTACGGGTGCGGTCGTTGTGAAGTGAAAGGCAGCAGAATAAGGCACAGAAGAATTTCCCTTTAAAACTCCATATACTTATTCAATTCAAATGGCCGATCATTTTTTTCTTTTAAATATAAAACTCCAATTTACCTATCCAATAATGAGTTGAATTAAATAGTATTAAATTTAAGATTCGGCGTATGCAAACAAAGGCAAGAACAGCAGCGCAGATTTTAATAGCAGCATTAAATATATTTACATACATATATTAATAATATATTATATATACATGTATGTATATTTTAAACACACACACAAATATATATATACAGAGTGTCCATAATTTATTCACTGATTAAAGATATGTTTTAAATAATAAAGAATAAGAGCTAGAAGGGCTGAATTTTATTCAGCACTTCAAAGAATTTTATGTTAATACACTTCAACATGAGCACCATTAGTTGTTCGGAGAATATCAAGTACAATGTTCGCGATTTCTCTCCCGACATTATTAAGCATTTGTCACGGTAGTTATTTCAATTTTTGTGATTGGATTTCTTAGTTCTTTGATGCTGCAAATCTCTGCAACACGAACTCGGTTCTTCTGGTCGAATGCTGTTATGGTTGGAAAACTGGGTGGCCGTGAAATTGGTCCACCTCTACCAATCCATCGTTTTGGGAATGTCTCATCAAGAAAATTACGCACATGTTTAGCCCAATGACAGGGATCCTATATTGTTGGAAAAACAGTTTGGCCGCATTTCTTCTAATTGCGCTACAGCAAACGGTCCCTTCATATCAAAGTAAATGTCTGAATTAACTGATGACTCGTAGAAGAAGAAGGTGCCAATCGCTTTTTATGAGTTAGTGTACACCAAATGCTAATTTTAGGACTATGTCGTTCAATTCCTCCTACAAAAATCAAGTTTTCTGATTCCGAAATCCTGAAGTAAAGTCCATTAACCTCTCTTGAAACATTAAATGTTACTTCGTCATACAATATGATTTTCTGAAGATATCGATCATCATTAGTGATACGGTCAAGAATATCCACAGAAAATTCCTTACGAACAATTCGACCTTTAGGTTTGATTTATTGATAAATATGTTGTTTATACACAATTAGAGAACAATTATAAACAATCGACCTGAGAAATCTTGTTTGCAGGCAAGGAGAATGGTGTACTGGGAGTGCGCATAAACATATCTCGACTGGAGGAAACATTTCCATTACTGACTCTTTCAGTGCTTCTCGCAAAATATAGATACGTAAGTACACAAGGTCTCTCAAAGCTGTTTAAATCATCGTTTAATTGATGATTCCGTTGGTCAAGGTTTACTAAATTACGTCAGAATCTCTTCCGAATTGTTTTCAGGGATTTTGTTTACCACAACCAGAAAACTCACGTTGTTTTTTCACTGCATTACGCAATTAGAAGGAAGAGAAAAGATTGAGCAAGCACTGTACCTTTGTAGCGTGAGCTTCTATTTCTGCATTTATTGTTGGCTAAAATGGCGTAACTGCTTTTACTTTGCTGCTAGGAGACTTCCAAGCAGTTTTAGGTAACAGGATTATCTGAGTCCTGGGGAAAATCTACTGTTAATATCTTTGAATTTTAAGTTTAATTCTATTTAGTTGAATTACCGCCCGAGGGAGGCGTAGTCTGTTAGCATCAAGTCGACGCACTGTGAGTTTTACAGATTTAAATGAAGAGATCTTTTAACCCTTCTCCTGTCCTGTTCCTGTGCCTACTTCAGCTGTCATTCTGAAAATTAAGTAATTAGACATTATACCATAATCTAATAATCACACACAAAACTCAACAAGATATAAATATTACTAATTTTTAATTTATTCAAATAATGTTACAAGTTGGATATGTGCCAATACTAAAGCTTTTCGCTGTTCTGCAGGAGAAAAGTCCTATGAGATCCTGGGAATTAGATCGATTAACAATAAGTTACAAAGAGATGATATTTGTAACCTTGCAGGAGGAAGTTTTCCCTTTGTCGCGAAGCCTGGAGATTTGAAGATTAGTTTTAATATATATATATATATATACTTACCTAATACATTTTTAATATTAAAATGCGTTAAATTATAAGGAATAGGTCGATGTCCTGTGACAGTTTACTTTACAAGACCGTCGTTCTACAGACGAAGTTTTATTCTTCGGAGGAACCGGTATGTTTGCCGAGCTGGTCAACGTTATCCCTTCTCCTTTGTCTCTATGTAATTTTTTTTCTTTATCCATAATTTAACTTCTTGGGATTATTTTCAATGAATGAGTGATTTACTTGAGATATTTACTTTAGTAATGAGTCCGCTTTCTCAATACCTCTAGAGCTCTTGTGACCTTTGATTCACTGAATAGATAGATGTCTTCTTTCTTGATAGAATTTTCCTTATACCTCTTACAGCTTTATTAGAAATTCTTTAACGTTTCTTTTTGACAAGTCTTATTATATAATTTTACTTTCATTACAGTTTGTTTGACTTGTTAAAGACCATACGGGTAAAGATATTATTTTTAATGCAAAAATGTCGCAAAAACATGAACTTAAAATAATAACACCATTTGTTTAATAAATTGTGTTCAATGAAGAAAACATCTGCGTATTTAAACAGTATGGAATTTTTTTGATATCATCGTAAATTTATAATGATTTAGTAAAAGATAAAAGTCAAAGGCTTAAGAATTTAATATTTCAAAATCGACAGAAGACAGTTCAAAGAAGGAAATTCATTCATTTCTGTAATCTAATGGGGAAGATGGCTGTTTTATACAATATTTTGGTTTACAGAAGCCAGGACTCAAGCTTTGCTTATAAATTGGGCTAATATTCATCTGCGGCTCCAGATTAAAGTGAACTGTTAGGAAATTCGATTTTGGTACAGTATGGTTACAAGTTTAAAAATCCTTTTTAAATAATATTAAAATTACTTTTAATGAAGCAGCAGAAAACTCAACACTAAGTAACGAATGCTGGTCAATGATTATCAGTTACGGTTAATCTTATGGAAATATACTCTCTAATGAATAAGAAAAAAGAGTTTTATCAACTTCTTCCTTTGATTTCCGGAAACGGACGATGTGAAGAAAGAAATGTAGTAAACAACATTTTCGATCTGCGCAAAGAAATTTTTTTGATTTTGATAAATGTGGACGGCAGCAAATGGTCTTTGTGATTAAGTGGCACTTATTTCCGTGTTCAGTATTTATTATTAGCAATTATATTTGATTTTTGGTTCCCAGTATTCTCATTCTCTAAACTTTTAAGGCACTGTTCTCAGTTTTAAATTTCCTCTTTTTTAAGCTTATACCACAAAGTTGCTTGCATACAGAGAAAAAAATGCCAAAATAAACTATTTAAGAGCGTTGGAATTATTTTCCATATTGTGCGAAAGCATAAATGCATTAAATGATGTAAAATTACTTTTTAAAAATGTAAAATTAAAAACGGCATTACGCGTTCCAGGATGCTAATATACAGGGTGTTTATAAAGTCCCGGACCCATTTTGATGTTTAATAACTCATAAAATAATAAAGATAGGTTAAAATTAGTAACATAAATGGTTAGATACACTCAAAACGTTTCATGACCCTTGTCAATGAACTTCCACGTGTGGCCCCATCGTCGCACGGAAAATATCAAGTCAATATTCAATTTCACGCCAGTTACCGGCAAGCACGTCGGCATCCGCAGAGGCTATTGCGGTTGTAATTCTGGCTTTTAGGTTATCGATGTTCGACACTCTCTTCCTGTAAACGCTGTCCTTTACAAATCCCCAAAGAAAGAAGTTCAGCGGCGTTATATCAGGTGATCTGGGTGGCCAAGAAATTGGACCTTCTCGCCCAATCTACCTTCCTGTAAAATGGTCATTCAAAGAACTACGAATGATGGTTTCCCAATAAGGTGGTGCACCATCTTGTTGCAAAAAGACATGTGGCTGAAGCTCTTCTAGTTGTGGAAATACGAAGTTTTCCAACATGCCCCTAAGTATACGACTGATGAGACCGTCTTTTCTGTAAAAAAGAAAGGCCCAGTGACTCGGTCGTGCATTAGTCCACACCACACATTTACCTAGGGGGAATCTCTTTGTGCCTCACGGTATTAAGGGAATTTTCAGATCCCCATATGCGCACATTATGCCATAAGCAGACGATATTTAGAAAAGTACAGATATTTAGACTGGAAAATGAAATTATCTGAAATTAACCACACTCGCAGACGATATTTACAAAAGTAAAGATATTCAACCCTGAAAAGGAAAATATATGTTATTCCATCAATAAATGCCTTAAGTTTGTTTATATCTTCATTATTTTATGAGTTATTAAACATCAAAATGGTTCCGGCACTTTATAAACACCCCTGTAGAATCCTTATGGGTTGTTGTTTTTAACAAAGAGCTTAAATCGGCACTATTTTAGGATTTTTGAAAAGCTGACAACGGTATTATAGAACTCCTACTCTGATACTAAAACCATTCTATATTTTTTCAAATATTTCAGATGACGAAAGCGAAGATAAATATGCTCCTAAAGAAAACTTTAGTGTAATTGTAGAAGTTGTTTTAAACTTAGATACAAATTAAGGAATTGTTAATGTTGTAACGTTTCCGAGCTTTTATGGAAAAATAGCAAGACAGGATTGTCTTTTTAAATTTATTTAAAACTCAACAACAATTTCATTCGTGATTAAATAATGGATGAATAGCGTAAATTGTTACATTGCTATATCTTACAGAAGGGAAAAAGCGAGTTTCCCACAGAGTTCTCTGACTACATGTCTATCCAACTCCACTGCTTCGTCTCTTCTCACAAAAGCGCAGCGAACAGCCGTGAACAAGTCGGCATCATAAAAGCATTAGGGGATAAAGACCCATTAGCCTTCAGGACATTCTTCCCGGCCGAATCGCTTACACCCTGGCTCTAAAAATGAGTTTCTTAAAGTTAGTCCAAAACAGGAAGTCTCTAATAATATCCAGCTGGTTATTTTCCTAATGATTCATTTGCTGTTACAGTTTGTCACAGTTTCCTTCCCTCCCCGAGGGGGGGGGGTCTTCTGGACCATAATTACCACCATTAGAGTTCACCATATTGTTAATAAAATAAATTATAGTAAACACACATTTTTACATCAAACAGGTGTAAGTACCATGGATTAAACATGAAATTATATTGAGGGCAGTGTACAAATAATATAACATACTTAGTGTACAAAAAATACTAATGACTAATTACATTCAGACAAAACAGAGCTTACCCCTTTTTAGACAAATATTACACAATATGCATTCTTTTACTTATATAGATTTACAGAAGAACCATACAAGACAGTAAAAAATATAAAATCAATATAATATCAAGTTTTTCGGCTTAGAGCATCAGCATTTTTATTGAGTTTCCCCGAACGATGAATAATTGTGAAATTGTATGGCTGAAGAGCCAGAGCCCAACGCATTAAGCGAGGATTATTACTGGCATTAGTTCGTAACCAAGTTAGAGGATTATGATCAGTTTGCACAATAAAGTCTTGCCCGTCTAGATAATAGTGAAGTTTCTTTATACCAAACACTATGCTGGCGCATTCCTTTTCAGTGGTGCAGTACTTTTTCTCTACCTCGGAGAATTTCTTGCTCAGAAATATAATGGGATGTTCTTCTCCGTTACTAGTGAGCTGTGTTAATACAACTCCCATACCATAATCAGATGCGTCGGTTTGTAGAATAAAGGGAAGAGTAAAATCGGGTGCATATAAAACTGGGTAACTTGTTAATTTCTCTTTTAATTCCGTGAAAGCCCTTTCGCTCTCAGCATTCCACAGAATATCACCCTTTACTGATTTTCCTTTTAAAAGATCCGTCAACGGAGCGGCGATTGCTGAGTACATCGGAATATAACGGCTATAGTAGCCCGCTAATCCCAGAAATGCTCTTATATCCGTTTTAGTCTTGGGTGTTGGGAAATCTCTTATAGCTTTGGTCTTAATTTCCGACGGTTTCCGGTACCCTTGGCCTACAACATGGCCCAAATAAAGGACATGTTTTTGAGCAAAACGACATTTTGAAGGTTTAATGGTCAATTTCGCTCTACTTATACGTTTCAGCACAATTTCCAGATGCTTGAGATGACATTCCCAGGTTTTTGAAAAAATAGCCACATCATCCAGGTAGGGAACTGCAAATTCTTCGCATCCATTTAATACCTCTTGCATCATCTTGGAAAAAAAATAAGGAGCGTTTTTTAAACCAAAACTTAACCGTAATGGCCTGTAAGTGCCGAAACTGGTTACAAATGCGGCATATCTTTGAGCATTAGGGCTTAAGGGTATTTGCCAATATCCCTTAGCTAAATCTATAACCGTGATATATTTTGCAGAAGCAACTTCTTCTACCCGTTCTTCTATATTGGGTAAGGGATAGAACTGGGTACGTGTGATTTCGTTTAATCGTCGGTAATCCACACAAGGTCGAGGGTCCTTATTTGGAGCTTCTACGAGAATCATAGGAGAAGTGTAGTCTGATTCCCCCACCTCAATAATTTTTAGGTCAAGCATTCGTTGAATTTCTCTTTTTAAAATTTCATTTTGTCGATGTGACATTCGATACGGCTTAGATCGTACCGGCTTATTACTGATAACTTCAATATCATGTTCTACGAGGTCTGTCATTCCCGGCTCGTTAGAAAAACTTTGCGAATATTTATTTAATAACCTCTGCAATTGATCTCTTTGAGTAGGTTCTAATAATTCTTCCAAATTGCTACTTTTAATAACCTCAGAATAATCGTAAACGTTTGGATTTGTATCAATATTAGGAAAATCTATTTCAGTCTCAATCTGGTCAGAACCCTCTTCGCTACAAGACAGGTAATTAATTACCTCAGGTCTTTTATAATATGGCTTTAACATATTGATATGATAAATTTGGGATCTTTCTTTTTTCCCCGGTAAGGATACGATATAATTTGTTTCGGATACTTTATTTTCAACTTTGCCCGGTCCTGTCCATTGAACCGAAAGTTTATTTGCCTTAGAAGTGGCCAAAATCAAAACCAGATCACCTTCTTTAAATTCTCTTTTTATGGCATTTTTATCATACCATTTTTTTCTCCTGAGTTGTTGATCTTGCATTTTCTCAACTGCCAACTCTTGACACTTTTTTAAGCGATTTATGAGTCTAAAAACATACTCGGTTACTGGTTGTTCCTCCTCTGGGGAATCCTTCCAATGTTCGTATAACAACGTTTCTGGAGTTCGCAAATTTTTTCCGTGAACAAGTTCCGCAGGTGTGAAACCCGTGCTTTCATGCGTCACAGTTCTTAAAGCAAGAAGAGCCGCCGGTAGCACCTGTTCCCAATCAGAATCAGCCTCCAAACATAAAACTCGTAATATTCTTTTTATAGTACGATGAAATCTCTTCACTGGATTAGACTGAGGGTGGTGTACCGAACTATGACTAACTTTGATACCGAAACGTTCAAAAAATTCTGTGGTCAGATTGCTCATAAATGAAGTTCCTTGATCGCACTGAATCTCTTTAGGGAATCCCATTCTGCTGAAAAGATTTAACAACGCATCCACTATTGTAACCGAAGTTATATCTTCGATTGGAAGAGCCTCTGGATATTTTGATGCTACACATATAGCAGTTAGTATATATTTGTTTCCTTTAGATGTGGTTGACAAGGGTCCACAAGTATCTATGTTTATTTTTGAAAATACTTCCGATATCACAGGGACTAATTTCAGAGGCGCTTTTTTTCTATCGTTAGATTTCCCCACTCTTTGGCAAGGATCACAAGTTCGAATATAAGTTTCCATATCTTGATAACATTTGGGCCAAAAAAAATATCTAGCTAGATTATCTTTGGATTTAGTTACGCCCAAATGTCCGGACACTTGTTCATGACATAAACTCAATATCTTCTCCCGACAAGTTTCAGGAATGACCAATAATTTCCGTACATTTCCTAAACGATCTTCTTGACACTTATACAGCAGCCCCTTTTCTATCTTGTAAATATTTGTCGAAGAGTTATTTTGAGAGTCTCTTGTCGCTATGTCAAAAAGCGGCTTTAAATCTTCACTCTGTTGCTGTAATTGAAGGAATTTAGTCTTGCTTATTGAAAGTAGAGGAGGTAGGTCATTGAACTCCGAAACGGGCAGGAGCGACTTTCTGTCTTCCTGTTCTTCTTGTTCCGTCCCCTGGGAAGTATAATCGTTCGCGAGGGAGGGAAAACTCGGTAGGGGTACAATATTCGTATGCTCACCCCTTTCTTTTGCTGCTTGAAGGCCTTTCTCTTCGCTATTGATCATTTGTCGACGTTTCTGAGCCCGCGTCTCCACTGCGTTAACTTGGAAAAAGTATTCCTTATTTTGATTTTTTCCTAATTTTGCAGCCGTCCGATTCCCTAATATATAACGTCCTTGATCAAGCTCATTTCGTATGACTGCGGCCTTTGTTAATATTCGTCCAAATTCTGCTTCTATTTCAACATGTGCTAGGGGAAGACATATAGGTGATTCATCGAACGGTTGTTTTACCCAAACAGTTTCTCCTGTTAACATTGAAGGGGTAATGTATTTTTTACAGATCACATCAATGGATGCTCCAGAATCCCGTAATACAGGAAGATCGAACCCGTTAACCTTAGCCATTGTAGTGTATGGCGCTAAATAATCTTCTTCATTCTCTTGTACCCTGTTAACAACAGCCGTAGATTTAAAGTCTTTCTGAGCTTTCGGACACTGCGGCCTCAAGTGATCGATTGAGCCACAAGTATAGCACTTAAGAGGTTTACGTACTTCAAAATGACGCTCATCTTGATTTCGAAAAGTTTCTGTTTTTTTCGAAACTTTTTCCCCAGCCTGTTTATACCTTGGCGAATCTCTGAAATTAGGCTGATTTTTATTTCTCTTTTGCGACTCCGAACCATGAACTGGAGAGACCTTTTTCCGGTATTCACGTACGTTTTCATAATCTTCTAACAACTCGGCTAATTTATTTGGGGACGTTATCTTGGACCATTCATCAATAAAATGCTGGCGCACTTCGAAATTTACGCGACGCTTCATTTGATCCGTTATCATCAGGTCTTTTAAAAGTTCAAAATCATTAATTTCCAAGCCCGAGATCCATTCTTCAAAATAATTTCTTAATTCAAATGCGAAATCCCTCCAAGTGGTTTGAGCGTTTTTTTGGGTTTGCGAGAATTTGATTCTAAATTTTTCTGGGCTCAGTTTAAACCTTTTAAGAAGTATCCCTTTTATGTAAGCATAGTCATAAGCCTGTTCTTCTGGCTCTCGCATAATCAGCTGAACTATCTCTGTTGGCAAAAGTGTTAATAAAACAGAAACCCATTCTGATTGGTTTAGATTCGCCCTCTTTGCTTGGCGCTCAAACATGACTAGGTACAAACTAACATCATTCTCTTCGGGATCAAATTTTTGGATCATTTTTTGAAGTTCAAAATGGTTTCTTCTAGGCATACTTTCTTCATTCCCATCAATTAGATCCTTACCTTTAGCGGCCTGCAATTTCATTTTGGTTATCTCGAATTCTCTTTCTTCTCTCCTAATTCTATCTTGCCTCTCTTCGTCTTCTCTCCTAATTCTTTCTTGCCTCTCTTCTTTCTCAAGTCTCACTGACGTGATATTTTCCAACAGACTTTTAATTAGTTCCTCCTCGTAGGCTTCATTTCCCATAATCAGCTGTCTTAAATCTAATATCCTAAGCTGGGGTCCAACCTTTTCCCCTAACTCTTCAGCCAAGGATTTAAGGTCCTCTTTTCTAGCTTTTGCTAAGAATGCCATGATATACCCTCAACTTATACTCTAAATCTAATGAATCTCTCTTTATATATATAAATTTGATATACAACTAAAATTTACAATTCTGAGGCTCAGTATTTAACTCTTAATTTTTTTCAGAACAATTTCTGGTATTCTAAACATACATTCAAGACAATTTACACTATACTGTGAACAGGATGCACTCAGTTGCAATTAGTTAAATTGAGAATTTAAGATAATACAATATGCTTTAGATAATACAATATTCACATTCAGATCATCAAAACTTTCATAGTATATTAAGGTATGCATTCAAAAGTAAATTAAAATAAACGTATAAATACTCATAAATATCAATACAACCACAGTTTGAACGTAAGATATTAGTGATTTCTAAACTTTCTGTTAACACTTTCAACTGAAAATTTTCACTTCTCATAATTCTTACACAAAATGATAATTCATATTCTGTACTGAAAATCAAATAAACAACAGTTTAATTTTAAGCTACCAAGATTTACTTATCTTCATTTTTAACACAATGAACTGAAAATTTTTGGAATTATAATTCTTACGTACTTATATTTCTTACATGAAATACATTCTTACAAACTTATAATTCTTACATACCATAACAGTTTACATTTACTTCTAATAATTATAACGTTCAAGACGACTTACAATTGATAATTCAGAATACCCTTTAAAAGATAGAATCTTTAGAAATATTACAATTTTACTCTTCAATTATAGAAGCATAATAGTAGCAAAACTCACAACAATTCACTCTATTAATACAACTTCAAATTCTTAAGATATTATTTAATTATAATTTCTGAATTCAAAATTCTAAATTTATTCCTAAATTCTTAAATATATTTTCTTATCTGAAACATAAATATCAATCAACGCATTTGCAAGCTTCAACGAAACCAATATTTGTTAGAAAACATTTACCTGAAGTGACATAAATGACACAATAGAAATACTATATTTAATAAACCTCACTGCCTCAATATAAAAAATCCAAGGTACTTACCCGCCTGGACTGTAGAGTTGAAATTCTGATTGAAGCCTGGAACATGAAAGTGTTGAATCTCACAACTTAATTCTTTTATTGGACGCTGAAGGCACATGCACTAAATTACCACACAAACGTATATCACCACACTACACTTTCCGGACACTACAACTTAAAGATGCTGAAAATCTTCGGACAATGGCTGTCCCACTAAACTTCAAGCGAATTGAATTTCGGATCCTGGTGGTCCTCTCTTTCAGCCGGACTGACGTCTGGAATCTTCTTTAGAAAAACACAAAGCTGAATTTCGGAGCCTGACGGTCCTTTCTTTCTCCCGGACTGGCGTCTGGAATCTTCTTTATAAATCACAGAGTTGATTTTCGGAGCCTGACGGTCCTTTCTTTCTCCCGGACTGACGTCTGGAACTTAAAAACACAGAGCTGAAGTTCGGAGCCTGACGGTCCTCTCTTTCTCCCGGACTGACGTCTGGAATCTTCTTTATAAATCACAGAGTTGATTTTCGGAGCCTGACGGTCCTTTCTTTCTCCCGGACTGACGTCTGGAACTTAAAAACACAGAGCTGAAGTTCGGAGCCTGACGGTCCTCTCTTTCTCCCGGACTGACGTCTGGAATCTTCTTTAGAAAAGCGCGGAGTTGAATTTCGGAGCCTGACGGTCCTTTTTTTTCACCCGGACTGACGTCCGTATTCTTTCTTTGTTAAGCACAAGAGTTCTCGTTCGATGACCAAACTAAAACTGCTTCGTGGATTTTCATCATACCTGCTGCCACCAAATTATTATAGCTGTAACGTTTCCGAGCTTTTATGGAAAAATAGCAAGACAGGATTGTCTTTTTAAATTTATTTAAAACTCAACAACAATTTCATTCGTGATTAAATAATGGATGAATAGCGTAAATTGTTACATTGCTATATCTTACAGAAGGGAAAAAGCGAGTTTCCCACAGAGTTCTCTGACTACATGTCTATCCAACTCCACTGCTTCGTCTCTTCTCACAAAAGCGCAGCGAACAGCCGTGAACAAGTCGGCATCATAAAAGCATTAGGGGATAAAGACCCATTAGCCTTCAGGACATTCTTCCTGGCCGAATCGCTTACACCCTGGCTCTAAAACTGAGTTTCTTAAAGTTAGTCCAAAACAGGAAGTCTCTAATAATATCCAGCTGGTTGTTCTTAATGATTCATTTGCTGTTACAGTTTGTCACAATGTCTAGACGTCTGGAGGTTAAGATTTCTCAGAATGTAATAATAAAACGTATTGAAAGTTTTGAACATTCAGTTTGTACCAATAATCTTCCGCTATCAAAGTATAAAGCTTTGTTTACTTTGCAACTGGATAATTTCAAATATGATGGATTTTAGAAAAAACAATGTGCATTTCTAGTATTTAAGTTTTTTACTTCCTGGAACCTATATACTAGATAAAGAAGGTATGTTTTCGATCCAAAAATTTGAAATGGAGTTTTCAGTGAATTGACGCGAATTTGGGGTGCCAACAACATGTTTTCGCTATTTTTACAGTGATGTCTATTTGTGTGTGTTTATTTATGTGACGATTTTTTCACCCACAATTTTTCTTGTGTTTTCCATATTTAAGCTTTTCTGCATCCATATAAAAAATTTATTAGATTTGGATAAAATTAGACAACCGGATGTGGTACGTTACTTATGTTATTGTAATGGGAAGTGGTAAGAGCCCATCATATTTTTAATGAAAAATTATATGACAATGTCAAGTTTGTAAATAAACAAAACTTTTCAGTTTTAGTGTTTAAGACTTTTATATCAATGGTAATATTATCTAAAACTGCCAAACTGGAAGTGATATTTTACTTGAAGCTGTGAATACAGTTTCCGGAAAAATATATAGTGATACAACCCAGAAATTAGCACATTTGTTATTTAAAAGTTGCATATGCATATACGTAGCATATACAACTTTGCATATACAACAATGTGTTAACAAGACTGAGCATAGTCGATTTTGATTATATATGTTAAACCGGAAATATTACTTAACTTGGAACAGAACATCTTAACAGATTCTCTTCTAAAAATATAAAATCACTGTAATAAGAGTTTAATTTAAATAAAGCAGCACATATTAAGGCTATTTCTACTGTATCTAGTCATGATATTTGCCGATATCAAGCCGTAGAAGAGAAGGATTTTTATAACAGCGTTTCATTTGCAGAACTTCAAAACTCTTGTAACGCAGTCATGTTACCAAAAAGTGCATTGTTATTTTCTTACACTCTTATGATGACGAGGCACAAGAGCTATTATCATAATCGAAAAGACATATTGTTTACAACTTAGTGATCTCAGAACGTACGATATTTATCCGTAATTCCAAAACACTTGTAAGGTATTTTCTCCTTGCTTTCTGCATGCCTTCGGGGTTTAATGGTAGCACACTCGGCGCCTATTCGAGAGGTCCAGGGTTCGAGTCCGGCGGCATTGAACATTTTTCACTTCTCCTTAAAATAACCTAATGTCTTTTCAAACTAAAGAGCATCGTTTCTGATACCTAAATATCACGAGGATATTTGCGCAGATCAAATTAATTGTGGTTAGTTGATGCTATAGAAATAACAAAAACAAAATTAAATTATGCCAGAAGTTTCAAAATACCGGGTGATCAAAAAGTCAGTATAAATTTGAAAACTTAATAACTCACGGAATAATGTAGATAGAGAGGTAAAAATTGACACACATACTTAGAATGACATGGGGTTTTATTAGAACCAAAAAAAAAAGTTTAAAAAAATGTCCGACAGATGACGCTGGACAGCAAAACGTCAGTGACTGCGCATGAAAATCGTGTATAAAAGGAGCTGTAATGAGAGAGAGAATCAGATGCACCAGCAGTCGCAGCATGTTGACGTTACCTGAAAAGGCGCTTTTAGTGAAGCTGTATTATCAGAATGGGGAATGTGCTAGTTCAGCGTTACGATCCTATCGCCATAGGAAGGGGATTCGAACGGGTAAAGGTCCGTTGACAAATGCAGATGCGTTGACAAATGCGGCGAGAATGATTTCGAAGTTCGAGGCCACGGGTAGTTTACAAGATAGACCCCGTAGTGGCCGACCAAGCACAAGGCGTAATGCTGCTGAGACAGTTCAGGAAGAAATGCAGACTGTAGCGGGTTCGTCTATGAACGGGGAAATCAGCGCTCGTGCAGTCGCACGTCGCACCAGCATTCCATACACTACTGTTTGGTTGGCACTCAGGCGTACCCTCCGATGCTATCCTTACAAAATCCATCGGCATCATGAACTGTTACCTGGTGATTTAGTGAAGCGGATGGCATTTGCGGTGTGGGCGTTTCAAAAGATGGCGGAAGATGACGATTGGTTGAGTAACGTGTTGTGGACCGATGAAGCTCATTTCACGCTCCGAGGGTCTGTCAACGCCCACAACTGCAGAATTTGGACTACCGAAAATCCTAGAACTGTCGTGGAAACTCCATTGCACGACTAGAAAGTCACGGTATGAGTTGGATTTACCACATCTACTGTTATCGGGCCTTTTTTCTTCGAGGAAATGCGTGATTCTGGTTTTGTAACTGCTACCATGACGGATGAGAGATACGCCGATATGTTACAGAATCGCATCGTCCCCAGCCTGGCTGATAAACACCTGCTGGAACGTACGATTTTTATGCAGGATGCTCCACCCCATATTGCTAGACGCGTGAAAGATCTCTTGCGCGTCGTTTGGTTATGATCGTGTGCTCAGCCGCCAATTTCGCCATGCTTGGCCTCCCAGGTCCCCAGACCTCAGTTCGTGCAATTATTGGCTTTGGGGTTACCTGAAGTCGCAAGTGTATCGTGATCGACCGACATCTCTAGGGATGCTGAAAGACAACATCCGACGCCAATGCCTCACCATAACTCCGGACATGCTTTACAGTGCTGTTCTCAACATGATTCCTCGACTACAGCTATTGTTGAGGAATGATGGTGAACATATTGAGCATTTCCTGTAAAGAACATCATCTTTGCTTTGTCTTAATTTGTTATGCTAATTATTGCTTTTCTGATCAGATTGTTGCTTTTCTAATTATTGCTTTTCTAATAAAACCCCATGTCATTCTAAGTATGTGTGTCAATTTTTACCTCTCTATCTACATTATTCCGTGATTTATTAAGTTTTCAAATTTATACTGACCTTTTGATCACCCTGTATTTATTTTAAAGCGGCAAGCATTTATTTATGTTGCTATAAATTAAGCTAATCTTTACACATTGCCAATTATACATAATAAAATATAATCCAAAATTTTGTATTATAGACCTTTCTATTTATTGAAACCAAAATTTGATTTTGTTTACAAACAGTCAACCAAAAGTGATAATTTACCTGAAACAGATTGCTTTTTAAAACGGAATCAGCTGTAGATCCTATGGTGACCACAAAAGATATTTTTCTTACCCGAATTTTTGATCCCGACTCTCAGATTTCGTCATAAATAGGCTTAAAGTAATGTAAAAATTGTATAAGTATAGCGAAAAGTAGATATAATAGTAAGTATAATAGTTTAATGCAGAATTTTTGGAAAGGTCTATAAGAAAAAATAATAAATGTTAATACTAGTAAAAAAATAAATAAATAAACTGAAAGCTTTCAAATTTTATATTACTCCCAGAAGGGCGTTTTTTAACGTTTTGTGCGTTACATTTATTTATTAAATATCATTTTCTTCGAACTTAAACCATAAAATTCAATTCAACAGCAATATCACAAAATATTTAAAAGAGCATATTTTTAGAATTTCCGATGCACAGTCTCGCGCACTGGAGACAAAAATGTTTTTTTGTTCGTAAAGTGTTGTCATTGCTCGCTTCGAAATCGTTGAGTTTCTTAATCAAAAACTCATAAATGTTTTACAAAATATCAAATAGATAGTAAAACAAATTCCAGAGTCCAAATTTGGGCTTCCTGATGTCCATATTCGGGCGGAGACGTACGTTATGAAAAATTTGATGATTCTAAGTAACATTGTTTTATCTGAATGCGAGAAACATACATACATTTATGCAGATTCTTCATTATTTAATCTCTTTAAATATAATACAGAGCTCTAATATTTGGTGACAACAATTTAGAAAGTGATTCGATGTTTATAGTCAATCAACGCAAAATACCGAAACCAAATTAACCGGCCTTTTGCGCAAATTGCCCCATTGGGCTAAAAAAATAGAAATAAAACTCAAATATTGGGCTAAGTATACTAAACTCTTAATTACCTATTTACAAGTACGTAAATGTCAGCTTTTAAGGTGCATTTTATTACAATAGCCTACTTAGATAAATCTATTTACTTTAAAATTTACTCCTTCTAAGCAGCAGCAAACTTAAACTTCAATTTTGTGAAAACACAAATACTCTGGTTTCTTACTCATACAGGAATTCAAAAAAGAAAAAAAAATTAAATCTGAAAGGTTTCAGATTTTAAATAACGTCCAAAGGGGCATTTTTTTAAAGTTTTGTGTCTCACCTTTATTTGCTAAATACCATGTTCTACGTACGCAAACCATAAAATTCAGTTCAATGGCAATATCGCAAAATAGTTTTAAAATGAGCATATCTTTAGAATTTCTGATGCAGAGTCTCGTGCGCTGAAGATAAAAATGTTTTTTTTTTCATACAGTGTTGTCTTTGCTCGCTTTGAAATCGCTTAGTTTGTTAATCAAAAATTCGTTGAAGTGTTACAATATGTGCAATCGATAATAAAACAAATTCTAAATTCCAAATTAGGGCTTCCACATGCCCATATTCTATGAAAGGTTACGTTATTCAAATTTTGATGGCTCTAGGTACCGTCGTTTTATCACAATGCGAGAAACATACATACATTCATGCAGATTCTTCATTATTTAATTTCTTTATATATAATGCAGGGCTCTAATATTCGGTGGCAACAATTTGAAAAGTGAAACAACGCTTTTAGTGAATCGACACAAAATGCTAAAACGGAATCAATAGTCCTTATGGGCAGATTTCTCCTTAGTACCTAATATGCCTATAATAATAAGATTTAATATGCTAAAATTTTATAGCAGGATAAATATTAAAAACAGGGAAGATGTTAAACTTGAAATCAAATTAGCATTTTCAATGATGAAGGAAAGTAGTTAGAAAAAAACAAAGTAAATAAATAAAATTATGGGAGAGCTAGGAAAGGAAAAATTATCCGCAATGAAAAATGGATAAATAGCAAAAGCAATGAGAAGCAAACTGAAAAGATATTATGAAATTAAATTAAATTTTCTAAATAAATATTTACTTTGAAGGAAATATTTAGATCACCATCCTTTAACGAGTTAACAGAAAACATCATATTTCCAACTCATCCTGATAATTCTGTATCATCAAGCTGATTTTAAAGCTCTAGCGAAAATCACAAGGCGGTATCCTTTAGAAACGCTTTTTCCCCTTATGATAAAGCACACTATAGCTGCATTGTGCCTAAGAAATAGCGCTGCTCATGTGAAGGATACGTTCAGGAGCTAATCGTCTGCTTACAGATAACGAGGCTAAGGATTCGATCCTAAATTATAGTTCTTTTTGAAATTCTTTAAAACGTTTAAATGTATTACAGCACTGCAATATAGAAATCAATTAATAATAAATATCTGCTGTCATAATTAACATCATCTTACATTCATATAATGCAATTAAATGCAATAAAGGAACCAAGAAAACTATAGTGTTGTTAACCTTTGTTGCTCAAAACAGTTATCAGAAGCTGTCGCTTCTTAAAAAGGGAAACTAAACATTAAATAAATTCCGAAACAAAATGTGAATATGGAATAGCAAAATCAAATCCTTACAACTGAATTTCGAAAGAGGATAAAATGTGGCATGAACTAAAAAATCATCCTTACTATACTGTCAGAACTACTAAATTATTAACTTAGTTCGTTCGCTTCGTTCTTTCATTACCAAAGAACTACTCTGTCACCAATATGATAGATCCATTGAGGCAAGAAAAGAGACTTAATATCATAATCTGACACTATGTCATGCGTTATTTTGAAATATTGCTTAAAGACTAGTAGAGCGATATTCTTTTGCCTCTATGTTACTCGGACTTACTATACTCCGTGTTACTGCTCTATGTACCCTGGGAGTATTACTATATTTTTAATCTTACATTTAACATTGTTTCCTTCCCTGCTAATTTTTCCCTTTTCTGAAAAACCATCCGTTCTTCCAACAGCAGCTGACATTTTTGGATGCAGAGTTTATCTTCGCCTAGCTAATATAGTATTTTAAGCAATAATTACGGCAAATTAAAACTGAAATACGCAGTCTTCTACTGCCTGACAGCTATTCTTAAAATTTCATGAGCTTCCTCCCCCCAACGGCGGGCACTTGCCTATAACGGCACCGGCAACGCCTAAGGCCAGACGTGTTGACTGTTTTATTGTGAATTGACCTAATAGGCAGCCACTGTTACCTTCTATGAAGTGACAGACAATTTTACATCCATGCTTTCTCCGGGATTCGAACACGGGTACCTCGACATCGCAGTCAGGCACCCCCCCAACCATTATACGGTCTAGGTGGCATTTCAAAAACTGGAGTATCGCATATTATTGCAGGGATTCTGAAAGTATTTCTATCATTCAAGAGCTGAATCACGTAGACCAAAAGTCTTAACAAAAAACCTGCCCTTGCGAGATTGTCTCCCATCTATTTGAGATTAAGTGCTATCAAGGGGAATTATTATTAGCACAGTAATAAATAACTCACAATAAAATATCAATCGCCAAAGGTTTACTTGAAGGAAAAAAAAGCTGCGGTTTAATTAATGTAGTGCATTGTAAAGAATTATCTTAATTTGGATGAATTAATGTAACTAAAGCCGAGGAGGAATAGTAACGTGCAAAAAATTAAAACCTAAAACTATTAGGAAAATAATTTAATTTTAACAGCTTGTCTAATGCTTCTTCTCGTTTACAGTGTTCAATAGTTCTCCAGTAATCCAATAATAATAAGGCTGTTGTAAAGTCGCTGGTGCTCGTTGATTCCTGTTAAGGCAAGTTTACTGCCAAAAAGCTCTTAACTGTGACCAACTTCTACCCATACATTAAATCTGAAGCGAAATGTAATCAATCAATTGATTAATGATTGATTATTATAATAAAATAATATTTTATTACAATAATGAATCAAAATAAACAAAAAAAAACTAGTGTAAAATAATCAATCAAATGGAACTGAATTTTTCATTGGCCCTCTTTAATATAGGATAATGTATAGGTTTGCAGTTAAACATAATTATTTAGATGAAACATCATGGTTATTTCTGAAGCGTGCTGGGGGCTTCTGCCTGTCCAGAAACTATCAAATCTTAGACGCCTTTTTTTTATTGGGTACGTTTTTAAGAATGTAATCTGTTTTAGACATTTACATTGTAAATATAAAATAATCCCCAATAAAAAATGTTTCAAGAAGGAAAAATTTCCTTGTTTCGACTACTGAAACTGAACGGAATTTGAACCAAATATGGCAGATTCAGATGGTTTGACATTCAATGGAAACCATTCAGAAAAGGACCGTGGAGGGCAGTTGCGTGGGGAAATCTCAAACGCGAAAAAATTGCGAAGCCTAAAACATATTCTGTCCCATCTTGTCGCAATTTCTCGCTTTATAATGGCTCCAGCTGTGGGATGCTTTTATACTTTTTGCTTTTTTCTTGCTTCTTACTGAAAACGTAGCATGGATAAAGGAAAGCTACAGACTGAGAGAAATGATAGATCCCATTTCTCCCTTCAGCCGTACGAAAGCTATGAGTTTCCTTCTCTGCAACTTCGTAAGAGATGTAAAAAGATTGGAAAAGTTTCCCTTCCCACTTCTGATTTTTTTGAATGTATTAGATTATAGGAATTGAATCTGTAGCTGGAAATGGAACTTTATGAAGCGAACGTATGATAAAGGCTTCTGCTTATTAATCACGTTTTTTGAAATCGGAAACGGAGCCTTGGCGTAATAGCTGTGCTATGATCTATACGAAAGCCTGATAAATTCAATCAAGGACTTGAATTGCGCTGAAAATTTATTAACGTGTTCTAAACTAATCATAAAATTTAGAACTTGTTACATTTCTGGAATAGTTTTTGTACTTCTATTTCAATTTAAAAGTTTCTTTCAATTTCAGTTGAAACTGTTAGTTTAAAAATGCGAGAAAAAATTTCCATTGAATGCAACACTGCATAAAATTCTCCTTAATTATGAAGAAACAATACATTCAGGAGTGGAGTTTGTTTCATTATATAAAGCAACCAGTAATTAGTTTGTTTTCGTTTGATCTGCTGAGCTGTGCTTTGAAATTGAGAGGTGAAAGAAATTGGAACTTATTCATAAAACTAACATTCCATGTTTCCTTCGAATCCGAAGTCTTAAAGAAAGTTGCAGCATTAAACACTAAGAAGTCTCCAAAAGAAATGAATTTAAAGTACATTTAACTTAAAATGAAAGTAAATTTAATTTGGTTTTTAAATGATGCTTTTTCCTTCATTTATTACACATTTTCACTGAAGTCTTTATATGTATAATAAATGGAAATGCGTGAAGCGGTCAAGAATTTTCTGCAACTGTGTTTAAAATATAATGTCGTATGAAATATTGTCCACTGTATGACCAAATATTCGAATTTACTTTTTAATATAACCCCTTCCCGTGGCTTCTTATGGCATTGTTGCCCAGGTTTCTGTAATTTATTTAATTCTTAGGAGAAAACTTCTTCATCACGTTCAAAAAACTATCTTCGACAGCATTCATAGCAGGCTCATCATATGCAAATGCATCCCGCTATATTCCTTCTGAATTTGAGAGAAAAAAAACCCTGCAAAATGTTTTATATTCGTTCCTGTGAGCTAAAATAACTGTAGTATATGTAACAACTGTGTAAAGGGTTTACAACTTTATAAATTCCATATTAGGCAAGAGGAGCGATTTCACAAAATACCCATTTTAGGGCAATAATAGCCTAAATCTTTTCCAGCCTCAAGACGATCCCGAAGAGACAAGCCTTCTCAAACAACTTAGCATTGCAGAAGGAGCATGTTACGTAGTAAGCAGTCATATTACTGTCCACCGGTATTTTTAATCACTTGAAATAAAGTGTGGCTAATATAATAAGCAAGATAACAAGTAGTATTCTCACAAAAATTCAAAAATTATAATATCTATTCCTGTGACGGACATATGTGACAACGCATCATCACAGAGGAAGGAGATTCGTTTCTGCAGATTTTTACCTCTGTGTCTGTTTTTCCATACTGATAATAATCAGTCATCATCAGCTTTTGATAACACATGAAACCTGAATCATGATAGGTTTTGCTGGCAAGACAAGAGGCGTGAATTACTCTCAGAATTGAAATGTCATACCCATGTTCCATTCATAATCACATATCCGTGCAAAACTCTTCCGGATCTTGCTGAAAGATTATCAAAAGTGACTCCAAAATCCAGCTGATCCATTTTCTTTACTTATATTAACATTATGGATAAAGATCGAGTTAAGCTTTTCATATCAACAGGTGTTTTCTCAAAATGGATTCTACAGTGCCAGATGCATTATTCATAATCTCTACCACGTGTCTAATACATTTTGTCACCAAATGGTAACACCACTTTTCGGCGAAAACTTAAAGCACTAGGTCTTCTTGTAGACAATGGTTATGTTAGGTTAGGTTATTTGAATACAGCAAAGCACATTCTAACTATATTCCTAAGGGGGAATATTTTCGTGGAGGACTTTCTAAGGAAATTGGCTTGTATTCATGTTTCACATACACACAAAAAAAACATGAAACCCAAAATGTAGCCAGCTTGTTCATCAGAAAGCGGACCCAAGTCGAACTCCTGGCGGTCTTAACCACTTGCCACTAATGGGTCGGGTAATGTGCGAGGTTAGTGTATAGAACTTTACGTTGCTCAATTTCTTACTATTTTTATCTTTACTGTCATTTCTATTTTCCTCGGCTCCTACCAGGATGCAAATTAGCTAACGCAGGCAAGAATGGATTCTTTGAAGTTAAGAGAAAGCTTTTGAAAACTACCGCTGATCATTTCCAAAGTATTTTTGTCTAGCTTATATATTTATCCGAATCGACTTTAGTCTTTGCTAGCTGTATTTTTTTTCAGGTTATCTGAAAGCTTGAGACGAAACTTACGTGCCTCGTGCTTTTTGTTCTGTAATTTCTTAACTTTAAACTTGTTTTAACTCCGCAGGAAGCGGTGAATATGTTGCATTATTACACGACCTGTGTCTGTTTGTTAAATTGCAGAACTAATCTTTCTTCTAAACTTGGTATTATTTCATTGGAACAACAGGAATAATTAAGCATTCCTGGAAACTCTAGTTTAGGCTTATCCACCGGAAAAATTGCAAGCGGGACGAGTGCCGGCAAGCCTGATGAAAAGTTTGGGTATATTATAGATGCCATTCGAGCTTTAGTGAAACAAGCCATTAGTTTTGGTGGTAAGAGCTCTATAATAAATTTGTTGGACAGGCTAGGAAACTGCTTCTTTCCTATTGTATCTTGCTGGCGAGTAGCCGATGGTAGCAACGTCCGTTTTGAAAATCCAGGCCTTGAGTTGGTTCAAAGGCATCATGAAATTATTGTTAGGTGAATCCATTAGCAAAATGTGTAAGTCTGATAGCTTTAAGATTGCCTTAGTGAAAAAATTTCATGCAGTAAGGGACAGGTTTGGTTTGAAGTCGGAGCTGTTCGGAAAAATCAGCGTCTAGTGGAAGAATTGATGGCATTTTGTTTTGATAAACGTAGAGATTGTGAAATCGCTGCTGGGGAAGAAATGAAGAAATGTTGAAGTCACGCAGGTGAATGGGACATTAGAGATTTCACACCGAATTGAACAGTTATTATTCCAGCACACTAACCATTTAAAGGGAACATTAACTACTAACCATTTAATTACATCTTCCAGATGTGAATTCACACAGCTAGTTATGCCAAGGTGGATACCTCATGTACACGATTTCGTTGAATTGAAAAATACTGGTACGTTGGAAGAATTACTGAAGTTAGCTGTTAAAACATGAAACTCGTAAAGTAGCCAAAAATAATCGTAAGTGGAAGTATAGTAATACGTTCATTGGTGGCTACAGTAGTAGACACGTCGAAAAAAGTGGAGAAACAGTCGGCGGGAGAACAAGCAATGGATACCGGCAGAATAACTGGCTAAGTAAGCAAGGTATTGATCTCCAAGTTGAGGTGAAATGGGATTTTGATAAGGAAGGAGGTCTTAAAGACAACAAGGTGAGTCGTTTAAACTAAGAGGTGCTCAGGATCAAAAAGTCAGGAACAGCTAAAAGATTTTCAAATACAATTGAATATGTTATTATTAAAAAATATCTAATCGCCTCACATGCAGGTTGTTTTGAGTGTATTTCCGTAGGTTAGGTTATAGCATACCGGGGTGCAGAGTAGCTTCTTGACGGAATTTTTTTAAATAAAATTTTAAGGCGTATAGATTGTTTGAAGTTATAGGAATGGAAGTTGTACTATGAACGGTTAGTACTGTGAATATGTAGGCAATGGGACATTGAGTGTGTAGGTTAAAAAAGAAAAACACAGCCTTTTGTTTTATGTAAACCAGAAACTTCCGGCGAATGTGATACTAGAGTTGAAATTTTTTCAGTCAGTAGGTGCATGCAGTGATTTTTCAATGAGAGGGTGAAGCTGGACATTAGCGGAATGAAGGAAAGAAAAGCACTGCCACCAAAGGAAAGCGGAGCAGTTTGCCTGCAAGATCTTCTTTCTGACGAAAGCAAAAAGTTCCAGAAATTTGATAAGCACTTTGTGGAGTTATTTGATAAGATCCTATGATCCTAGTTTTCACGGATAACACATAATTATCCGTGAAACAGACGCAGGAGATCATTTCCGTGTAAAGTAAAACATTACCGGCATAATACAGTTAAAGAGGAGAAAACAGAAAAATCTATCGAAGAGATGATTGGAAATAAGATAATAAGACTCACATGTAGCCTCTGTGTTATTCCAGTATTTCTGTATCAGAAAAAGAATAATTTATCATTTATAGGCCATAAATCTTTGCGTTTTACAGTCGATTACAGAAAGCAAAATAGTATAAGAAACTAACCAGTTTAGCTCTTATCCATAACTGAGAATGAGGCCTGAGGACGTATCAAAAATGTCAGTTATTGCCAAACTGGGTGTATATGCATTTCTAGGATTTTAACCATGCGTTTTGCGCAAAGCTCTCGTTATCCAGAGACAATTAAAGCCCATAATAGGCTAAACAACATATATATTTCTGGATAACATAATAGCCACTAGTAACACGACTGATAAGCACATTGAGAATCTGCAAGAACTAATCACTCAAAGAAGTGAGGTTAAATGCAAATTCGTGGCCAAAGAACTTCATTACTTGGGCATAAAATCGAGGGTCTGACACAGATAAATCCAAAATAATTTCAATTGAAAATTACCTACCTCCAAATACGGAAAAGAAATGTTCGTAAAGTTTGCAGAGATCTTGCTGAATTTAATACAGTGCCAGGAAAAGGATTTTATGATACCGTAAAATTAAGCGAGTTTCTTTTTAGCATTTTTTCGCTTCCTTCGTTATGATAAATTCACGTTCCTACTATTTACCTAAAGCATGAAATAAAGAAAAATTCTTAACTTTCTGTGGCAATATAAGATAAATAAATATAAGCAATCGAGACGCTTAAAAATATAAGCAATCTTTGTCGGCCTTCTCGAACTGTTATAAAATTTAAAGTTGTTGAAATTAAACTTATATTTATGTGATTTTCTTACTTCAGTGGTTATGGACTATGGTAAATTCAATACTACTTGTACTTGAAATTCTTCAATTTGATTTTCACCTGGAAAGGTGCTATGTCATATCGTCAATTACATGCGACATTTGCTTTTCGAAATTTGCATTTTATTGTTATTTAACACAACGAAAGATAACTGTAACCAACATTATTACCTTTCTGTTCTTTATCGCATTAACACTTAGCCTATTTTAGGTACATGCTTCATTAATTTTTTTTTAATTTTCCTTTATTATTCTCTTACATATATAATCTAATTTTATGTTTCGTATTAAATTTAATTTCGTCATTTATTCCTTTATAAGCATATGTGCTTTTATGTAAACAATAACTGCAGGTGTTTATGATTATGCTGTTTCGTTTTAATGTTTCACTACCAATTAGCAAAGTGTTTATTAAGCAGTTCGATACATAATAAGAATTTAATGCCATTTTAAAATCATTTGAACATATTTTGTAAACAATAAATAACAGCTGCGCATAAAATTAGTCTAAGTACCTGCACCTGTTTGTTTGCAGAATGTGCTATGGAGATGTGCAATAAAATTAAGTCTCACGATCGATGATTTAAGCTATTAAACTTCATACGGAATAGCAGCGGAGGTTAACTAGCAAATAAAAGATCTAAATAGTACCTCGTAATTGGGAAGCTCGTAATTTTAAAGTAAGTACTCAGGTTCACTTTGAGTTTCAGGAGCAAATTAGTTTCTCTTCAGGTTACTCCTTTTAATTAGCTTTTCTAATGTCTTCTAAAGACATACTTTGTCGTTAAAATGAAGTAAATAAATGAGGACTTACAAATATTATGGAAACGAGAATGCTTCAGAGCTTTGCAGTAAAATTCAGAATAGTCAACACAAAGAACAATTATTTACTCTCAAATAACTAATGTTTGTTACAGAAACCCTAGGTTAAATTGCCTTCATTAATAATGCAGAGAGAAAAGACTATTTTTGCATATTGGAATACTAATAAATTTCCTTCTATTCAATTGTTGACTATTAATCGTTTTAACTTCACTTAGAAGCTAATTTATTTGGATTGTAATGTTATATGCTAAGGAGCGTTGCATTCATTGTTACAATACGCAGTTTTACTAAACGAAACGAAGTGGTGCGAACTTTAATGTTTCCAAAGAAGTTTTAATCTTTTTTTCTAAAATTATTTATTAAATTTTTAATTTTTTCTAATTTTTAAAATTATAAATCATATCTAATTTTCCATATTAAGCGAAGCTGTATACATGTTTTTTTAAAAAAATATTAGTTTCATATTTAATGTAAATAATTAAGCGATGATGTGACATTTTTGATTTACGTTTTACTAATAATTAGCTTTACGTTTCTTTCCTATGCTCCTATCTTATCCAATACTCGTTTAGATCAGAGGTTTATGCAAATTTTACTAAAAGTTGCTAGTTTATTACCTAAGACATAATCTTAATTGTGAACCGATAAGGGCTTTTCCAGAATTTGTTGCCTCGCTCCAAAATCCTCTTCCTATTGTAAGGTTTGAATGTGTTTTTAGAATCGCGTTTAATGCAAAAGAGTAAGAATAGTATTTAAGTCAAAGTTCTACTGACTTCGAGAGACAGCCTCCGAGTGTCTGACGAGCGCGCGTTTGCCCTTTGGCTACGATTCTGTAAGCTATTACTATGCTCGGCCGTATTACAGGCCCTTGACAGCTTAGCTAGCTTATTCGATATTTACAGGCAACTACTTAGAATTTTGATAGCTTCGGCTATACCTTTTTAGTTAAGCATAAGTTAAGTCTTATTATTTTAAGTTCAAGCCCAAGTGGAGGCTTTGCTGTACGCTCTGAGAAAGGGACCAATTGTTAATTCTTATTTTGAGCAATAAAGGGTAACTAACCCTTCTCGAATTTACGTTTCTGTTCCTGAACTAAAACGAATATTCGCTTAGCTGTTATTTAGGTTCCTCTACATTTAGTTGTTAGATATAAGGGTGGAACACCACACTACACTTAGGAAGGATTAGATTTCCTACACTTAGGAACACTTAGGGTTCCCGAAGATTTAACGGAGCTAGATAATGTTTTAGATAGTTAACTAGTTTCTTGTTCCTATCCGAAGTGTATTATAGGTCTATATATGTTTCTTTTTTTTTTTTGTCATCACATCTAAGTATTTATCATATAAATGAACAATTATTGTTGACAGTTGGAGAAAATTCGTATAACTTAATTTTTTCCTATATTTCATTGAATTATCCACAGGTCGTGGCTAGTTTAGATTTTTTCCCTTTCGCTCTGAGAGAAATAACTGGTGATAATATATAATAACTAATATAGTTGGCTGATAATGTAACTGATTGTTAGATTTTGATTTATTTGATTATGGCAAAGCACTCGAGGGCTCTCTGCCTAGGGAAAAGGGTTGCCTTCGTGGAAAATATTTTTAAAGGAGACAAGTTCATATACACCTTACACATAGGGAAAAACCACGAAGACGACCATATAGCCCGTTCGAGAGATTCGAACTTTAGACCGAACTCCCAGTGCTCAGCAATTCTACTGCTTGGCCACTGGTTGCTGCCAGCTAATTAATTCGCATAATTTCATAAACTATGACTTAATTTATACAAACTTTGCCTCAAACTGAAATCAAACTCCAAATCATTCGATTTGCCAATTAAGCTAAAAATTCCATAGTGTTTTCAGTTCTTTTGTTTCATACGTATTTTATAAATTAAATAAATTTATAAAATTAAATTAAATAAATTTGGATAAATTTCATACGCAACTGACAATTTCTGTACTCAACTACTTCTAGAATTCTATTAACAATCTTGACATGTCATATACTGGGTGATCAGAAGAAAAGGCAAGTCCACTGCACACAAGCCCACATAAGAAATCGCACATTCATACTTGCCCATTCGACGAATACCACAATTATAAAATTCCACCATGGATAAAAGTCAACTAGTACAGACACTGATACAAACTCACTTTGATAAATGCTTACGTTGCTGAAACGAGTATGTATACTGTGAAAAAGAAAGTAATTTCCTCATTATTTTCAGATTACACAAAGCAAATTTTTATTTCAGAATTCTTGTTATATACAAATTAAATATCTAAAATATACTATTCAAGAATAACAATTCTCGCTATATTCAGTATTATGTATATATATGTACGCATAATCTTGAATATATTTGACATTAGAAGGACATGGGTAATGTGTCTTACAGCTTTCCCCAACAGGCGTAAAATTATAAATTATGTAAATTGCATGGTGGTTTGCATGATGTACAGTGAATAATTATTACTGCATTATTAAATTCTTACAACACCAGAAAATGTAGTATATATCCAATTTAATACGTAGAAAAGAGAATTAATGTTAAATTTTTGTTTCAACGAGAGAGGGAGAATGTTCTACTAAGATTACGAAAATATTTCCTTCCACTATCTGATATATTATTATAAAAGTGAACTAAAAGCAAAGTTTGAAATATTTTCTTTAATTTTTAATTGTTACGACGTTACATAATTTAGTATCATTGCAGCTTGAAACCTTATAATGAATCATTATAATAACTGTTTTCTAAAGTTTTCAGAAGTGCTAATATTAATTTTTAGGCGTTAGGTGTTTTATCACATTTGCTCTTATAATATAATCTCCTAAGTAGCCGCTGACTATTCATTCTTCTACAATTAGTGAACGGTTTACAATTTCTTCTCCTCAGCCCCCATTGAGTTAAGGAAAGAATTTAAAAAAATGGAAATCTTCTTCAGTTACGTTATTCCTTCTCAGATCTTCAGAAAGAAAGTAGAGGTGCATCATGGCATAGACAAAGTCGTTACGGATCAGCGAGAAATAAACTGATCTGCAAAAGGAATTTTAAAATATCAGTATTCAAATAAAATAACGTAATCTTAATTTTTCCCTGTGACTTAGGTAAAAATCAATTTCTTACTTTATTTTTTTCTTGAATTAGCTTGAAATTCAAGTATATTATAAATATGCAACATCTGAAAAATGAAAAAAAAAATATTCTGAAGATCATTTATAAATATTAATATTTTAAAAGGGTAAATCGCGATTTCAATAATAGATTTGAAGACTACAAAACGTACACATTTTTCAATGCATTGTGTCTGCTTTCCACTTCTGGCCCATCAGTGGTCGAGTTATTAAGATAGCTGAACACTTGTAGTTTGACCACGGTTTTAATGCCCGCCAATAACATAGCTACAAGAAGTTCTCATGGTTTTCTCTGTGTGTAGGATGGATACGAGCCATTTTAAAAAAAATCGTTTTTAAAGGCATCCCTTCCTACAGGCAGATAGACGTCGTGTGCTTTGCCATAATCAAATAAATCAGACCAACCATTTTGACTCGTACGTAAACCAAAATAACAAATTTTTTATGAACTTATTAAAGATATCTTCTGTATCTCAGCAGAATCATTGTTCAAAAATAGAACTGTTGCATTATCTTGAAGAAATGGAATAATTAGTTATTTTAAAATTTTCATGACAGTACTATTTTTCATTTTACCATTCTATTGTTCGTATGGTTTAAACGCTTGAAGTAATAAAATCAAGTTAACAACAAAAAAGGGGACATGAGTTTAAAACTTTCAAACCAGCATAGTTTCAAACTTTTCAAACTTTCAAACCAGCGTAGTTTTACAGAAACCTTTCATTTTTTAATATAAATTTTAATTCAACAAGAAAATGTTACAATGCTTGATTAATTGTAAATGACTTTTAAATTACAATTTGTTTAACCCTATTATAAAAAATAGATTTAAAATGTACTTATTATTCAAATTTCTATAGGAGGGTTTCCCCAGACTTCCAGGGCACCAACAAAGCGGTTTTTGAGAAAACGACTTGGCAATCAGTCAATAAAATGCTTTAACAATATACTAAAATCACAAAATGAGAAAAGCTGAGTTTTGTTTTATTTCAAAGGAAATAATAGAAGTTTTATTTATGAGATGAATTACTTTTTTCAAGCACAATTTTCAGTACTCATGAGAAAGTGCCTAATTTTGTACAAATTATTTCAGTTTTCAGAGTTTCACAAACGGCATTATATTAATTGCTCCCAGAGCAAACGGATAATGTTAGATTCGAGCCTATGAGAAAGAAATATAAGGAAAGTGATTCGTGAAAAGAACGACTTATCGAATATTTCAATTTGAGTAAATTTGAATTTTCTTTCTCAGTCGAAAAAACTTAAGTTTTACTTTTCTAAAACTTAGATTTACACAAGTTCGAATAACTGAAGTTTAATTTTAAAATTTATTATTTGATAATCCATCGTGGTTTCAGCCTCGTAAATACTTTTGAAACTTGTGAATTATCCATCATCGGGAACTTCATTTATCATTATAGTAAGTTTGTCTGAGATAATTACCAATTAATTTCTGTGTTTCAGATATGCACTCTGTTTTCATAATTTCAAATGGTTAAATGCTTACGAGAAAATACACCACGACTATCGTAAAATCTCGATGATAATTATTCCTATTCATGAAAGACTTTCAGAAATTATATAAAGGTATGAAAAGAAGAAAGCAAAATTTGTCTTTAAAACGAAAGATATTTTTGAGATTAATGTTTAATTAATAATTGTATTTTTATAGTTCAATGATTTGAAGTATGCAAGAGTAATAATTTATTGCATACATTTCTGGATATAGATGTCAAACTTTATTTAAATTGTAGCAATACTAATTAAATAAAAGGCAATGCTTTTTTAATTAATAAGCCTAAATCTTCGAAGATGTTGCTTTATTGCATTGTTGTAAAGAACTAAATGAAGATTCCAAAATATTCCGTCACATTTACAAAAGATTTCAAGCTGTTTGTTCTTTGATTAAATAATATGTCAAGTACTTGCATTCCTATACTTTACTATCGATCGCAAGTAATTTTTTAGCGCAAAGTTTTGCCCATATATCGAAAAGAAAGTAAAATTAATAAAAAGGATTTTTCAGTAAAAAGGAAATTTGAAAATTTCCTGGAATTACTGGAATTTTTCTAAGCAACATACGGAAAAACAAATTAAATTTTTATTCGGTATAAATGCTTATCGGAAAAAGAGTACAAATTTTTTTAAAGAGATTCATAAGCAGTTTAATAACGTCAAAGACTAGAGAGTAATCTGGCACAAACTTAAGCAAAAACAAAGTAAGAATTGTACAAAATTTTCAAAAAAGAACAGCGGCAATAAATTGATCTGAGAGCTGTTTGTCGTAGCACTCAGGAAAACGACCTCTTCCAATTCCACTCCCTTTCACTATTAGATGCAAACCCTAAGAGGTTCCGGTAATCTGCAAGTCGTTAAAAAAAAAGACTTGTTTATGAACTAAGATTACCTTCCTAAATGTAGCAAAATTACGTTATCGCAACATTCTAAAAAATTTAAATGAAATCCATCTTAAAAGCAATAAAAACAATCTAAAAGCTTTCAGATTTTATATTAAGTCCAAAGGGGCGTTTTTTTAACGTTTTGTGTATTACCTTTATTTATTAAATATCATATTCTTCGCACTTTAACCATAAAATTCAGTTCAACAGTAATATCGCAAAATAATTTTAAAATGAGCATATCTTTAGAATTTCCAATACACAGTCTCGCGCGCTGGAGATAATTTTTTTTAAGTACAGTGTTGTCATTCCTCGATTTGAAATCTTTGAGTTTGTTAAATCAAAAATTCGTTAAAATGTTGCAAAATAGTGAAACCGATAATAAAACAAATTTCAAATTCCAAATTCGGGCATGCAGATGCCTATGTTCAGTGGAAGATTACGTTATTCAAAATGGCTCAGGTGCCGTTGTTTTATCACAATGCGAGAAACATATTATGCAGATTCTTCAGTATTTAATATCTTTAAATATAATACGGGGCTGTAATATTTGATGGCAACAGTTTGAAAAGCGAATTAACGCAAAATGCCAAAACAAAATTAATAGCCCTTCTGAGCTAACGCTCCTTTGGGCTAAAAAAATAAAAGAAAAAAGGAAAAAAAAAACTTTTTTTTTTAACTCTCCAGTTTTTTTTAAACATTCCAAAATCTATTCCTTACGCTTCTGGAATATGTCAGTGTTAATAATAAATTTAAGAAACTAGAAATATTTAAGTTCAAAAAATCATATCGAACGACTTCAAAAAAATTCGATTCTAGGAAGTAGATTTAAATTTATTTCTTGTTTATATATATGTGTATGTGCATGCATGGATACACACATAAATATATTCATGCATACATATATAACACAGTAATTAAAGAATATTTTTTAGATACTCATATATTCAGGCAAAGAAACAAACAACGACACTGTTTACACAAATCAAAATGTTATTTAAAGTTAAAACTTTATTCTAAAACCATAAAAATAATAATAACTGATAGTGAAATAACAAATCAGTAGCTAATGCTAAAATCAACTATGCATATATGTAATGATTTATTTCTCGATGCCTAAAAAAGAAGGTTATTTCTTTTAATCTCGTCGACAAGCATTTTAGTGCCAACATAGATGAAGTGGCGCAGTAAGCGAATGGTCTCCCTTGGTTTGCAGTTTTGTGTCATTTTCGAAGCAGCAAGCGTTAAGAAGCTGGCAAGACGGCAGCGGAAAAGTGAATGCGACGTATTTCCAGATGAAACCCAGATTTCAAAGCAACTTGAGTTTAAACTTACAACCACATTATATTACAATTACATTTCCTGTTTGGGATTCAGTTTTCAAAATTCCCTGCAACATTAGTTTTATAAAAGAATCATATGATATGAATTAGTTTTTGAAATGCTACAGCTTAAAGTGATTTATTATAAGCAGATACTATTTTGAGTATGGAAAAAGGAAATGCCTGAAATTTAAATAGAAGTTTAAAAGACTATTGAAAATTAAAATTAAAATTTTGATTTATATACTTTTTGTCTTGCATATATTGTTACGAAATGCCCAACAGCAGTAAGATAGCTTCCCCGCAAAGCAGGTTTGGAGTTGCCAGAAAGTAGCAAGGAAAGGCAAGGTTGCCTTATTTGGCGCGAAACCGCCCATTTGGCTACAAAATTGGGGATAGGGCATAGACGGAGCAAGAATAGTTTACAACGAGTTCTTACAGGTTTTCTCGAGAATGTTCTCGAAGGCAGGTGAAAAGCTATATATAACTTGCCTTTACGTGGAGTAGGGAGGCATCTAGAGTATGCTGAGTTCAATAGTAGTGTTCTGGGTTGCGAGTTTAGCTTGAGAGGGACCGAATCATCGGGAGCCGTACTTTAGTGCTTTGCGATGAAGCTGTTTTCACCGTTGTAGCCTGAAGGCTTTGTTGCTGGTTGTTTCAGTGTGTTTATCGTAGTTTTTTGACGAATGTAAGCATGTCTTCTAGGACGTTCCTATGTAACACTGGCGAATAAATTGTGTTTTGTTTCTTCATCAAGTGTTGTCGTCATTCACTCCTAACCAATGAACCCGTAGAACGCAACAATATATTTAAGTAATTAAAATTAAAATGCAATCTGCAACATATGCACAGTTAGTTTTAACTATACAGCGTTAAAAATTGCTTTTGAATATACTTTTTGTTTTGCATATATCGTTACGAAATGCCCAACTGCAGAAAGATAGCTTCCCCGCCAAGCAGGTTTAGAGGTCCCAGAAAGTAGAAAGGAAAGGCAGGGCTGCCATATTTCTAACAATGATATTTTTTATTTTCATTCCTGGACAGCCCTAGTGTGCTTTATCGTAATCTAAATAATCCAGTTTAATTCATATTCATTTTCACCAATCTGGGAGGAATAGAGAAAAGAAACCCATAAGAGAAGAAAAATAATTAATAAATAAACGAAATGAAAATTTTCAGGTTTATCATCGAAGAATTTTAGCCTCTCACTTAATCAGAAAGCAGAATAATTTTCAGAAATTCGCACCTACGAAAATACTACTAAATCCGCTTTTCATTTACAAAGTTGCTATTTGAAATGAACAAGACTGTATTTGAAGAGCCCCATAAACCAACCACAATTTTAAGGCGTCAGAAAACCAGTTTGACAGTATGCAAAACTATAATTACTATAGCTACAGTAATAAATGCATTTTGTATTGGTTATCAATAATTATCTGCATTGATAACAATTATGTGAACTTTTATTTATGTGGAGTTTTTTTATCATTGTGAGCTTTTCCGATGTGGGCTTTTAACAATATGTGCTTTTATCCATTTGAGGATATAAGCTTTAAATATATATATATGAAAATGTGATTACACCAGTAGAGGATTAAAAAATAAGGAAATTATTTCCTGCAACTCTGTTGGATACTGTTTAACAGATCAACATGACTTCTTAGTTACAAACTGGATCGATATATTGACGACTTATTTAGAGAGAAATAGAGTTGTACACTTCCTTACCTTGGTACACTTTCTTACCTTCCTCCCTATTGGTAGTGTGGACTGCCATGATTGTGCTGTTTCTTCGATGGGGTTTTGTCAGTATGTTGATTCACGTGTCTTAAAAAAGACAAGGTAAGGAAGTGTGCAATTCTATTTCTCTCTAAATACGTCTTCAATATATTGATCCAGTTTCTAAGAAGTTATGTTGATCTGTTAAACAGTATACAATAGAGTTGCAGGAAATAATTTCCTTATTTTTAATCCTCTACTGGTAGTAATCACATTTTCATATATATTTAAAGCTGATTGTTATTATTTTATCAATCAATTGGTTAGAAATGTTCTTTTGAAAGTGCAGAACTAAAAATGTTAGATTGTTTTCATTCGTTATGACAATACGTATTTCTGCGTGATCAAAATTGATTAATTTGTAATTCGATGCAATTCTATGTAATCACTATCGACTAGATTATATCATTGAATAGACTATCTAATTCATACTAAAGTTACACAGTAATATTCTTTACTGATAGAAATGTTTGATTCCATCAATACCGTAATCACAAACTCTAGTATGCTTACTCAACAAATTTATATTATCAAGCGGTATTCTTATCCATTTTTGATAACAAAAATAATTTAATTTTTTTTTCTTTTTAACTAAACAGTATTATTTTTTACTTATTATAAATCAGTTGCTTTTCCTTTTCCTTAAATTAAGGTTGGCATTTCAAGAGCATATAAAATAATAAACATTTAGGCTATCAAGCATATACTTTTACTAGGGAATCAGTGAAGACTCATGAAAGTTGAAAAAAGCTTCTTAATAAAAAAAAAATCTGAAAGCTTTTAGATTTTACATTATGCCCAAAGGGACGTTTTTTAACGTTTTGTGTGTTACCTTTATTTATTAAATATCATGTTTTTCGCACTTAAACCATAAAATTGAGTTCAACAGCAATATCGCAAAATAATCTTAAAATGAGCATAGCTTTAGAATTTAAAAATACACAGTACTGGAGATAAAAATGTTTTTTTTTTTCGTACAGTGTTGCCGTTGCTCGCTCTTAAATCATTCAGTCTTCTAATCAAAAATTCGTTAAAGTTTTACAAAATATGAAATCGATACGAAAACAAATTCCAAATTAGGGCTTCCAGATGCCCACACTCGGGTGGAAACGTACATTATTCAAAATTGGGTGGCTGTAGGTTCCGTTGTTTTATCACAAAGCGAGAAACATACATACATTTATGCATTCTTCATAATTTATGTCTTTAAATATAATACCGGGCTCTAATATTTGATGGCAAGAGTTCGAAAAGTGAACCGACATTTATAGAGAACCAAAGCGAAATTCCAAAACGAAATTAATAGTCCTTCTAGGCAAACTGCCCCTTTGAACTAAAAATTCAATATTAAAAAAAAATCGAGGATGAGCATCAAGATAACGGGATCTAGTACCTAAATCTCTAACAATTTTATTTACTACATCGTAGTTGCAGTACGTACTTCAGTGTCTTGAGATATTTTGATTCGTCTGTTTAGCGTTCTTTATGTATATTATTTTTTTTCTTTCGTTGATTGCACTAAAAAGGAATTTAGTCAGAATATTTTCTTAAGTTTATCATTTTAACTGCTAAATCATAAAGACTATTTTCATCTATTAAAATTTAGTTTAACAACACACAGTTTAAGAAATTCAACATCTGACGTATGTTTACATAACGGCTTCTTTTTCCTATAATAGGCATTTTTTTACCTTTAAGAAAAACTAAATATGCTGCAATTTAACATCGGGGAAACCATAATAATTAGCATTTGAAATTTTCAGTTTAAATTATAAATACGAGTGTGTTAAAATATTGTCGCGTAGATGAAGGGATCGTACAAATGAACAGGCAAGTACTCAAGTCTAAACTCGAAACTTTATTAATTCGAACTGAATGAAGAACTACTTATATACTACAGCTGATTAGCATACTGGAACATTTCAGACTCGGAATGTTCTGGAACATAAAGAAAATAGGTTAATAAGAAGGAAATTTACATAAAAATCGATTATCAGGCATCTTGCCTTTGATAGATTTCGAACCTGCGACCTTTGTCTCTCGAGTCCTGCGTCTTATCCACTAAGCTATGAGGAGCTCAGTTGAAAGGTGCAATTTTCGCTACATTTCCCCCTTCTTAGGAAGAAGCAGCGTCCCGCTGTGATCTGGTCTGGCTTCTTGTAACAGGTCTCCTGGGAATATTGGACTTTCTTTCATCGTCTAGTTGTACTTTTGGATCAAGATAGGGCTTCAATCTCAACACGTGAACGATGTCTTTTGAATTCCGTCTCTTCTTATTTTGTTCTATACTTTCTACTTCGTACGTCACGTCAGAGAGCCGTCGTGTTATTCGATACGGTCCAAAGTAACGTTTTAGGAGCTTTTCGGATAATCCAACCTTTCGTACTGGAGTGAAGACCCAGACTAAGTCTCCAATGTTGTAGCTGACAGGTCGATGCCTTTCGTCATATCGGCGCTTGTCTGTGATTTGCGCTTTAAGAATATTGAGTTTTGCAAGCTGTCTAGCTTCTTCAGCTCTAGTGATCAGATGTTGCGCATAACTATTGTCAGAATCTTCGATACTGTATGGAAAAATTACGTCGAGAGGAGTCTGGATGTCTCTACCATAAATGAGAAAGAATGGGCTGAATCCCGTTGTGTCTTGTTTCGCTGAATTATAGGCATAGGTTACAAATGGTAGAACAGTATCCCAATTTTTCTGTTCAACGTCTACGTACATGGACAGCATGTCTACCAGTGTCTTATTGAATCTTTCAGTTAAGCCATTGGTCTGAGGGTGGTATGCAGTCGTCAGAAGATGAGACGTCTTGCATAGTTGAATGACTTCTTTAACAACGGTAGATAGGAAGTTGCGTCCTCGGTCACTTATCATCTCTTTGGGGGCACCATGCTTCAGTACAATTTCTTCAACTATAAACTTGGCAATTTCAGTGCCCTCAGCTGTCGGTATTGCCTTTGTGACTGTAAATCTGGTAAGGTAATCTGTGCAAACTATTATCCACCGGTTCCCATTTCGAGTAATAGGAAAGCGTCCAAGTAAATCTATCCCAATTTTGGTAAACGGTGAGTCGGGGGGTTTTATTGGATGAAGCTGTCCCGGTGGAAGCTGAGGTGGCGATTTCCGTCTTTGGCATTCTCGGCAGTGTGATACATACCGCCGTGTGCTCCCATATAGCCCTGGCCAATAGTACTTCCTGCTTATTCGGTCGTACGTTTTGGCAAATCCGAGATGTCCAGCGGTTGGAGCATCATGAAGGCTTCTTAGAACCTCACTACGAAGTTGCTTTGGTACTACTAAGAGCCATTGCTGTCCCATAGGATCATAGCTTCTTTTGTACAGTATACCATTTCTCATTTGATAATTTTGATATGTGTCACCTCTCTTGAGAATTGTAATAATGGATTTTAATTGTTTGTCCTTCTGCTGCTCTTTTCCGTAATCTACGATGGCTGCAAAGAAAGGGATGTCTTCATTGTTTTCAATTATTGGTTCTATAAGGGGCTTCCTTGATAGTGAGTCTGCATCGGCGTGTTTGCGACCGCTCTTATAGACGATATTTATGTCGTATTCCTGCAGCCTGAGAGCCCACCTTGCAAGTCTTCCGGATGGATCCTTAACATTGGCCAGCCAGCATAAAGAATGGTGATCCGTGACTACCGTGAAGGGTTTTCCGTAGAGATATGGCCTGAATTTACTGATTGCCCAGATGACGGCAAGGCATTCTTTTTCGGTCGTAGAATAGTTCCTTTCAGCTGCAGTAAGGGACCTGGATGCATAGGCTATTGGCTTTTCTTTGCCTTTCTGAATCTGAACCAGTACTGCACCGATGCCATAGCCGCTAGCGTCAGAATGTATCCTCGTTTCTGCGTCTGGAATAAAATGTCCCAAAACAGTGCCACTGGTCAGCAATCTTTTGAGCTTTGCGAAAGATTCAACCTGTAACTCGTTCCAAGAAAATTTTGCATCTTTCTTCAACAAGTCCTGCAGGGGCTGTGCGATATCCGCGAAATTTTTAATGAATCGTCGGTAGTAGGAGCACAAGCCCAGAAAACTTCGGACATCGGCGATATTCTGCGGAACAGGGAACTTTGCTACAGCCTCTACCTTTTGTGGATCGGGATATATCCCATGTTGATCGACTAAGTGTCCCAGGATAGTCAGCCTCTTTTTGCCGAATGAACATTTCTTGGAATTTAGCGTCAATCCTGCTCTTTGGATGCATTTCAGTATTTCCCTCAAACGCTTTTGGTGTTCTTTGAAATTAGGAGCGTACAGGATTATGTCGTCGAGGTAGCAAAGGCAAATATTCCATTTGAGGCCTCTTAGTACCGTATCCATCATCCGTTCGAACGTGGCTGGAGCATTGCATAATCCGAACGGCATGACTTTAAATTCATAGAGACCATCTGGAGTCACAAAAGCTGTCTTTTCTCTGTCTTTATCATCAACCTCTATTTGCCAGTATCCTGACTTCAGATCCATCATAGAGAAAATTTTTGCACCAGCTAGGCAGTCCAAGGCATCATCGACGCGAGGCAACGGATAGACGTCCTTTTTGGTTACCTTGTTTAATTTTCTGTAATCGACACAAAAACGCCATTCACCATTTTTCTTCTTCACAAGCACGACTGGAGATGACCATGGGCTGTCTGACGGTTGTATCACGTCTTCTTTTAGCATTCGTTGCACTTCGTCTGCAATCACACGCCTCTCAGCGGCTGACACACGGTACGGCCTTTGTTTGATTGGTGCACTGTCACCTGTATCAATCCTGTGCTTCACCGCATTGCATCGGGATTTTCTCGCAATACTGTTAAAGTCAAAAACGTCACTAAATTCATCCAGTAGACTCAGTAGATCGTCTTTCTCAGCATTGGTCAGATCAGTATCGAAAATTTCTTTTAAGTTTTCTTGAGATAACGTATTCTTGAACCTATGTCCCTTGGAACCTTCTGGAATCTGACCACTTAGGGAGCAAATAGCGTCGTTTTTTATGCTCGTTAAACAGCCCACATTCATCCCTTTCGGTATCAGTTGGGTTCGTCGAGAACAATTAGTTACCCATAATTTACCACAACCATCCTCTATAGTGACAATTGAAGCTGGTATTGATAGTTCTTTTTCGCACATCAGAAATCTATTTCCAACAATCATAGCTCCATCTGCTTCCTGTAGTTCTGAACTCAAGGCACATATTCGCCTTGTGGTGTTTGCTTCAATTAAATAATCGGTTGCGGCAAACAAGGAAGACTCCGACTTATTTAAATATTCATTGTCTGGAAGGATTTCTGCAAGCTGAAGTTCTTGATTTCCACAATCGATAACGGCATCGGTGGCACGAAAAAAGTTCCATCCAAGTATTATTTGATGACTACATTCAGGAAACACAAGGAATTCAAACGGCCTCTTAGTCCCATTTAAATCAACTTTCAATACACAGCGCCCCGAGGCGGCTACAGGTTTACCGCAGGCAGTTTTCAATATAGGTCCATTTTCAGTAAACATAGGAGCATTCAGCTGTCGACGTAACTCCTCAGATATGACGGAATAATCGGCTCCCGAATCAACAAGAGCTTTTACACACTGTCCGTTCACGGTGATAAAAGTGGTATTCTTTTTCAACTTGGCTGTGGTGTACGTCGGAGGATTTTCTTCATCTGCGGCCTCACCTCCTGCACAGGTCGCTTGAGCTAGTTTTCCTCATTGGTTCGGCGTGGGGAACGGCTGGAGCGGCGTACTGGCGACTGCGATTGTCTGCGGTTGAGAGAGCGTCGCGGATAAGGTGAACTGCTCCTTATTCGGGAAGAAGTAGGTTGTGCATAATAGTCGTCGAAACCGTATGTAGAATCAGTATCTCTGTCCCGTCGAGGGTTGAATGTCTTTGCAGCTCTTGCATTTTCAAATATCTGGCGTCTCTCCCTACAGTACCTCAGAACGTGTCCTGGGCGTCCGCAATGAAAACACAGAGGCACATTATCGTCAGTCCTCCACAGATCTGTCCTACGTTGTGGAGTAGTTCTCTGGCTAATTTCATGTCTTGGCTGCGGCCTGACTGGAAGTGAACATTGGATAGTGTTTTTGCTTCTCTCTGCTCCTGTGAGTGGTGCCAACGCCTCTATAACCTCTTCCCGGACCATAGATGCTATGTCATTCGATGCTACAGGTTCTATTTTCGTGTAGCCCTGAACTTGTGGCAGGAATTTCTGAAGCTCTTGCCTAACGATGGCGCGCACTAGAGACTCCAATTCACCGGCGTCCGCATCGGCCGACACTGCGGAGACATTAGGTAGCCTCTGAAATCGTGGTCGGGCGATACGTCTTCGTCGAAGGCTTTCTATGTGACGGCAGCGTTTCACGAAGGCATCGACACTGTCATAGTCCTGGGACGACAGGACCTGGTACAAATCCTCAGCAATGCCTTTCATGAGATGGGCCACTTTCTCGTCTTCAGACATGGACGGGTTTGCTTTTCGGCAGAGAGAAAGAACATCTTGAATGTAAGCTTCAGACGTCTCATCGATTTGCTGCGCACGTGTGAGTAGTAATCGCTCAGCTTGGCGCTTCACGTCAGCTGTACGGGAAAATGCGTTCTTAAGAGCATTCCTGAAAACAGTCCAACTAGTAAATGTGTCTTCATTATTATCGAACCACTGTCGAGCGGTTCCGGCAAGGTAAAAAATGACGTTCGCCAAGCACATTTGGTCATCCCAGTGGTTATAGTTGGCGATTCGATCAAAGTCCTTGAGCCATCTATTAGTATCTTCTTGGCCGTCCCCGGTGAATATACACGGGCTTCTGGGTAGTTGGTACGTCAGGATCGGTATTGGTGCGATGTTACTCGAAGCGGAACTAGCTCCTGCTGGAGGATTCTGCTCGGTTGCCTTTTCATCAACCATCTTTCTCGGTCTTATATGCGAATCCCGTAAGAGCCCAAACTCAGGAGGAAGTCCTCGAATCCGAAGGCTTTGGCGTAACTCTGCCGTAGTAACTTGAGTGGTACCCGGCGCCTCCACCAAACTGTCGCGTAGATGAAGGGATCGTACAAATGAACAGGCAAGTACTCAAGTCTAAACTCAAGACTTTATTATTTCGAACTGAATGAAGAACTACTTATATACTACAGCTGATTAGCATACTGGAACATTTCAGACTCGGAATGTTCTGGAACATAAAGAAAATAGGTTAATAAGAAGGAAATTTACATAAAAATCGATTATCAGGCATCTTGCCTTTGATAGGTTTCGAACCTGCGACCTTCGTCTCTCGAGTCCTGCGTCTTATCCACTAAGCTATGAGGAGCTCAGTTGAAAGGTGCAATTTTCGCTACAATATGAATACATTAAGTCCTATACTAATAAAAGTTCAGCTTTTGACTCTGTCGATCGCTCTCAAAATTCTAATCGCTGAACTCAAAACAGTACTCTGTCCCAGCACAGGCAGAGTATTTACAGCTTTAACCTACCTCCGAGAATATGCTCGAGAAAATCTCTAAAAGTATGTTTTAGAATGTTCTCGTTCTGTCTATGGCTATTGCCAAAGCGAAAATAGGCGATTTCGCGCCAAATCTGGCAACCCTGTCTTTTCCCGAAATTTTCTGGTAACCCTAATCCCGATTTGCAGGGAAGCTATCTCACCACAGCTGAGCATTTTTTCAACAATATCTTATCATCTTACACTGTTACACGCATTTAGTTCAGGTGTAACTAACAGGGCTTTCCGGGCACACTTTACAAAGACTATACTATGTGTATGCATCTAAGTTTGAGGATTCCTATACAGTGTCAACCTTTCGACTCGTATTTCTGGATACTGTTCCCAGTATTTGAGTTAATTCAGTAATTATTCGTTGAATTAATTAGACAGGGGTCACCTATCTAAGATTCCGTTGACTCACCTTTTCCTCTCATTATGCTCTAAAATTGCCTGACTTGAGCTCAACAAGGATCTGAAAAGTTATGTCAGAAGAGATCGCCGATCATTCGTTTTGTAAGGCATAGAAAGAACACAGAAAAAATAAACTATTTCATAAAGCAGTGTATTCAAATTAAAATTGCATCTTCACCGAATACACAATGTGAAAGCAAATAAAGGGTAATTTTTTTAACCTGAATGTAAAGCTTTTTTAACGAAAAAAAAATTCTTAACTAAACTTTAAATTGTATTTACTAAATACTTAGCAAAACATGAGTAAAAAGTAATAACAGCGATGCAAAGAAAAAATTCTAATTTATCGTTATTTTCTGTTTGAAATCTAAAGACTGGTGTTTGCAAGAAATTTCTGATGGTTGCGCTTCATAGTTTAAACGCACTGGCAGAAAAATGTTAAATTTCAGACTGATATTTATTTCAAATAATTTTAATATGTTGAATAAATGACTATAAGTTATTTTTAACTTACTTTTAACTAAAAACAAACAAACCGAAAATACCTTTTCAAATAACAAAAACGTGAGAATAAGTAGTTAAAACTTTATCTTTCCCTTTTATTTATTAAATTTTTCTTTGACGCGTACAAAAAAAAATAGATGTGTGATATGCAACTAATTATAAACTCTATACGTCTTTACAACAACTTTCAGCTACAATGTCTCATGGGGTTTCGATTTTGATATAGCTTGTAAACATGGTTAAAAATTACTTGGAAATATCTTCATCACGAATTGTAGACGGTCATTGATCAATCGGTTCTTTTATTAAACTTACTAATTTTCATCTGCGGAAAAAAATTGTTACATCTTTATCTTTTGGTATTTATCTTTTGACAAGTACCCAAAACGATTAATCAAATATGTATCTTCAGATATTTGAATAAGATTTATATGGCAGCGTAAATTAATTAGCTCCATTTCTAGAATTTATGGGGTATTACTCATGTTCATTTTTAATGGTAGGAATGAGTTCTGATGTTTTTAATGTTTTAATGGTTAGGAAATGTTTTTGTCGTAGAGAAATGAAAATGTTTTTGGACATCAAATCATTAAAATATTAAATCTTTCTTTTAATTAGTAATGCTAATTAATTTACCTGTAAATATTCGCGAGCCACTTGAAATTGCTTCGGGTGCCCCCAGTTTGAGACCACTGTGTTAAAGTGTTCCAGTAGACAGTTCTCACGTGTTTAATGAGCCGGTGTAAGTCTGAATTCAACACACATGACAGTTGGTCTGATGGAATAATAATTTAGATTTACTAAACCAACATACTTTTTCACAATTTCGTGCAAATCTTAATTTTGTATAGGTTGCCATTTCATCCCGTAAGTGTATTGCTATTTCAGCTATAGGATAATGATACTTGCGTGGAGTTCAAGAAGTCCCCTGACTCTGCATTTATCAGGACTGAGTATTCTGTGCGTGTTCTTTGCAGACATTGTGAAATATTTACCAGGGTGTTTCTTCTCAGGTCCTGAACTGGAACAGTGAGCTGATGAAACGTAAGCTTTGTTCTGATGTAACTGCTGTGCTGGATAATAACTGCACGTGAAGGGATTTAAAATCCTCTTTTATTCAATCACTATTATTTACAAACTTCCCAACTCGGGAGCGATACAGAAAGTAAAAGACCGCACTTGGGTCGAACTTAACAATCAAATAAATTTAAATACTAAACCTAAAATAGAAATTAAATCAAAGTTTGCTCACAGAGCGATTCGCGGAGATTGGCCTCTACCTGAAAGGGTGCGTAGCAAGATATACTAATACTAGCGCACTTCAAATTGTTTTACAATGCAATCACGTAGTAAGCACTATGGCTTATAAATTTAAACTGCTAGCTGGTCAGGCGAACGTTGAGCAGAGTGACCGTGGTCTGAGACTAAGCTCTCTCACGCTAAGAGGTTTCTACCTCTGGCTTAAATAGTACTTGGCTGTACTTCAAAATTAGCATAAGCTGAAAACGCGCGCTTCTTCTGACGGGAAGTTGAAACAGAGAGGAGATAGAAAGATTTAAATTAAAATAAAACTTGGTTAGTTTAACTAAAACCTTACACATTCACTTAGCTTTGAGATTTTTCTATGATGTATATAGTTCTGATTGTTGAATCGCTTTGAATACGTGTTAACTATCTTTCATTTGCAAACAAGTTTTGCGTCTTGTGTAATTAAAATATCTATTCCGGCAGTACAGAAAAAATGCTGCTTTAGAAGGGTTGTAAGGTTTTAGTTAAACTAACAAAGTTTTATTTTAATTTGCCCTTTTTCTATCTGTTCTCATTTCAACTTCCCATTAGAATAAGCGCGCGTTTCAGCTTCATGCTAATTTGAAGTGGAGCCAAGTTCTATTTAAACGAAAGGTAGAAGCCTCTCAGTGTGAGAGAGCTTTTAGTCTCAGACCACTGTTACTCTTTTCAACGTTCGCCTGACCAGCTACTATTTAAATTCTAAGCCGTAGCGCTGTTACGTTATTACTTACTGAAGTAATTCTAAGTGCGTCAGTATTAGTTAAATGTTGCTGCGCACCATTTAGTTTAGAGGCCAACCTCGCGTTATAGCTCTGTGAGCAACGACTATTTTAATTTCTATTTAGCTTTAGTTTAAATTAATTTGATTGTTCATTTTCGACCAAACTGCGGTCTTTATTTTCTGTATCCCTCCCGGGTTGGGAAGTGGCTGTACACAATTGTGGTTTAATAAAAGAGGATTTTAAATCCCTCTGAAGTGTAGTTCTTCGACCACTTAATCACAGTATTCTATCACAGAACATAGCTGCATTCAGCTCCCTGTTCCAGATCAGGACTTAAAGCTGTCACGAAGATGTTTTCCAAGAATATGCACCGAACACTCAGTCCTAACAGGGTGGGGGACAAATCTTTAATACAACCAACTGTAGATATTTTCACGTGTTTTAGATATTCAGAGCAGGTAGTTCCGATTGCACGAAATAAGAATCATCCATGTGGCATTTTATAATTTTAGATTAGACTATAGTTCGGTCTGTATGCATTCAGAGGCTGCAATATCCAAGCAGTAAGCAGAATTACTAACAGCATGCAGAGCACTCATAATTAAAATTTTCCATGACGCGTTATTATTGCAGTATGAGCTTTCTTATTCAACCGTATGCAATAAGATAATTTCATGATACCGTAAAAATGTATTGGAGAAACACATACCAGTTTTAAAATATCATTTATTTTCTTTATTAATAACATATTAGTAGATTCCTAGCAGTTATAACACTGTTACGCTATGGGTTTTGAGACAATTATTGTATTAAATAAAAAGATCTGGAGTGCCACAATAAAACTTTGCCAGTAAGATTAGGCTTAATGCTCAGAACAGGAGTGGAAACAAGTTTTAAATGAAGAAGTATGGGTAAGGAAACAAAGAGAAACCAAAAAAGTACTCTCTGAGTACTGGTAGTCGAGATATCCTACTAATTTATTAAAGCATTTATTAAGTTCGTTCATGATAATGGTCGCTGATTTGTCATTGGCTTTATGCATATATTAAGGATTTATGCATAGGATTATACAGATTAAAAGGATATGCATATATTATACAGATTATGTTTAACATTTGGTAATGGTCACTGATTTGTTCATGGTAATGGTCGCTGATTTTTCATTGTTTTTCAAACTACTTCCCGATGAGCTTCCAAGCTCAAAGTTTGGCGACAATTTTTATGGATGACATAACAATGAAGTTTTTCAAAAGCATTAGCATGATTTCTGACATTTTGGCTAAGTTGTGAATATCTCTCGAATTTTTTTCCTCCATTTGATTATAACACAACCGTTGGATGTAAAAGAGTGATTTTTTATTGTTGAAAACTGTTTTAAATTAAATAACTTTAAGCAGCACTGAGACTAAAACATTGAAAATAGGAAAAAGAAAGAAAATCATTTTACAGAATAAGGTTTTTCATTTTAAACTTATAAAATTATTAATGAATTAAAAGGAGAAAAATAATTTATCGTATATTTTAATAGAAACATTAGATTAAATAATTGTCTTTATAAAATTCATCTACAGTTACATAGCTTTAAAAAATTTATAAAACATAATGGTTTGTATTTTAGACAATGCATGTAGGTTATTAGATTTCATTATTTAGGCGCCGACGCTTTTATTTTTCGTGATATAAAACTGCAAATGAATTTTGTACGGAAAATTCCTTTATTATATACTCCCAATTAACTGCATAATAAATTATTTTCCTTATTTTAATTTATTATTTATTTTATAAGTTTTAAATAGAAGATTTAAATAGAAGACAAAAACTTGTTTTTTACTTTTTAATGTTTCTTTATTTATGACCAACCATTTGCAACTCGAGCTTAGAGTCTGAGAGGTTTCAAGTGTCTAAAAGAAATAAAAATCAAGTTCCTCGGTGATATTCCTATACTTTATTTAGTTTCCTCGACTCAAAACGAACAAGTAGGTGAAGAGACAGACACAGTATTGAAGTTGTCTTGAACTACTTGTCATATTTCAAGTACGATCATTGTCATTTCGCTTGCATTTCGAAACTGACAAAGCATGAAATTTAAAGGCATTCCGTTTCTTTTTGCTTCTGTGAACCATAAATACTGAATCAGGACAGAAGACATGATCACGTTTGCGAGTACTTTTTCTTGTGATTTTAATTTTATATTTCTTATTCGTCTTTTTCTTTTTTTGTTCTCTTTTTTCTATCTGTCTCTTTCCTGTTATGAGTATTATCAACTAAGAAATTTGAAACCATTTTATAATCTGAAACGTGAGAAGAAAATATATTGATTTTTGCGTGATTAAGTTTCTTATAAGAATAATCATAGGAAAGTAGAGTTTCATTGGGGTTTATGCCTTATCATTTTTAGTTTCCTCCACATATGTGTGCTAGTTCTTACATAGTACTTACTTAGATCTTACTTAGTACTGTCAAAAAAGCCTTATTTATATTATTATTTATTTACCTTATAGAGACGCTAGGTATTTTTTGAAAGAAGGCGAGATGAAAAATGAGCAATGCCCTCACCGGAACTCGAACCTCGGACCTCTCGAATACGCGCCGAGTGTGCTGGCCACTACCCACGAAGGCATGCTAAGAAGGCGGGAGAAATACCTTATATACTCCCCCTTTTAAAGGGCATCTGGGGATTAGGGGATCCATTCGTCAAATCTTAGTGATGGAGAATGATCATTCGCCAACTTTTTTGTTCGGGCTACACTGTAGAGTTATTATGTATTTTCGAAGTAGGAGAGATGAAAATTGAGCAGTGCTCTCGCCGAGACTCGAACCTCGGACCTCTCGAATACGCGCTGAGTGTGCTGACCACTACACCCCGAAGGCATGCTAAGAAGGCGGGAGAAACAACTTATAACCTATATGAATTAACCGTTATGCTGTTATTAACTTCAGCTCTTCAGACATTCATTAATGTATTCAAAAAAAAAACTTTTCTTGTTTTAGATTTGATTTTATACTTAAAAATGTGGTTGTAGAAAATGCGTTTTTTAAAGCATTTTCTAAATGTACTTACCATTTCTAGAACTGAGTATTTTTTTAACTGAGTATTTTAGTGCTAGCATATTCTGTAAACTCTAGCTTTTTTGTAGAATTTTGTAGACTATCTTAGAGTCGAAAGTTTGCTTTTCATAAGAAACACCTGAAGATATGTTTATGAAATTATTGCCCATGTTTCTTTAAAAGAGGATAACTATGATAGGATCTGAAAACTCCTTCTTTTCAAATTAAATTTCGGAACTTTTAAATGAAAACTGCTTTTTATTTCCTTAAAATTCCTATACTTAAACATAATAAATTTTGTAAAGTTTATATTTTTTATGACTGGCGTGAGAATTAAGGAAATACTGCAATATTCGGTTAGTTTACAATTAATATTACATATAATTAATTTCAAAACCATTATTACTAATAGCTGTGAAATTGGCTTACAAAGCCTATTAATTAACATTTAGTTGCAAGTGATGACTTTTAAAACTGGTTTAAATGAATCAAATGATGATTGTATTCGCTTATTCTTTTCTTTTAGTTAAGACATTTAAGAACTTACATGATTTATTAAAAAAAAAGACAAGAAAGAAGCCAAAAAAGAACGGAATCCAAAAACAATTTACTAAATATATACATATATATATTTCAGATACTATGCTGTAAATTTTACTGACCCATACTACGGATGCATGTTTCTGAAGCTAGTATTTCTTCGAAGTCATTGTTCAGTCATATTTCATTAAATGGAAAGAACATCTTCGATATTAAACAACGTGTGTTAATGGATGTGTTATCTTAGTAATCCATATTTCAACAAACACCTATTTTTTTAAAACCCTGATGTTTAAAAACTGATAGAAAAAAGTAGCGTTAACCTTGGCAAGAAGTAAAAGGTACTATCAATACGAAAATATCGCTACATAGCTTACAAAAGGAGGGAAAGTGTTTTAAAGAAATCTACGGAACTAATCATATATAGGTTCCATCCTATAGTAAAACAGAAGCTGGAAGACCGATTATCGATCATTTTCCAGTGGACTAGCTTCAAAATTTCTTGAGGTATCAAGCACGCAAATTCCAGCTTACCTATAACTGAATACTTTGAGGAAAAGAACCGCGATATCAGCTGTCAAGTTGTGAATTAAAAATGGATTTTCAGTCATGGAATGAAAGGAATTGAGCTTAGCATAGGCTTTTATCTAACAAAATGTAGCACTGGGGGAACAGTAACGTAAATTAATAACTTAGATGAATTTAACTCACGAATCTTCTCAGCTTGAGTTAGTAGGACATTGAGAAACCTATGGCTAAGCATAATATTAATCTCTTAAATCCGTTGGTGTGACCATAAGTTTCGCTCTGCTGAAATTATTATTAAATAAATGTTCCTCTTCTGCAAACTTGAATTAGTTTGATTTGCTAATGTCATATAATTATAATGTGTGGGTCCCCCTAATGTTCAAGTGTACATTCAAATAAGCCTAAATGACAAAAAAGGAAATAACACATAAAATTCGTTTGGGTTATTTGATTACGGCAAAGCACACGAGGGATGTCTACCTAAGAAGAGGGATGACTTCGTGGAGGTCTTTCTAAGGGAAGCTGGCTTATACACGTTATACACGGGGAAAAAAACGAAAACGTCCATGGAGCCAGCCCGTTCGCTGTTATTCAAAATCCAGAATTAACTACTAGTGTTCAGTGATTTTACCTTTCGACCACTGGCAGGCCTGATAAAACATGAAAGAAATAAGAAGTGTTATTTGTTTCAATGATGTTCGCATTTTATCCTTCTTTATTAATTCTGTTATAGTGGTTAGGGGAACCTAAGGTACCAAAGAACCCAGGTTCGAGTCCCGGAGAAGGCAAGATTGTAACTCTCCACCCCTTCATAGAAAGTAACGGTGACCGCCTATTAAGTGCCTCCGCAATAAAATGGCCACCACTTCTAGGAGTGGCCAGTGCTGAGAAGGCAAGTGCTCGCAATTCGCTTAAAAAAAAATTACGGTAGTGAAATATGAAAAATTTTGTTATAGAATTACTATTCATAACTATTGCTTTAAATAACTGATTGTACCACTTCAAAATCAAGGCAAATAACTTACTTTGAATTATTCTTTGGTAGGAATTAGATTGGTTGCAAAGCTGAAATTTAATAGGTTAGGGGAAAAAATCAATGAACTGTTAAAGAACAAGTCAATGAATTCTTACTGAATTTAATGAGTTAATTGGAATTAAGTAAGTGCATCACTTCATTTCGAATAACGCATACTAAATTTACTTCTAATTCAATCTGAAGTAATGAGTTTGTTCTTTGATTTTGTAAATATTTTGGGGGAGGGAGGTGATGCATTAAGACTATTTAAAACCAGATTTAAAAAAGTGTAAAAGTAGGGAAAAAAGAGAAGCGATTCTTTTATTTTTCCAGAATCTATGTATTTAGTAAGTACTTTGAAAGTTCACTTCTGAAAAGCATCGAGCATTTATATGTATGCGCAATCACGAATGAAATGTGATAGAAGTACTTAAAATAGGTACAGCATGAAGAGTTTTGATATCTGGAGATTCAAAGACTGAAAAAGGCTTTGTAAAGCTTACTATAGTAAGAATCAGAATACGCTGCGCAAATTTGCTTGACTCTGGTTTCCAAGATTAAACTTCAGGTGCAAGAGTGATAATCTGCATTGATCATGTGATAACAATAGATGAAATATTCTAGAAAATTTCACCTAAGGAAAATGAAACAAAGCTACTGACGCTATCTGTCTATAAAAACTAAAAGCAACCATGAGGTACTTTCTTTCAAATTTGAAGGTAAAGACGGATTAGAATAGGGATCACTAACTATAACTGAAAAATTTTGGGAATGTAAAATGCCTATAGGAAAACTAATTCAATAACGTAAGATGTTTTTCCAATAATTTTGGCCGCAGAGAAACGAAAAGCGTAAGAGAAGTAAAAAAAATAAAACGAAAAATGAGATGAGGTTATTTTGACCAGCAGAGTTCGGAAATGGAAAATTTGTTAGTTTTTCCCCCCTGACATACGTTTCATATTCCTTAGAACAGAATTTTAAATCTGTACTAGCTGGATAACGCAGCTAGCCCGTTCGTAGGTATTTGAAGCCGAGCCGAATTATCATCGAACAGAGTTTTAATTTCCTCGGTCATTGATGAGATACGTGAGATATGGAAAGCATCTTCACATTAAGATAAATACGACAGGCAAAATAAAACTTTAAATTTGGAGCAACCCTTCATATTACCAGAAGCAAAATTTTTAAAAAAGGCTGTATGCTTGCAGAGATAATCCGATTTACGTATCTTTTCTTCGTTGAGCATCTCATTTATTCTTTAAGTTCATAAAGCCATTTTCCTAACATCCGCACCAATTAGAGGTTGAACTTTGCCTAGTTTTAAATTGATATCACTTGCTTTATTTTTTCCTTTGAATAAAGTTCATTGTTGGAAATAATAATGTTAAATGTTTTTAGTAGTTAAATTTTAATAAAATAATTTTTCTTGATGTAGTCTTTCCCTCCCAAAAAAATGGTTACAGCAATGCGTAATTGGAATTCTTTTCTGACATCAATAAGTTTTGCTACATACTATTTTGATGAAGGTAGCTAGATTTTTTTCTTTTTTAGCAAAATTTTTATGTAATTTCATTGATTTTATTAATTATTTATTTCATTAATTTATTTTTAGAAAGTAATGTGCACAATTCTGAAGGTGCTGTACTTCTGAAATGCATAAAAATATTCATATTTAATAAGTTAAGCTAAAGATACTTCTTGAAACATTATTTCATCGTTACAGGATCGGTTATTATCTATTATGAATGGATATATTCTTTGTGTTCACATAATGCATAGAATATTATTAAAATTTTGATGTAGAAATAACTCAGTACAGCACTTCACAACAGCTCAATATATGTAGATTTATCATAACCCTTTCCCAGATTTAAAACGAATTCTAGAAGAATGCTGTAATATTCAAATAAAATTAATAAGGCTTTAAAAGTAGGTCATTTATTATAGTCTCGAAGATTATGTCTATCTATCCCGCAAATCAATGTTGTAGGATTTTCGAGGAACTACAAATGAGCTTACGACGCTGAATTTAGACGTTGAGAATTTCCGGAAATTTGAAGATACGTAATAAAAAATATAAGCATTATGAAGTATGTTATTCAGTAATAAATCCTTAGTATCTACCGAACTCTTCATAAGCTTCAGAATAATGCAAATAAAGATGTCGAAATGGGTGAAATTCATAATAATCGAAGAGAGAGAAAAATTATTTTAGAAATTTGATTCCGTAATAAAATGTAGCACATGCATCTAAAATAAAAGGATTGTAAATAACGGAGTATAACTAGTAACAATAAATATAAAATACAGAAAGCGAACTTATAAGAATAAATTAGAAAAGAATGCAGTATGTGATTTTTCGCCTTACGACAAATTTAATTTTGTAAAGAATTATAGCATTCTTCCTAAACATACTCTCGAGGAGTCATAATTAGCACTTTCAGTTAGTAATTGTAAGATGCATGGTTCGATTCCCAGTAAAGCACAACTGATGTTTCAGTTGCCGTTTCGAAATTCTTATGAGGCTCCACAATTTTACTTTTATTACACTTTTATTTACTTCTAAATATTTAATATAAATACTTAATATGCGTGTCTCAGAGGAGAAAAAACTAGAACCTGCATTTTACAGATTAGAAAAGTAGTTTTTTGTGCATGTAAGTAGAAATTGCAGAATGTAAAATATTCATTTTATGTTTTGCATATTAATAAAAGTTAGATAAACTTTACATTTTAACAGATCAATCAAAAACAGTAAGAAATTATATTTTTATGGAAGTATATGTGATAGGAATAATAATGTTACTCCACCAGAAAGAACTGTCCAAGAATACTCATTTGATGTCCTTAGGCGAAATATAAACCATGAAAATTGTGAAGATTTAGGTTTATGGTTTGGGGTAATATAACCTGGTGGAAGGCTGGAAAGAAGAACGGCCTGCAAAAACAGCAAATCAAAAAAAGAAAATAGCAAAAAGGGATGTAGTGGTGAGACGTAATTGTACGGAAATATTTAGAACTAATATTACTATAATTAATAAAAATTTATATTCACAGCCATGCAGCACAGCTGCAATTCAATTCAGCTGCAATGGACAAATGGCCGCGTCTACAGTATGCCTAAAATCGAAGGAAACATGTGCATTAAACATGAATGCCATTATACGACATAAATGTAATAAATTTATTAGACTAATTAAAAAAAATTATTAAATTAGAACAGCCATGAAATGACAGGCCTGATTTCACACACTCGCTGCTGTGTTTCACAAGTGGAGTCCAGAAATAAAAATGGGAAAAAGAAAAGTTCAAAATACGATATTTTCAGTTCCATTACAGTTCCTAAATAACTGCCTACAATTACATTCACAAAATTTCTTAATTCCAATAGTATAATACAGCCAGTGGTACGCAAAGAAACAAAGTATTTTTAACAATTGAATTCAAAAATCTCCTGAAGAGACAAAAGAACTGATAAAAATTTCCTGTGATCGTACTCTAACAGAATATTTCAAAAATAACACACCTGTTAAGTTTTGGCTGAAGCGAAAAAAAAAAAAGAAATTAAAGGTATTTCAAATAAAGCTATCATATTTTTATAGCCTTTTTGCGTAACTTTTTGGGTAAACAAGGATTTTCTTTCATGTTATATTTGAGAAATACAGAACAAAAAAAAAAAGAAGTGAATCCTAATTTACGATTAAAGCTAAGTGAAATTAAGACCAGACATAAAGAAGTTGATCTCTCTTAAACAGGACCAAATCTCACACTAAATTTTAAAACTAATGTACTATAACTGAAATTTTGATAGTTAAAATGGTAACCAATTTTTAATGTGTGCATATTTAATACAAATAGCCAATAGGCTGTGCAAATGGCAGTATATATATATATATACTGCCATTTGCACAATATTATAAATTTATATATATATATAAATTAAAAAATAATCATTGTAAAATGTAGTGGTGGTACTAAAGTTTTTCAGTTTTTGTTTAGATGGTACGCGTTAGTCAAAAGCTCGACAATCACCGGTATAATGTACAGATCAAATATAAAAATATGGAGATATTTACAGAGAGTGTTCGCGCATTTTTAGAATGATTGCAATAAGTAATTTTAAAAAGGATAATGTTTTGGAACAAAAATTTTTGGCAACAGCTTATTATTTGAAAGGAGAAATATTCTCTGCTACATTTAAATTCATTCTTCTTTGAAAATGTCGCATGTAAACAAGCTGGGGATTGAAGGATATGGTTTTTGCTCTTTCCAAAGAGAAATATTCCTATTCCTCCACTCCCAAACGCTATGAAATGTACGGTATTAAAATTTCTAAGTGCAAAATAAGCAGCGAAAGCAGGGAAAATGTAAATCATTACTTCTGCAGGGAAGAAGAGATTCGAAACAAATACCCGAAAAAGGTGCGTACTGTTTCTAAAGTTTTTAAACTTAAATAATTGTTAATAGGCGAAGCTTCCCGGACTCAAAAATAAATTGCAAAGTCAAGATATACATCTGTAGCAACAATAAATAAAATAGCGAATCAATATGTACAACTTAAAAACGCTAAAGAGCATAATATTCGCTAGTTGTTGCCGAGCGTGTGGCTCCGCACAAAACAATTTGTAGAAACCCTGTATGAAAACTATCTACCAGGAGATAAAACTGGAAACACACTGTGTTCCTTGATGAAGCATGGGTTTAGTTAAATGACTGCAACAAAAAAAAGGTCTATTTTTTACCGAAAATGAAGAGGAAAGAAATTATAAACCTATTTCCATCAATGCAAAGAAAGTTTCAGTGAGAGTGTATGATTATCGCAGGATTCTTTTATAATGAAAAACTAAAATAAAAAGAGCGTAAAAAAAAGTGTTAAAATCAACTCAACGTACTATCAAGAGAACGTTTTACATCCCATATGTAGAGAAGAAATTCCATTTCTTTATCTTAGTAACTTTCAAAGTGTGAAACTTCATCGAGATAAAGCAAGAAGTCATACTTCGAAATATGCTACTGCTGTTTTACAGAAAATGGAGACTGATACAGGTTTTGCGTATGTACCTTTTTAAAGTACTCCTGCGAAGTTCAAAAACGTTTCCCCTATGGTATATTGTGCCACTAATCTGCTGAAGAGAGTACTTTCTAAGCGCAAACCCACCACGAGTGATGAACTCTGGCAAGAAGTGGAAAAGAAATGGAAATCAATATTCCTGGGAATTTTACGAAAAGCCCTTTTATCACGGAAATCGCAATGCAGACTTATGGTCTAGATAAAAAAAGGCTATCAGATCGAAGATTATAAAAAAAATACGCTTTACAATTTAAATATTAATTAAACGGTCTCAAAATCGTTCTAAAAATGTGTAAACACACTCTGTAGATTATTTCATAACTTTGTTTAATATGAAAGAAATGTACACAAATCCAGAGCAATGCAAATCATAGTCGCAAAATTTCAAAAAGCAATACAGAACGTATATACGTACGAATCCACGAGTTCTACGAAAATATGCAGCAGTATATAAAGAAAAGTTTTATTTATTTAATGGATATGTTAAAAAGTTTCTAACTTATTTGCTAACTTGTCTTATCCAGTATATTATACCGAACAGAGCTACTCCAGCGTAACTCATGCGAAAAGAAGTTGGCATTTTAGTAAATTTTTATAAAAGAGAAATCCAGAGACAGAAATATATATATATAAAAAAAAAAATATAATCCAAATTACTTTACAAAATACTTAATTTAATAGTCGCTGCACCTGACATTATTTAAATTGATTATTTTATTTATATCTTTTACGAGATCTTAGAACTGTTTTGCATAAGACATCCTTTAATGGCAATTAATTTTAATATATGCCTCCTTTTTCATGTATTTATTCTGCCGCATCTTTGTAAACTGAAATATGTAATAACTGAAAGAGGCATTTCTGAAATAATATCACTAAACTTATGTAGATAAATACATGAGCGCTACATTTAAAAATATGCTTCAAATGAAGGTTTTTAATTACAATGCATTTCTTCTAAAGTTTAACGTCTTTCTTTCAGACATGGATTAGCGGGAAGGATAAATTTACGAGATGGCAGGAAAAAACCGTCATCTGGTGCTGGAATTACTATAGCTAATGTGTGCATCGCATTAATTCATCTTCACAAAGGTTCAAATATGCTTCACAGATTTTTATCTGTGAATGTTGCTTACTTCGCTTTTATTTTGAAAAGGAAATAAAACAGACCTAAGCAATGCATTACATTATGGCGAAAAATAATGCATTTTTATTTATTAGTATTTCCTATTTCATTTCAAAGCGAGGATTGAGTAATTAAGCACTTAACATTTGCAGTGAAGGAAAACTCGTTTTCGAGCAAGTATGTTTCTCCTTAATGTTGGTAATATTTTGCTTTCTTACGCATGTAAAAAAGTTAATAAATTATTTACAAATAGTAATATCTAGAGGAATTTCCGAAGTACTTATTTATATGTATCAGGGTTCCAATACCTGGTGCGACAAAATCTTTAAGTTGTTATGGTAGCCAAATATGTCGTTCTAATGTCTACATTATGTGATAGATGTGTACACTTCGAAAAACAAAGGACAGTTCTGTATCTCCCGTTCTGCTGGGCCGATTGACGAAGCGTTTTTCATGTCTCAAAAGCGCGACTTAAGATATGAATTAGATTTATACATAGCAATGTTCTACTTTAGGTACTTTTACACAAAATCGGACTTTCTTTGACATGACGTGCTAATTTTTTTTCATATTTCGATTTTACCACTCAAATTATGCTTAACTGCCAAATTTTGTAAAAATCGCACAAGCAGTTTTTTAAAACATTAGCTTCTCAATATTAATTGAATCTGGAGTAGTAGTGTAGAATTGCCCTTTCGATTGTAGTGTAGTGTAGTGTGTAGCCCTTTCGATTGGCGAAAAATTTTTATTTATGGTTACCATGAGAGTTTTAACATGGTTTTACCTTCTTGATTTATTTAATTGAAAATAAATCGATGTGTACATGGACAAAGTCAAGGCAATGTGCAATGACTAGTTTATGCAATTCTCTGATTTTTTTTAAGTGGAAACAGGTTCGATGTGTACATGGACACGGAGTTTGTAAAATTCTTTGACTGTGTCTTATTGGCGCCAATCTTGGCGTCAAAACAAAATCGCCAAAAAACAAGGGGCACCCAATTATAAACTTTTACCGATTCTTCCTCTCACATTTCAAAGTTTAGGTTCATTCCAAATAATTCTGATTTTTGCCCATTTTTTTATGATTTTTTCTTAAATTTGTATTTTTAAATAATTTTTATAAATTTTTCGAAAAAGATTTTGAATTATAAGCAATAAATTTTTTACCATCGTCATAAGGTATTTGTATTTCTAAGCATACATGCAAAAAATTAGAGTTTTTTAATATTATAAATTTCCGAAGATATACGTGAATTTATATATTGGCGCGTTTTGAAATTTGGCATATTTGTTGAAAGCGATAATAAACATCAAATGTTGTTTAGGCACTTTGTTAAAATTATTTGAAAGTTGGAACAATGTGACTTTTTTTGTAAAAATTGGATAGGAAAATAGATTGCCGTATATTAAGAATTTCGCCAACTGAATTATTCTTGACGCAAACTGAAAAAAAATTGCGCCAAGATAAATGTTTGAATTTCTCCGTATATTTTGCACCAAATTTTACAAAATTTAATATTTAGACATAATGTGAGTCGTAGAAACGAAATATGGAGAAGAATTGCCATGCCATTTCAGAAAAAGTCCGATTTTCTGTCAAAATACCTATATTAGAACAACGCTATATATAAATCTAATATGTTCTAAGTCGCTCTTTCGAGACATGGAAAACGCAGTTTGAATGTCGTCAATCGGACCAGTAGAACGGGAGATATGGAACTGTCCCCCTCTTTTTTTTTCTTTCAGTGTATATCCAAAGTTATCACTGAAGGCACGAAACAAGTAAAAATTCTTTGGGGCTAAATCGAGACTGCACGAAAACTTCTGAAAAATTTGTCTCCCAAAATTCCGCAAGATATATTTTTACATGTCATGTAAGGCTTGGCATTGCCGTGATGAAATATGATACAGATATCATCTTCACTTCTCATCTCTGGATATGACTCAATAGCATATCGGCAATTTTCACATAATCCTGACATGCGTTCAATGTTCAGGGACATAGGTCACTGAGAGCCCAAGATGCAATGTCGCTAACTGCTGACATCTTTGAAACTGCTCATAACTAATTCTTGTTATCCCACAGCACTTTGTAACGTATTTATTGATTTCCCTCGTATTTCCCAAGGAAAAGAATTTGTTGCACACCATACGCTGTAGTGAAATCAACAGAGGAAATTTATTTGAGATTTTAAAAATTTGAACTGCGACTTAATTTGAATTTAGTTCCACATAAGTGGTCTGCTTGTTGTATGAAATTTTGTAGTCAAACGAAATAATTTTACATTCTAGGAAAATCAAAGATTAAACACATGCAACTCTTCCTATAGCAGCAAACATTTTACTGAAACTTCCTAAATAATTAAAATTAGCCTTTCTTGATGGGATATCATGTATTTTATAAGCATGATTCAAGTATTAATTTTTAAATGACTCATCATATTCATTCTCCAGCATTTAAGCTATTATTTTTTTTTCATCTTCCGCCTACCCAACAGCAGCTAATGTAAAACAAATCTACTGTCAAATGGTACCAAAACATTTGTTTCTGTATTTGATGTCACATATTTCAGTGAGAGTTCAGCACAGATGAAACACCGAATGTTTTGCTTTAAATTTCATAGATCTGAATCTTTTCTGCCTTAAGTTAGGATGTCAGTAAAACAAAAAGTAAAAACATTGAATTTAATAATACTATTGAAAATTACTGATGATTGATATCTGATTACTGATGATTTGTAATATGAAAAGACATTATGAGGTGGCATGTATGAATTATTTCTGCAAAAATGCATTTCCTTTTGTCTCTAAATCTTAGCTTATCCTTAGACAGTTTTCAGTAGTAATGGTTTTTACATTCATCATTGATTATGAAGCATTTTGCATTTTCGTTTGCTGTCTAGTGCATTCAAGCACTGTCTAACGAATAAAATCACAATAAAAAGTATATATTTTAATTTCTGAAAAACATTTTTTCCCGCATCAGTGTTAATTTTGAAATATTAATATATCATTGTAAAAAAATAATTTTAGGATTCGTTGTTATTTATATTATATGCTATAAGGTATTTCTCCCGCCTTCTTTGCATGCCTTTGTGGTGGTGTAGTAGTCAGCACACTCGAGGCGTATTCTAGAGGTCCGTGGTTCGAATCCCGCCAAGGGCATTGCTCATTTTTCATCTCTCCTGCTTTTCAAAAAATACCTTATGTCTCTACAGTGGCGCCCGAACTAAAAAAGGTGGTGGCTGATGATTCTACACCACCAGGATTTGGCGATGGGTCCCCTAATCCCCAGTCGCCCTTTAAAAGGGAGAATATATAAGGTATCTTGGCCGTCTTTGCATTCCTTCATGGTGTAGGGGTCGGCACGCTCGGCGCGTATTAGAGAGGTCCGAGGTTCGAGTCCCGGCGAGGGCATTGTTCATTTTTCATCTCTTTCAAGTAAACTAATGTCTCTACAATGTAATAATTACATTCCGCGAGTGTGTTCTCTCGTAGTTAAGTATCTAGCATGTATAAATGGAACATCCATAGATCGAAACCTAGAGAGAATACAGTTGATTTTTTATGTTTCCTGCTAAAAATATGGTGAATTATAAACCCTTGTAGAGTTTCCCTTAGTTATTTAACCTTTTATTCAAATTTTTGTTATCTTTCCTGAACTCCTCAATTTCTCTCGTATTTCCTTGCCATGATGTAAATTTAAAGTTAAGTGAAGTGAGTATTTAAAAGGATGATTCTCGGAGTTTATTCAAAGCGTGTTTTCGCTAGCTGGCGTACGTTTCGTTTCTGACCGTGCTGTTACGCTAATACGCCCCTTGGCCGCTTCGAATAATCGTCACGCCTGTTAGGTTTGTTGAGTCAACCTAAGTTACCCGAAACTTAACGTGCTAATCCAGCACTATTCTATTTAGACTTGAATTGATTTGTATAATAACGTTAAGTTCCACCACATGCTGTCAGTGTTATTGTAAAGCACGAAGTACGTATCTTTTCTCTTCATAGTTAGAAGTAATAAAGAGTTATTTTTCACCTTTCTTCTGTGCTGGTATTACTTCACGCCTGCGCAAGAATTCGCCAGGCTCATTTGTAGGATCTAGATTAGTTTATGTGGGGAAGAAGAGATAGATCTTAGACCCTTATGTCGTGAATTTGATCCTTTTTATCTCATTCCTGTCAGCAGTTGCCTATTAAGTGGAGAAGAATGTAAAACTTAATCATATTTCAACGTGTGTGCTCTTGTTGTGCAAGTGGTGAACGCGTTCAGATGGTAAACGGAGAACTATTAGTTCCAATTTTTCAAAGGTCCAACTGATTTTTTGCCTTTATTACTACAAAAAAAAAATTATAGTCTCTGTAAGATCACATTGTAATGTTTAAACTTCACTTTTGAGTTTTTAATTTCTTTCGGAACATAACTGTTTCAAAATGGGTGATTACCCAATTATAATATTTCGCGTTCTGTTCGTATTTCATTTTCGTGTTCATAAGTTAATTTTTCCGAGTCATCCTGTAAAATTGCCTAGCAACACTTAATATTCAAGTTAATAAGCTGCATTACTTCCAAAATAATCTGAGTCTACTTAAATCTCAGTTATTCATTCAGATGTATAAAATAATGATTCAAATGCAAAATTTATTTGAGAATATATTATAGACGGCTTTCCTACAGTTGTTTGACTTATCGGATAATATTTTATCCTATTAGAAATTACATTACATTTGACTAGTGTAGTTAATGATATCGTATAACTCGGGAGAATGACTGACAAGATAATCGGTTTTCGAAAGAATGAACTAACGAACCGGAAGAGAACTTCGCTGCTGACGTCACTGTTTGAAGTCATTGGGGAGGTTCACGTTCTGCAAAGAAAGCTTCTCGAGTTTAGTGATTGTACCCATGACGCAGAAGTGTCATGCGGATGTCTCAGTAATTTAAAGACCTTGCGTTTTGCTAAATGTCTTAGAAGTCGTATGATTTAACAGTTAACGGAAGTATTTTTTAATATCATTTGTATTTCTGTGACTAAATTCTTTTTAAATTTCTGTTATATCGAGGATTAAATTTCGTATTTAAGAAGGGGGACTTTATAGGATATTTTAGCTAACCATTACTGAACTTGGAAAATGTAAGGCAAAAGCTGTTGAAATAGGTTAAGACTGGTAAATGCAGAAGTGTTGTACTTTAAATGAATTAGAATTTTAAAGTTTAAAATATATTTGATGTATTTTCTTCAAAATACGTCATGAGTGAGCGTTAGAAACAAAATTTTGAGTAACGTTTCGGGTATATTTACCCATCAATGATATACATTTACTTCCATGTTCTCGAATTAATTTACACTTTTTCGTTACCCTGCGTCGGCAACACGCTTTCGATTTTTTGTCGATAGAATTCGGTCGCTAGAATGTAACTGACCTATAACAGTTCTAATACTTATTAGTCCGGACTATTAATTTCGTTTTGGCATTTTGCGTTGATTCACTATAAGCGTTGTTTCACTTTTCAAATTGTTGCCACCAAATATTATCGCCCTATGTTATATTTAAAGAAATTAAATAATAAAGAATCTACATAAATGTATGTATGTTTCTCGCATTGTGATTAAATAATGATACATAGAGTTATAAAATTATGAATAACGCAATTCTTTCCGCGAATATGGGCATCTGGGAGCCCAAATTTAAAATTTGGAATTTATTTTATTATCGATTTCATAGTCTGTAAATTTTTAAGGATTTTTTCATTAACAAACTCAAGGTAGCGAGAAATGGCAGCGTTTTATAAAAAACATTTTTATCTCCAGCGCGCTAGACTGTGTGTCGGAAATTCAAAGATCTCATTTTAAAATTATTTTGAGACTGAATTTTATCGTCAAGGGCGAAGAACACGGCATTTAATAAATAAAGGTAACACACAAAATGTTAAGAAAAAATGTCCCTTTGGACGTAATTTAAAATCTGAAATCTTTCAGAATTGTTTAAGACTTGACTGTGTTATAGGATTATTACTGGATGTTTACGTATGGATATTTCATTATTATGTTTTTACAGTTTGGTAGGAATAAACTGAGAGTAACTGAATTTATTAAAGTTATTTCGAATCGAAACTACTATTTCGATTTCGTCGCCGTTTGAATATAGGAACGTAAACAGTATACGTAACCAGGATTATATATATCATTGATAAATAAATATAGGGGTCCAACGATAGTATTTTGAGTACTTTATGATTTCAAATGCAAAGATACCAGAAATCGGCTTTTGTGATAAAGTTTTAATTACTTTTATTATACTGCAAGGTTGGTACGCGTAATTTTTTTAAAAATTAAAATAATGACATAAAATTCAAATATTCTGTAATAATACACAGTCTTAATGAATGATCTTAAATGAATTCAAATATGCAATCTTAAAGAAATACAAACATTACTGGTTCGAAGCGATTGAAGTTAACAGAGTTGATGAGTAACAGAGTAGTAGGGTAGTGATGCGTAACAACGGATTTGATGGATAATGTTTGATGGATTTATAGGATTTACATTGTTTGTCTGCAGATCTTATGGACAAAAATATTGCGATTGAGTTGGTCAGAATATCTGTACTTTTTGGGCTGGTACAGTGGGCTAGTACAGGTCAAGCTCCAGTCCACGATAAGACCCTGTGTATGAATCAATAGCGGCATTTGAGATATTAATTGGTTATAGTTGCATAATTATGAAGTAATGAAGCAAACTGAAGAGGATTAATTAACAGTGAAATTAAGCTCATCAGCAAACTAGTGAAACCCGAGAAGTTTTGTGTATTAAAAATTTAAACATAAATTAATTTACAATTTCTCAAAAGCCTGCGCTGTATATTACGTTGAAAAATTTTTGTATATTACAATAATTTTTAGTAAGTCTTTAAGGTAAGTATTTAGAAAGGACCGATAGCAAAAAAAGATGAAAACAAAACCCTTTCCTTCAACTTCCCAAAAACATTCTGTTTATTTCTAGAAGACGAAAAAGTCAAGTTTTTAGTATGAACCCTTCAGATATCGATTGAGATAGGTGTTGTTTCGATATAGCTCTTTTTTAGCACAAAAGATCCCTCAAGGAAAACTGCAGAGGTACATCAATTTACTATCAAAACCTCCCCACTGCTGCTATTTTTAAGTCAAAGTAAATACGTAATTTTCTAGTGTAAACTTTTATCGGAAACACTTTTATGCCTTTTTTTTGGGGGGGGAGAGATATTTATATCGAAAACATGCCTCACATTTCAACATGTATTTAAAGCAGACTATTTGACGTTTCTACTGAACTTTTATTAATTTAACATGATGCTGTTACTATTATTTTCGTTTATTTCTACACTCAAGAGCCAAAACATTACGACCAGCCGCACATTTTGCGATGAACGCGCCTGGAAGACGTGGAAGGCACGTGATCAGATGGAAGTGGTATTTAACTGCTTCTGGAGAGTCTGAAGAATCATTCTTTCACTTACTTCTGTGTGTGATGGGAAAGGCTGCGGATCTAAGCGACTTTGCTAGAGGGCAGATTGTAATGGCTCGGAGGCTCGGAACAAGTATTTCCGAAAGTGCACGACTCGTGGGTTGTTCTCAATCTACAGTTGTTAGTACATATGAAAAGTGGATTAATGACGATGAAACCAGCAGTAGACGACATGGTGTTGGACGTCCACACGCTATCAAAGAAAAAGGTCGTCGGAGACTGTCTCGCATGGTGAAGCCAAGCCGGAGCCAGACAGTGGCTCAGCTGACAGCCGAATACAATGCAGGACCAAGTAGAAGAGTATTGGAGCACACTGTTCAGCGAACACTGTTGGATATGGGGCTACGCAGCAAACGTCCCACTCG
>KK121787.1:0-15566 GCA_000611955.2 Stegodyphus mimosarum
GCATCGTGTTTTCATCGGATACTCTCAAATCCACGAACCCGTATAACGCAACAATATGATATATATATATATATATGTACTTTTTGTTGCGCCGATTGCAACCGAAATAGGAAGTTCACATTTACATATTATAGTAGTCCTATACACAAAATTTCAACGTTCTGAGTCTACTTGTTTTTGAGTTAATGCGAGATACATACGCACAAACGAGACGAAACAAAATCTTTTCAGAATACATTTTAAATCATATTTATAATTTTTGGGGAAGAAAAGAGCCCTTTATTCTGTCCTTATGTTCGGATATTACGCAAAAAACATCGTTAAATTGCATTCGATAGCGGTCAAAATGGATATTTTCGTTAAAATATGGCACCCGAAATTTTTCGCGATTGCAATACTTCCTTTTCAGTTCGTACAAGGAAGTAAAATGCATAGGAAAATACCTGTCTTTCGTTTCAACAGATAACATCTAAAACGCTTTTTCAATGCTAGCACAAATACCAACTAGATACATTCTAAAACCATCAACGGTATCAGATAGCGTTTCGATAAGACCATCGCCTTTAAACAGACGATCGCCTTAAGAGGTTTACTTTTTTGAAAGCTAGAAGCGTCAAAACCAGGGCGAATTTTTGAAGTTTTACTATCTAATTTAATCACTGGCCTGTGAGGCAAATAGTGACATTAGCTACTTAATTCAGATCACGGAACATGTTCAATGATACTTATTTTCTCCCATTCATGGAATGTCTTTTGACAGTCATATAAAAGGTTACCATATTTTAACTTATTAATCACATTTCATGCCTTTTCCAGATTAGTTATTTATTATCAAACAAATTGCATTTCCAAGGCAATTCTAATTCGAATCTCTCATGGAGAAGAATGTTCATTTTACTTTAAAAACAGTTAAACTATCTTTCTCCTTTACTGTTTGAGACGAATCAGCTATTTCTAAAACTTTTAAGTTCCCATAGTGCGTTCAAAAGAATATTCCTAACATGCGTAGACGAAGAAGTAGTTAGATTGCTATCACCTCCGCATGAATTCTGTTTCCCAATTACCGTCCACCCAACTTCAGTTTTCACGGCTGTTAGCCCTGAATCTAACTCAACTAAGCTCCCAATCAACAACGTTACGAAAACAACAAACACAATCAAAAGGTCAGTTTCGCTTTCTTCACAAAGAATCGGTTAAATCTATTTTATTTCAAGTCGTTTATAATTCTACAGTCGTTAATTTTCGGAATAAATCTGCATATCTTATCCTTCAAAAGAACTTCATAACTACAAATATATGACTTAAACCACTGACTTCGACAGAATATAATTAATGTTCCTTCGGATTCGTTTATTTTCAGCCCAAACAATGCGTATATTACACTTTCATTCCTGCAGGAAGATTAATAATGTTAAAATTCCTTCGCTTATCTAACTATTTTAGCTAGCCGAATCACATACAACGCGAATCTTCCGCTCTTCACCTTGAGCCCGATGATTACGCAAAGAGTTAATACGCAAACAGTTCCACTTCAACGACAATTAGGAAATTCTCCATTTTACCTGCATTCTTTTTTTAATTGTCAAGGATACATAACATCAAAAGGAGAACTATTATACTGAGAATAGTTCAAATGATTTTTAACAATACAAAAGCAGATTAAGTGTCCTGCTTTTTAAAGATATAAAACAATTTAAGTTTTAAAGACATGGAACATTGAGGGGTTAAAACTTTGAGAGCTATTTTTTAAAAAACTACTCGAGCGATTTTTACAAAACTTGGCAGTTTGGCATAATTTGCGTCGTAGAATCAAAATATAGAAAAACATTGGCATATAAATTCAGAAAACGTCCGATTTTGTGTAAAAATACCTATATTGGAACAATGCTATATATAAATTAATATATATCCTATATCGCGCTTTCGAGACATGAAAACTGCCATTTGAATTTCGTCAATCAGCCCATTAGAACGAGAGATATAGAAGTGTCCCACTTTTTAGTCCGAATTTTTTGTCCCTGAAGGCGTACTGTTTTCGTTCTGCGATTTTGCGTCGAATCACTCTGAATGTCCATTTCACTTTTCAAATTGTTGACACCAAATATGATCGCTCTATTATATTTGAAGAAATTAAATAATGAAGAATCTGCATAAATGTATGTATGTTTCTCGCATTGTTATAAAACAACGGTACCTAGAGCCATCCAATTTTGAATGACATAATTCTATCGGAATATTAGCGTCTGGAAGCCCAAATTTGAAATTTGTTTTATTATCGATTTCATATTTTGTAAAACTTTAACGAATTTTTGGTTAACAAACTCAAGGATTTCAAAGCGAGCAATGACAACGTTGTACAGAAAAACACATTTTTATCTCCAGCGCGCAAGACTGTGTATCGGAAATTCTAAAGATATGCTCAGTTTAAAATTATTTTGCGATATTGCTCTTGAACTGAATTTTATGATTTAAGTGCGAAGAACATGATTTTTAATAAATAAAAGTAACAGGGAAAATGTTAAAAAAAAGTCCCGTATTTGGACGTAATTTAAAGTTTGAAACCTTTCAGATTTTCGTTTTTATTTTATTTTATTTTATTTTATTTTATTTTATTTTTTGCAGTGTACCTGATCTCTACATTATACGCATCATTAATTCTTTGCGATCAAGAGATGTAGAATTGCACTTAATATTTCCTCCGATATGGAAAGAACAAAGTATTAGAAAAAATATACGTAGAAAAATTAAGATTTGGAATATAAAATGACACAGGTAGAAAATATTAGTGTTTAATAACACATACAGAAGCTGGAATCTTTCCTTTCTTCTAAAAACTGCTTTAACAAGGTATTTTAATGAAAACTTGTAGAAATATTCAGACCTCGCTTTAATAGATTCGATAATATAATATTTACATTTTTTTTAATTCGATAATATGCTACTTACTTTTTTTATTTAAAATTTGAAACCTTTCGTTTTTTTTTCTGCGCATTGTACGTTAAGGTTTATAAATAGTATTATTTTCGTTTTAGTCTTCTAAAACTAGAAATAATTTATTATACTCACTGCCCTTTTAACAGAATATATGAAAAGACATGAAATAACACTTAAATTATCGAAACTTTTCTGCATGTTATTTTTAAATTGAAATTCAATTCCAGTGGCATTTTGATTCGGAGCTTTTTTATGTATACTTACCTCTCGATAAGAGGTAACAGCAAATATTTTATGACATTGATAATAGTTCTTTTTGTATGCGAAATTACCATGATAATACTCAGCTCACGATTTAATATCGCAAGGGTTCTTACGTAAGTTTATAACACAAAATGCAGAAAATTTTTGTTAAGGAACTAGATATACTTTGAACTGATTTTAATTCTTAATTAATCATGCATTGAATGCATGATTAATAAAATTCGATTCATTTCTTTGGAATGCATATACTTATTTGCAGCGGTTATAGTTTATTTGTTTTGAAATCACTAAATTTGTAACCTGTTATGTTAATTAACGAATTATTATGATTTCATCCTTTAGTATAAGATCTTTTTTTTGTAGTTCTCACCAGGATATAAATTAGTTAATAAAGCACTTAAGTCGAGGGTCTGGAATGTTTTAGGCTAAAGCTTTTGGCAGAGTTCCCTGCAGTTTACGTAACATCGCCCAGGTCTGCCAGAAAATATCCAGGCTTTAACCATTTTGCTAGCCAAAGTTAAAACGCGCCATTTAAATTATTGAACCAGCTTACACAAAGCACTCTGTATGGTCTCTAATTGCGTAATTTTCAATTTAAGTTGAACTTATGTTAATTTCGAAGTCAAAAAGCAAAAGTCAGCATTACATTTGCAAATTTTCACAGGACTAGTTTCGATGTTTTTACTGAACCATCAACCTCAGCTGCCGAAGCGCAAATGAACGAGATAAGATATAGTGATAAGATACGATAAGAATGGCAGGACAGGGGTTAATCTACTGGCGCCATCTATTGATGAAAGAAAAAAACAAAGCATAATCCTTAAAGGCTGAAGCTAAAGATGGATTGGAATTACGGTCATTAACTAGAACAGAAAGATTTTTTCAATGTGAAACGTCGCTAAAAACCTAATTCACAAATGGATTATGTTTTTGAATAATTTTGGCTGCTGAAAAATTGAAAGTGTGATTTTCGGGCCAACAATGCTGGGCAACAGAGGCCTTCTGTGTTTCCCTTTTCCTAACATATGCCTCATGTTCCTTAACACAAAATGTTTTGAACTTATGATATATAAATACCCACAGGTGACGGTGTTTTTGTTATAAGTGTTGTTGCCTTTTGTTTAATATCAAAAATTAAATAAAAATGTTATTTGCAACTTTTTTAAGCGTTTTCAGTAATGTTTCACACGGAGCAAAACCTCGTTTGTCAGTCTAAGATCTGAAGGACTTTCTGATTCTAGGACCCTATAAACTCACCAACTTTAATTCGACTTAAATGATTCAAATTTTAGTAAAACTTTTGGGTAACTGTTTACGTTTGAAAATTAGTGCTACTGAAATATTTAATTTTATATTACATAGAAGTTGGTTCATAATGTTTTTAGGCCAAAAGTTAGATTTACTAGGCTTTGGCATACAAAACATAAAATATATACTCATCTAAATATTACAGAACTCATACATGGGCAAAGAAATAACTACATTTATGCTTCTATGCATTACAGCATGCTTTCTTGGTATTCGTTTTTGTTTAATGAAATTTCTGAAGGTAATAAACCTTTTTCTATTATTCTCTTCGATAAGTCTGTTTGGATCTTGGAGACATAGAAAATATAGCAAAAGTTGATAAAGGCTAATAATAAAATTGAAAGCGGGAAAACTCTTTCACGGTGGCGATGATTTGCATAACCCAATCATTTCCTTAAAATGAAGTTAGGAGGCTTTTCAGAAGAAATTTCTGAAAAAAGTTTCCACTAAAGAAAAAAAAAAATATTTATTTTTCCTAGAAATAGTAATTTGTATTTGTTTTCTTGACAAAAAACACCTATTTACGTTAGATAAGCAGGTTATTCTGTGAGCGCTTTGTGATACACATTGCTCTGAACTTTCTGCACATATGTTAAATCTAACTGATCCAATTTCTCGTACTGCAAAACTTTGTTTTCTGGAATCATTTTTTTCTTAAATTCAAAATATGTCATGGTATGTAAAGAAGAAAAACATATTTGCTAAGACTAAATTCATTATTTTTTTTTCCACTTTAGAAGGTTTTGTTCTTAGTATATAAATTAAAAGAGTGTTTGTCGAGAAAATCTGTCTTGTGCCCACTTACCCAGCAGAATAATTTTATCAAGAAGATGAGATGTTTCTATAATGAAATAAAATATTTGGATTTTATGTTTGCTCAATATGATGCTGTGAGACGTTGAACTTCGAAATGAGTCTAATTATCGACATAAAATATTAAATAGGTAGTTGGAGAATTCAAATGTCTTGAAGCAACAAGATTATAGCATTATATTATTGTACACAAAGAAAAGCTTTTAACTGATGTAATTTCCAAAGTAACATATTTATTTCTATTTAACAATATCATATTTATAAAATAAATAAATAAAATTTTCTCTCCGCCTCCAGAAATGTATTTTCATGACATGACATTAAAATATCACTCTGAAATAATCTCAATAACAATTCGCAATTAGCTCTAAAGATTTTCAAGAATAGTACTTCTAATTTCTGCATATAAACATATTTGTATGTCTTAAAGAAACACAGATGTTTTCAGCTGGCTGGTCTTAACTGCTTCTGATCATGTTTTGGTGAAAAAAAAACCACACACATACAAAACAAAGCACACACATTTAGATTTTCGCAGATAACCATCTTCGGAATATTATAAAATAAAACAGATGAGTTAGAAACCAATGATTCTAAATGGGCTTTTTATTACAAAAAATTTACAGTTAACTCGTGATAAATTTATAATTTACGCCCACTGTAGGCCAAATATATAAGATGTTGCTCATTTATGTTCTTGTTGCTTATGTTCACTTGTCTGACGTAGTCAGACCAACTCCCCGAAATTCCTCGTGGCAAGAAGCGCTATATTATTCCTGTAGTTGGCAACCGCCTTGAGCACCTAACAGGTGACGGTGCGATTTGGCTCAGTTCCGCTCCCAATTTTGATGCAGATCACCCCGGGGGACGGGTCCGAGGGTCTCTCACTCTTCTCCCCTTCCACCAAACTACATGAGAGGACTTTCGGCTGGCCACATATTTGAAGTACCGACCTGCCGCACCGACACTATACATTTACGAACATCCATGCCTTCTCTGGGATTCGAAACCGGGCCCTTCGGCACGGCAGTCAGCGATGCTAACCATTATACCGATTGGGCGGCGCACATTCATTGTTCGACGTAAGTTCAGAAAACTGATCAACGGGCTATCTTCGCGGACATTTTCATTATTTTCCTCATATTTAATGTGAATATGAGCTACGTTCGTTCAGAAAGTTCTCCGTGAAGGTATTCCTCTTCGTATTAGGATAAGCCTAGCGTACTTTGCTGTAATATTTTTTTTTACATAAAAGCAAAATAAATAAACAGACCTGGGAAGTTTTTTTTATTTGTTGAAAATTTCCCAGTAAGTCTTTAAAAACGTTTTAAAGAAATAAACCACTTTGGGAAGTTCGAAGTTCTCTTAAATAGCATTATATTACGTTGTTATTCCAAAGCACAAAGAATAAATACGATATATTATCACAGTAATACAGCAAATATGCAGAACAGTAAAGTGCTGCATTTCCTTTCATATTATAATGTACAGTGCTAAATCGGAGTGCCTCCTGTAAAAAGCACTGAACTATTCTTCAAGAAGCACTGCAACGCTGAAATCTGAAGGAAAATAATTAACTTTACTGTGAGTGCTAAAATACACTAAATTCTCAAATTTTGGAAACTGTGAATCGTTTCTTACTGTAGGTAACCTAATTGGCAAAAGAAACGAGTTACCAATGACACCTCTAATGGAATGTTATGGCTCTTTAGATTAGACATGATTCCTTTAAGTGAAATTTACATTCTTCATCGCTATACAGTATCAACAATTTTGCGAATGAGTTTAAAAGTGTTTTATGCTAACTACGAGCATATCAATTTCATCTATAAAATTAAATATAAATGTTAACCTGACGTATTATTCACATTTTATTTAAACACTATTAGGTATTTCTACCGCCTTTATAGCATGCCTTCGTGGTGTAATGGTCAACACACTTGACGCTTATTCGAGAGGTCCAAGGTACGAGTCCCTGCGACTGCATTGCTCATTTTTTATGTATCCTTTTTCAGAATAACCTAATGTCTCTACAACACAATATACATTTCAGCATTTCAGAGTAAAAGATAAGATGCTTCTACACAGCTGAAGTTAGCCATAACTTTATAACTAAACGGAAATCTTTCAAAAGCTACTTTAAATTAAATCAAATAAGTTCGAAATACCAGTTTCCTTAAAGGAATTCTTTTTTACTCAGCGGTAAGTTCGTAGAAAGTCTTCGCCTTATAGAAATGAATGCTTGAAATATTGTAGGACATGGTGAATTATTTAAGGAAAGAATTCATAATTTTGTTATTTTACAAAGAACTACATGTTTCTGTATGAACTAAATGCACTTTGCAGCCCAGAGTCTGACTGAGAAGGCATGGATGTTTGTAAATGTATAGTGTCTGAGTGGCATGGGTCACTCTAAATACGCGGCATGTCGAAAGTCCTCTCGAGAGGTTTGTGGTAAAGGAAAAGGGTTGGAAGATCCTCGGGCGCGTCCCTCCAGGATGTTATCTCTCAAAATTGGGGGCGCAACTGAGCAACAGTCGGCCTGTCACCTATACGGTGCTCAAGCCTTTTGCCAACAGCAGGCGCATTTAACTTCTTACCGAGATGAATGTCGTGGGATTTTGCTGACCTTTATCAGATAAGTGAGATTGGTAGCAACAACAATTAAACGCATTTTTTCCATACATGTATTTTGAATATTTCTCTCATCTTCTGATCGTTTGACACACTATTCTCAGGCAGTGACATCGCAGTGAGAGAAAGCGACATCGTAAGAGGGAATACGAATCAAATAGCTTCAGTACATAAAATGAGCAAGAACAACTTCAAGCATAGGCGTCACCGTAGTAGTCTAGAACCCCCAATTACGGAGACGCCAGTTAAGCTTTTTTCGGAAGCCTTAGTTAAATGCTACAAGGCGTGTTCAAATGAAAGTGATTCGAAGCGCTGCATGCGAAAAGCGTTCATTGGATTTTTGTGAAGCAAACGCGATAATGAAGCTGTATATACGACGCATACGTGTGCGGAAGGAGATGGGTGCTAACTTCAGTCGAAAGGACATGGCATTTACTCAGAAATGGCTGGTGTGGATGCAACTGCTACGAAAAAGGATCAGCGAGCTGTAATTAAGTTTTTAGCACTGGAAGGATGTAAGCCGGTGGACATTCATCGAAGAATGGTGGCTGTGTACGAGGCGTGTGTATCGAAGCCTATGGTGACGAGAATGTTTAGAAAAGGTTTCCAGGAGACAATGGATTTCCGCGGCCCGGTCAGGCGCACAAGGTTGTGACAGATAAGCTGATTGCGGACACAGACACGGCAATCAAGGCAAATCGACGTCGAAACATTGACTTTGCAAATGAGTTGAACATTTCCATCGGTACTGTTCACCATATTGTCAGCAACATTCTGAAATACCTAAAAGTTTCTTGTCAATGGATACTCACATACTGTCTGACTACCACAAGAAACAGCGAATAGGCTTCAGTTTACGGCATTTGGTGCGCAACAGGGCTGACGGTGACGATTTTCTGCAGCACATAGTGGCAGGAGATGAAACCTGGTGTTACCGGCTCCAGCCGGAAGGGAAGTCCGTCAGCATGCAGTGGAAACATTCCGACTCGCCTAGGCCTAAAAAATTCAAAACTCAGCACTCAGCCGGAATGGCGATGTTGACGGAAGTTTTCAACATTCAGGGTCCCCTATTATTGGAGTTTCAGGAACCACACGTCTACATCAATACGGTACACCAAAATGCTTGATAAGTTGCATAAGATTACCAAAAAAGAAACGTCTAGGTATGCTGTCGTCAATCATTCTTCTGCATCACAATGCAAAGCCGCATGCCCCCAGGGGTGTGCATGCATATAATTTGCCAGGCCCCAGGGGCATTGCAGTCTAGATCTGCCGCCTTCCGACTATCACATCTTTGGACTGCTAAAGAAAATCCTAAAGGGTCAACATGTTCAGTCCGATAAGCGCGTAAGGGCTGCAGCTATGAACTGTTTCCATGATCAACAGACATCGTACTTCGCAGTCGCAATTCATTACCTCCCCAAGCAACGGAACGCCTGCCTTACCGCAATGGGTTATTTTTTTAACTAACACTGTATGCATTTCAATCATTAAATATTGTTGTTTCTATTAATGTATCTGTCTCATTTTTGTCGCTATACATCTCGTGGATACACACCTCGAATTACTTTCATTTGAGCACCCCTCATATATTTCGATTTGAAGTGTTAACATGTTTGATTTACATAGGATCCAAAGGGGCAAGAAATTGTTTGACCTCAGCTTGCATCATGAGGATCAATTTAAGATATATTTTGTCACTTCGAACTGCACAACATGTTTTGTTAGTCGACGTTCGGAAATAGGTTAAGCGTTTTATAGTTACTTTGAACAGTCTCCAAATCCTGACTGGCTACATGAGCGATGTCGTAATTTTCTCCTTGTGTAGAAAATACCAACCAATTTTCAAGTCCTTCATGAAGGCATCCCATCTATTAAGTAAACAGTTCTCACTTCCTTTGCCATAATAGATTAAGCAATAATTGTTCGTGCAAAGAGTTTTATGAAAACAGTAAAACGGAGATCAGTTGTAAGAATTTCAATACGCCATTTCGAATATTATACTGCCACGCCCAACCGCCACAGTGGATAGAGTCGCTGAGAGCCGTGTCGAAGGACCCGGGTTCGAATCCCGGAGAAGGCATGGATGTTTGTAAATGTATAGTGTCGGTGCTACATGGCGACACTCTAAATACGCGGCAAGCCGGAAGTCCTCTCGTGTGATTTGGTGGAGGGGTGGGAGACCCTCGGACCCGGGGTGCTCTGTATCAAAACTGGGGGCGGAACTGAACTAAATCGCACTGTCACCTGTAAGGTGCTCAAGGCTGTAGCCAACGATAAGCGTATCTTGCGCTTCTTGCCACGAGGAATTTTGTGGGCTTGGGCTGATGTTACTGTCAGACAAGTGAGCATAAGTAACAACAAAAACAAATATTATATTTTAGTAAAAGTAAGGTATTAAATTGTAAGTCTAAATTGCTAATTGTGTTAATAAAACAACTGCGAGAATTTAGACAGAATAGCAAGTTCATTAAAATGAAATTTCAGTACTCGTTCCGGTATTCATAATAGTCCTGAAAATGTACGTATTCAAAAGTACGTACAAGTATACAGCATTCAAAAGTACATGCAATTATACATGGGAAGAACTGAGTAATAAATATAAACCACAATCATAGTATTTAAGTTTTTCCAATTCATATCAATTCAGACAGCAATATGTGGACTGTGGTCTTCTTCATTTTCATCTGTGAAATAAATTAATGTGAGCTCAATAATTGGATAAATAAAACTTAGGAAAATATCCTGCCTTTCATTTCTTAGCAGTTTCTTAAACTGTCTTAGCATTTTAATTCATTTATGGAATCAAAGGGAGCTGCTAAAAAAGTCTTCAATTCTGTGCGATCTCTTAGAAATATTACTTCTGTAAATGAATTTGCTAAAAGTACATCACAACACATTTATTTCTGCAGCTAAATCCTCAAAATATGAAACCACCGTTCACTCAGAAATAAATGCAAATCTGGACACACAATTCAAATAAACTAACACAAGTTGCTAATGCCAAAACTCAAATAGTCGACCTGTTCCAAACCCAACAACAATTATTCAGTTTATGCGGATATTACAACAATATCTAGAAATATATCTGCATTTGAAATGTTGGCAGTGCGTGCGAATAGATGTTTAGCGGGTTAAAAGTGTTGTTTCCACAACTAACAGCATATTAAGTGAGCAGAAATGGCATTTCAGAACAAGCGTCGAGAAAGGATTTGCAGATAATGATGTGGCATTATAAATAAATCAAATAGGAGCTGCCGTTATTGGGAGAAGGTGCTTTCGTTGAGAAGTACGAGTCTTTCGTAAGCATAAGAAGGATTCAAGTCTTTGTTCGATCTTAGTGGTGGCTTCGAAGGAGCAATTTGTGTAGTAAAGGAATTTCAGCCTAGAATAAATATTGATTATGTGCAATGCTGTTGTTTACTAGGCGTGACTGTTAAAGACACACTAAGGATTGCCTGGGAAAGGGTCCAAAAATTTTTGTTTTGCAGTTCCTATGTTCTTTATTCCACAAAAAGTCCTTATTTCATTCTCTATTTATAAAAGGGAGAAATGTATAATATTTAGGCATTGCTCTGTACCAGAGATTTTATTGGTATGTCAACTTTTTAGACTTAGTTTGAATACTGCCTTCAGTGCATATATATATAATTGCTAACGTACATGTATGAAAGTACACCTTACACACACATCCACCCACAAAAAAAGGGGGGAAGTTCTATACATCCCGTTCTACTAGGCCGGATGAGGAAATTTCACTTTGTCTCGAAAGCGGGACTTAGGATATATTTCAGATTTATGTATAGTATTGTTCTAGTATAGGTATTCTGACACAAAATGGGCCTGTTTCGGAAATGACATACGGATATTTTTCCATATTTCGATTCTAAGGTTCAAATTATGCCAAAATGCCAAGTTTTGGGAAAATCGCACGAGTAGTTTTACAAAATTAGTTCTCAAAATTTTACTTCTTCAATGTTAATTGAATTTGATATGTATTTATTCATATCTCTTTTTTATATTAAACTCACACTCGATTCATTTTTTCACATTTCGAGATTTAGGTCCAATCCAAATAAAATTCTCAGCTATTTTCTGATTTGTTTTTACAATGCGTACTTTGTCGTAATTTTTATAAAATTTTTGCCATTATCTGAAAGTAGATGTATTTCTCGGCGCACCTGCAAAAAAGTAGAAATTTTATTAAGGATTTCCAAATATATATTTGAGTTTATACACAGGCGCGTTCTGAAAATGGCATATTTGTTATAAGAGATAATAACGCCGAATATCCTTTAAGCAGTTTAACAAAGGTTTTTGAAAGTATGAACGTTGCACTATTTTTTCAGCTCGTGCACTATGAAAAAAGAGAAAGAAAAATAGGCAACAGTAAATTAAGAGTTTCGCCAAGTGAATTATTCTAGGTGCAAACTCCAAAAAGGGCGGCAATATAATGATTTTAATTTCTCGGTTACGTTTCTCACCAAATTTTAGCATAATTTGAGTCGTAGAATCGAAGGAGGGAATACATTTGTCATGACATTTCATTAAAGTACGGTTTTGTTCAAAATACCTATTTTAGAACAATGCTATATATAAATCTAATATGTATCCTAAGTCGCGTTTCCGAGACATAAAAAAAGAATAAGTTCAATTTCGTCAGTAGAACAGTAGGATGGAAGAATAGAACTATCCCTTTCTTATTTTCTTAATTTTTATTTATCTATTTATTTTTTTTAAGGTGCACACCTGAACAAATACAAAATAACATGTATAATTCACGCAGAAGAAAAGTCATGCTCTAAGCACTTATAAATATTTATATTAGTAAATATAATATAAACATTTATATAAGCTTAAAGCTCATCAGCAATGTATATAATAATGCGAATCTCATTACTTTATAGTGACCCCCCATTCATTAATATATTTGAAACTTCATTCAGATTATCTGCTTTGTATTCGATATTATGATGTACTGTAAACCATTACGCAAACTTTCTTTGCTTTAAGAGTTCAGTTTCACAAAAACTAATTAAAAAAGCTAAATCATCTAAATACAGGCTTTTTTTTATGGAAAACATAATTCTTTATTTCGAAAACTAGATATTACATCAAAGAATAAAGTAGTATTTTTCTTCTTTCTTAGGCTTACTCTATTGGATAATTTAGCAAATATAAATTTAGTTATAAGTTATCAGTTATAATATATGAACAAGACCAATAATGTTAACAATGAGCTCCTCATTTAACATAAATACCTTATAAGGTATTCTCCTGCCTTCTTAGCATGCTTTCGTGGTGTAGTGGTCAGCACGCTCGGCGCGTATTCGAGAGGTCCGCGGTTTGAGTCCCGGCGAGGGCATTGCTCATTTTTCACATCTCCTGCTTATAAATAACCTAATTTCTCTACTACTTAATTAACGTATTTTATGATATCATACGTAAAATAAAAATCTATTGCGGACACTACATGACTTATTTCCTTTTACAGCCTATTAAATTATACACATCGTTTCAATAAACTGATATTAAATACTGTCAGATATTTATTGGTAGGCTAACTAAATATAAACTGTTATTATATATGTAGTTAGATTTCGGTATTTGCCGAAAATTATTTTTTTAAAAGTTCACATTGCCAAAATATAAACATCTTTGTTAAAATACTTCTGCAACTGGATGCATATGCCTACGACCAACTATTGCGAATAAAGAACGGGAAATGACTTTTAAACCGGGTAATGCGTGGATGGATGGATTTATCCTTACACAGTGTGTCACGAAAGGTCATGTCTAAACGGCACATATGGTTGTGTCAGATCATGAGGAATCAGAATAACAAAGGTACAGGGGGTCCCAAACGCGATAATGACAGTGAAATTCCATCGTAACGGTCAAACAAAGGGAAGATAACAAACAGTGTAAAAAACTTTATTTTACAACAAAATGTACCAGATACAAATGAAAAATGTTATAACAAGTGCTCAAAATTTGCCCTATCAGCTGCGATGCATGCTTCATATCGGTGGCGCATGGATTTGCGAACTCGTTCTAATTAGCCAGGAGTTTCCCGGACACGTTACTTCGCTTCAACGATACGTGCCTAGAGGTCCATGTCCTGTCGAACGGGTGTCTCGCACATGAGACACTTAAGGTATTCCCAGACGTAAAATTCCAGAGGGTTAAATCCGAGGATCGCGGTGACCACGGTACAGGGCCGCCTCTGCCAATCCAGCGATCTGGGTACGTCAAGTCCAGGAACTAAACTACATTCCTGTGGAATGTAATTTATAAATAATAAATTACATAATTATTGTGAAATAAATTACATTCCTGTGAGGAAGCTCCATCGTGCGGAACCACATCTTGAGGCGTGGCGTACCGTTGTAGAAACATCCACTAACAGCGTGGGCAACAATTCTTCGAAAAGCAAATGGCGTACGAAACCCCGTCGAGGTGTTGAGGCATTACGTATGGACCGATCAGCATGTCACCGATAATTCCAGCCCAGATGTTAAGGCTGAACCTTGATTGCGTTTGTGCAACCGTGTGACACGGGATTTACAGCCGACCACACATGCATATCGTGCTGGCTGAGGGCACCATCCTGGGAAAAGGCAGCCTCATTTGTGAACAGCATCGTGATGGAAATTATGAGCCTGCGATCCTTTCCTGTAAATACCAACATGCGAATGCCACACGTTGGGGATAATCCATATAGCTTAGCGCCTGTACCCTCTGTCTGTGGTATGGATGTTGTGATCTTCTCGCAGCATTCGCATAACGGAAGAGTGATCAACGCTTAAGTCGCATCCCATGACGCGGATACTTACGTGAATTTCATCTCATTGCGCCTAATACAGCGCTCTCGACATCTGCTATCCATGCCGTACGTTTCTGGCCGATGCGGCTGCTGATTCTGAACGATACTGCCTCCTGCAATCGGCGATGTAATTGCTCGAGCACTCTATGGTCGGGTACAGGTCGGTTCGAGAACCGTAGTCGACACATGCATACCTCGGCGCGTCCATTTTCATCCACAGCACCATACTCGTAATGCATGTCTGCCAGTTCTGCATTGTTCTGCTGGTTCATCCCCTCCCTGAACTGTCCGCGCTTCGACTCAGCCGACTACCCGCGTTTGCCGCTTATCGCTCCCTAGCGAATTACAGTCACGTTTCTGACTCCCTGTTATTGTGTAATTCTGATTTTTCATGACCTGGCACAGCGACACGTGGCGTTTGCCCATGACTTTTGTGACACCCTGTATATATATATATATATATATATATATACGTTTTTTCCACAAAGTTTAATATGTGTGTTCCACAAAGTGTACGTTTTTTCCACAAAGTTTAATATGTTTTAAGTACTTCTTTCTTCCAATTTAACAGCTTCGTTACTTTAAGCAAGAGGGCCCCCATTTTTTAGATTTTCTTGATTTCATCGGTTGTAATATAGGACTAATAGTGTTTCAGAAATTAACTATAAATTATAATCTATGATTTGTGGTTTCATCCTCTCTAATACTATTTATAAATTTAGTTTTCTGTAAATTTTTGAGGTCTTGAGGCTTTTTTAAAATTATTTGTTACCTAGCTGCCTCTTTT
>KK121787.1:15988-96854 GCA_000611955.2 Stegodyphus mimosarum
ATATATATATATATATACATTTGTGATACTGCAGATTGCAATAAAAATAAAAGAGGGACAAATAGATGTTCTAGCAGTCCCATACATAAAGTTTCATTGCTCTATGACTAATATTTTCGAGTTATGCGATATACATACGATGTATATGTATGTAGAAATGTCACGAAAAATTTCCCTTGAATCCACTTTAAATCCATTTTACAATCCGCTTTGGAAAAGAAAAAAGGAGTCCGTTATTCATACGTACAAAAGCCATGCAAAAGAATTGTCCAGATGTGTTCGGGAACAGGCAAAATGGATGTTTCCTTTGAAATATGATACTCTTAATTTTCATGATTACAAAACATCCTTTACTTCGTATTAGAAGTAATAGCAAGTCGTGTAAATTTATAATATTTCAAAATGACACGATATTCATACCCATTGAAAATACAGTAAAAACTTGATTCGCAATTTTAATTCTGTCCCATTCATCAACAGAAATGTTCTCGAACTGAACCTATTTTTGCGAACAGAATACGAAGATGCTCATTGAAATTCCGTTTTAATACCATTGCTAAATACAGGCGCCAATTATAATCTGGCTGCAACTTGGTAAACTTAATATTCTATTAATTATGTGGAGAAGTGTCAAGGCCTTATACAATAAACTATATGCAATTCACAGAGACTAATAAATGGCAACCAACCTTAAATCAATCGTTACCTCATTTAAGTGAGAAATATGCTATGTTCATGAGTGTTAAACTATGTTTTCCCTTTAAACTTTCATCTTATCTTATCAACAGTTGTTATTTCAAGAAATAAAAGATAATATTTTGGTAATGATTACATTTTCGCAGTATGAAAGCCAATACGATTGAAAATTTTTAGAAAATTCATGAGAGTTGAAATTCATGAGAGTTCTTAGATTTATTTCCACGTTTCGACTTTAAAATCTTTCTTTCATTAATTTTAAAAGCAATGCAATACTTATTATTTACAGAGATTATTTCAACAGAGACGCTAAGTAATGAGCACGACATTTCCGCAGAACAGAGGACAATTTAGTTTGAAATCTATGCTATTGGTGCTGATGACAGTGTTGATGATAGAACCAATGTTAGAGAGAAAGATGTCTAAAACCTTGATGCATTTTTTAAATATTTAAGAATGTCTCATAGACAAAGACTTGTTCATTGAAAAAATAGTTACGATTCCCTCTCGCGATCAAATGATATTTTAAATAAACACTTGCAGAATGGCTAAAATTTCCAACACTGTTTATGAAGCAAAATCTGGCACCTTAATCTGCCACAGGAACGTCTATGGTAGAGTGACAGCATTTGCTGTGATAGACAGGAGTGAATAGTTGTTACAATTTCCTTCAAATCATTGCGCGAATGAAAACGTAATTTGAGGTATCGGATTTCTGTGGTAGTACCTACAGAAACTGCAAGCATCTGAAACATGGGAAAAATTTAATTAAAAGCGTAAGCATTTAAGACGCCTTTGGAAAGTAAGCTTGACTGAGAGGAAGCGTAATATGGATGCGAAACAGGTGTTTAATTTTTTCTTGACGGAAGATAAATGTGTCTAAGAAGTTTAAGCTTTTCTTCTTTGAAAAATAGTTTTGAAATTCATAAACTTGATTTTTGTAGATATTTAATGATGAGTTTTGCATCTCTGGTGCATTAGTTTGTAAAAATTATTAAAGGAAGAAGTAAGATGAGTAAACCTTAGCGGTGTCATACTATTCATATGGCTAGCAGAACGTCATTTGAATCGTTATTATTGTACTCTTAATAGCTTATCCAAAACTTTTTTCAAGGACCACCAACATAAGACATCTGAGCACTGGGAATTCAGCTTGGTTCTATAACCAGGCAAAAGAGTTACTTTTAGCCGTACGTATCGTGTTTATGAGATTATTTCTCTTAACAGGTCCTCTAAGAAGTCATCTCTCTTTTGATAGAGAGATTTCTTATGCTTTGGGTTAACTGAAATTAGCTAGTCAACAAATCCCAAATTGATTTCAATGATCTTTACATTTCACTTGTACATATTGGACTGCTTATAACGGTATTTTGCTCTTTTTACGTACGAAATTTTATGTTTATTTTCTTAATGCCATGAAATACGTTCTTGTAAAACTAAAGAAAGCGCAAAAAAGGCAGGTTCAAAGGATAAAGCTATCTATCTCTACGGAGCATCTACGGAGAATCGGTATGCACTACCGGTGCAAACAAATATCATTTTTGATGCTAGTGTTTTAAGTTACAGGACATGCATGAGATAATTCGCCTTTCATAATAATACTTAACGTAAATCCTATGATAGGAAGTTCAAGCTTTAGGTCATTGGGCGCATCTGTTTAAAAGATCACATAAACTATACGTTAAAGTGCCTTAGGTTAGATGGTCCAATTAATGAAGTCTACTCTATCTAACGTGAACATTTGGGCATCAACGCTGCTGACATCTACTGCATGACGAGAATCGGGGAACTAATGAACTTCCTGTCCGATAATGAGAGTTTCGTATTATCAAGGGGCGTTCAGACGGAAGTACAGACATATGAGATACAGAATCGGTGTCAGATAATTTAGAGAAATTTTAATGCATAATTTATATTTATATGTATTTAATACATCAACACCTGTTACTAATATTGCACATAATTGGCATAAAGCTGAGACAAACGTAAGAATAATTACAGTAGGGTAAGTTTAAATAGTCAACGAAATGGTAAGTTCTAGTAGGTGACATTTCATACATATTTACAAAAAATACCAAGTCTATATTTTTTTAAAGTTTGTAGAGACATTAGGACGAAGCAGAAGATATGAAAAATTAGCAGTCCCTCGCCGGGACTCTAACCATTAACCTCTCAAATACGCGCCGAGGGTGCTGACTATTACACACGAAGAAGGCATGCCAAGAAGGCGGGAGAAACATCTTATATATTCCATTTTTAAATGATGACTGGAGATTAGAGGACCCAATCGCCAAATCCTGGTGGTGAAGAAACATCATCCACCACATTTTTTATAGCTCAGGCGCCACTGTAGATACATTAGGTTAATTTGAAAGAGTAGACGTGAAAAATGAGCAATGCCCTCTCCGGGATTCGAACCACGGATCTCTCGGATGCGCGCCGAGTGTGCTGACCACTACACAACGAAGGCATGTTAAGAAGGCGGGAGAAACACCTTATAAGTTAATAAAGATGTCGCAGAATTATTCTTGTTTAAGTATGATATTTAAAAACCTGGTACTGATTATTAGTTGCTACCAGAACTTGGGGGTCAGTTGAATGTTTATTACACTCTGTTTGCCAGTGATGTTCATGTCCTCATTTTCCCTTAATCAAGCATTTACTCTTGTTCTATTTGTTTCTGTACGTTCGAGCCTTTAACATTCCCACAATTTCGGATTTGTTAATGTTTCTTTGGGATACGTCAAATAAGGAAACGGAACCTATACACTTGTTGTCAAGGAAATGCGAAAAGATTGAGTATATAGTAGTGAAATTATGCATGTCTGAAGAAAGCACGATATTGTTGCGTTCTACTGGTTAGTGGATTTTGCGAATAATTGGTGGCAACACTTGATGAAGAATCAAAATACAATTTATTCGCCAATAAGCACAATTACATAGGACAATTCCAATGACAGGTTTACAGTCGTCGAGAAACTACGATAAATATTATGAAACAATTAGCAACACAACCTTCAGGCTATTAGGCTATAACGGTGAAGACAGCTTCACAGCAAACACTAAAGTACAGTTCCGACTCGATCGATCGCTCTCAAGCTAATCTCTGAACTCAAGACACTACTTCCCCCTCCCCGTTCAGGCAGGGTATGTATAGTTTTACCTTCCTGATAATTCCCAAGAAAACCGCTAGAGATGTGTTCTAGAATGTTCTCGTTAGGTCTATGACATTTCGCCAAATATCGTGCAAATGGGCGATTTCACGCCAAATCTGGTGACCTAACTAATTGGCGACCTGCGGGAAAACTATTCACCGCCCAGCCGCTGAGCATTTCGCAACAATATGAAAGGGAAACATTGAAAAGTGCACATACACTTTAAGAAGGGTAGAAGAATGGTTGAAAGACGCTGAATCACACTCAAAATTCTCATGCCATCTCCTTCACCTAGACCAAACATCTAAAACACGCGGTGACTCGTTTCTCAAAGGTCTGGTTCACTTCGAGAAAATAACAAAACGTTATGCATCCAGAGATGTGTTTTCGCGAAACAAATTCTCGCTGGCAGTTAGCAAAATACATCGTTAGGTTTTTCTAACACGATGTTTTAGCTTATGTCAAAAATCTGTTCTTTAACTGCTACTGGTTCGCTTGCTTCTATCAGAACACTCAAATGAAAGAATTTCAACTAGAATAAGAAACTAAATTAAGAAATAAGGGATTGCCATTGGTCATCATTTTAAAGCAAATTTCACTGTGTTTTAATTTATATAAGCGGTTAACCTTTGAACTGTTGAATGCCTTTTTTGGTTGTTGCTTAGCGGCAGATAATTAAATTGGGATTTTTAACAAACCAACTAACTTGTATTCAAACAACTTGTGCTCAAATAATTTCATTTTATCAAATTATATCTTTATCAAGACCTCATTTTTGGCTCCCTATAAAAGTGAACACTCATCACTGAGTGAAAAAGCAATGAAAATTGTAATTCAGTTTTCAATAACATATTTGTGCGAAAAGGCATTTTCATCTGTAACAGCAATTAAACTCGGTACCGGTCTCTGCGTGAAATAAACGCGGCTCTTCATTTTGCAGTGACGTCAGAGGAACCAAAAACCTGCAAACTGATTTCAAACAAACTGGAACAAATATCACATTAAAAATGTGTAACATTTAAATAAACTTAAATTTCTCATTTTTTTAAGTAATTACTCTATAACTTTGTTGATGGTGCATTTCACATTAATGAAATAAAAGTTTTCTGATTATTATTATATAAATGTATGTATTTACCTTTTTTTCCTAAATTCATATTAGTGGTTCGCCAAATATAAAATTATACATTTAGGGTTCCATGAAGCTCTAGAGGTCGGCGACCGCTGGTTTAATCAAATCAAAGATTCATCCAGGTTGCAACCCACTCTTCATCTTTGTGATTTTTCATGCCCTATAGTTTCAGGACCAGTTGCGCAGAAAGTCAGTACCTACGACAATATTTGCGCCTTTCTACATTGTGAATATGCCTTCTGATATTTGGAATCACTCAAGTTTGAATGGATGTTAAAGTATAAAAACCAAATGTGGTATTCTTTTAATAAAGTACAATGTTCAAACCTTTGGTTTCCGTGCTTTATTTTCGGCTATTTAAAAACATTTAGTATGGTCTACGTACATAGTTCCAACAGTAATCAGACAAATATTTGTAAATTACAGTCAACGTAGGCTTAGGCGATAGTTAACTTGTTATTAACAATAAATAATCTCTGTTTTTTAAATAAGGAAGAATATATACATGTGTGATATGATATGTATGTATGCATATTTTACCTCTCACTTTGAAAAGCAGCTGCACCCAGAGAAAAAAAATTTTGAACATACATAGTTTTCGACTTTAGCTTATGTACTCTAAAGCCCGAATTTTGAATTTCGATTTTTTTTTATTTATTTGATGCTTTGTGCGAGCATATGAAATTTCAATTTACAAATACAGTGATTTAAAAGCAATATTTTGCCACTCGGCGAAAAGTAAGATATTTGTCTTCAAAATTTAATCAAAAAACTCAACCGTTTAAAATGTGTTGCAACTTTCCGAAATAAAATAATTTTATCTTCCACGCGCCAGTAAGCTGCCATTCAGGAAAACGTAGGATATTACTTAGTTTTTATTTTAGATTGAATCTGTCTGTTATTGAATAAAAAACTAAGGTATTTAAAAGCAATGAACTTACTTTTTTATCTCGATTACTATTAATTATTGACTGTTTTCATTAAAACTATTTCATATATATTTCCCCTTTTTTATGATAACTATCTTTGGCGGCTCCCAACGCAGACGGATAGTTAGTTAAAAAAATAAAATGAACAACTATTCATTTAAATGTATCTAATCTTTTAAATTTTATACAAAGATACTTTCCTAAATAGCATCAATGAGATTACTTTTTATCAGACATCTACTACCCTAAAAAAATTTTCTGCAAGAAAAAAAATTAAATGTAGGCCATTAAATTTGTTTTCATGGAAATATATTTAGTTTTTGACTTTACTTTCTGTCAGATTAGTACTGTACTTTAATTAAAGTGCATGTTTACATATTAGAATTGTGGCATTAACTGTAAACATTGGTAGTGAGAGTATTTATCTATGTCGTCGGTATTTGATATCGGTAAGAGAAAAAAAGTGAAAGAAACCACATCATTTCTTTTCCAGAGGAGTTTTTTTTCTTTCTTTGTTTTTATAAAACCTGCTATATACTGAAAAAAATGCTATCGAAGTAAAGAGAAAAAATGGGCAGGGGGGTAACAGGAAGCAGAAAAAGCATTCCTAAAGAGACGGAACTTTGTTTTCTTGCCTATCATCACAGTCGAAAGAGTCCATCAGGCTTTAGTAGGGGAGCCATGATCCAATTTCCTGATTAGAAAAAGAAAAGGTTAGATTTAGAAAATATAAAGCTGCTTGGAGTAGATATAAAAAAAGAGGCAAAGCAAAAGAGTGGCAATAAAGTAGCGAAAAGTGACCTCCCAGACTTTGTGAAGAAAACCGGGGTTTGGGATGATATTGATTCTTACACCTGGGCTTTATCTGTCCTTTACAACTTAAATGTCTTTTTATTCTTTTTTCTCTGTATTTTTCTTTTGTATTTTCGCTTTTCAGAAAATTTCTACTTCAGCGGATGGTTAGGAAATATGAGATTTCGCACTGAACGATATTTAGCTAAAAAAAAGTCAGTCGTCAGTCATTCCACATTAATGGTTCTCAAGTAATTTTTAATTCGTAGTTTTGCTTTAGAGCTTTTATTACAAATATCTCAGCTGCGAGTTGCTGATAAAATCATCTTAAGTAGCCTATTTAAAAGTCTGGTATTTTAATTATTGTTAGAAATGTTACCGCTGTATAGAATTGTTTTTGTTTTGTTATTGTTAGACTAAGCAAACTTTCACAGTTTTGGAGTTCAAGCCTCGGAGTTCCTTCAGGGCCTTCCAGTGTTCATTTTCCTTCTTTATATGGAAGAAAAACAGTGTTATGAGGAGTAATTGGATGATCTGGAGGCCTATTAAAACCTTAAGCTCTAGGGCCTTGTGGTCTCTAGATGGTAATCTGGATCTGTAGACATTCAGAGGTAGAAAGCGTCTGGTAAAATCCAGAATTTTAATGTCACAACCTGTTTTAATATGCGTTCCTGGAAGCACGTAAGCAAATTCTACACTGCTAGGACAATCGCCTGAAATTCGCCAATTACAGACCAGATGAACAGCACTACGGACTCCACCCAGAATTATGATGTCATATTGCCGGAAGTTGAAGTATGATGTCTCTGGGTGGAGTTTCATAGCGATTATACTTAAAAATAATTCTAGTAATACCTGAAAGTAAACAAACTTCAGGTCTTATGACACCTTAATAGTGGGCAGAGTTAACAGTAATGCTTTTCTCGATGCCATTAGTCAAATATAAGCGATTATCCTGACCAATGTACAATTTGTTTATATGTGTCTCGGAAAATTTACGGTGTCATTGATAGTCATAGAATTTGCAAGTAGGTGACCTGAACTTTGTTGCTGCCGATTAGTATAATAAAAAAGACACTTATTGTGAAATTAAGATATAAATATGCTCGGAGATCAAATAACCATGCAGTAAAACAGTGGAAATAATTTTACGAAATTCGTATAGTTCGCAAAGAGGATGTCTGAAAATATCCAGCAGCTTTTATTCTAACAACATTTCGTATTCGAATAATAAAAACGCTGTTATTTAGCCAACTGCAGAATTTTAAAACGACGAAGTTGAAGTTAATTATCACGCTGTAGAGGTCCTCACTTTTATTCTGCTAAATTAAATGTCGAGGAACATAGTGAACTATTAAGCGAATTATCGCTTAGTTCAAAATAACAGGAATCGTAACCTTAAGAAGGTTAATTACCCTTTATTCACTCAAAAATAAGAGGAACATTCGGTCTCTTTCTTTGGGCTTACAACAAAGCCTCCACTTGTGCTTAAAAATGAGAAATAAGGAGTAACTTTATTTAACTAAGAGATTTAGCCGAAGCTAACACAATTCTAACGCAGTTCGTCCTTAGTTTTAAACTAGTCCGCGAACTATCAAATGACACGTGATATACATCGATGCGTGCTACTCAGGATTCCTAGCTCTCTCTCTCGATGTTAGTTGAGCTATCATTTATCCTATTTCTTCTTCATTTGTATTCAATGAGATTCTAAAAACTCATTCTGGTAGGGAATTGTAAGTTGAAAGGAGGCAAGATAGGAAAGGTTAACTAAATTAAAATAACTGTCATAAAATTAAAATATAACTTACCATGTTATGCGAGATAAGGCATAAAGCAAAAACTATATTAGAATACAATATTCAAGTATAAATGCAAATAAAGCATCTGTGGGGTTCTACCTTTTCTCCACATTTCTACAATACCTACGCTGTCGTCACGTCCTAATTTCTTCCTCTATGGCATAGCCGACTAGTGTCCGAGTCCCTAAACACCGGTAGTTCTGTCGGTGGTTCGAATCCCAGGAAACAGGCTGACTGCATGGGCATTTTCGTGGTTTTCCCCGTGTGTATAGAGTATATAGGCAGTTTCTTTTAGAACGTCCTCCACCAAGGCGTCCCTCTTCTTAGGTAAATAGCCCTCGAGTGCTTTGCCATGATTAAATGTACCATACCAAAGTAAAAGTTCTGCACGCATTAGTCGCCGCTGATATTAATGTCATTCTAATGCTATGTATAGATTTTGATTTATTAAAAGAATTTATCCTTCACAAATTGATGTTTAAAAACCATCTAAAAACTCCAAATATCTAATATAAGTTTTAAGCTTTTCAAATTTGGAAGATAGCAAGAAAATTTTTAGAAACGTAGCGAATGTAAAATTAACTAAAAATGCAAGCTTAATTTAATGTGGATTTGAATCTAGCTGAGTCAATTTCAAAGTCGATCTGCACGTACAAACTTTCACGTCATCACAGGGTTTCGAAAAAAAGGAGCTATGGCAGAACAGAACAAAACACCAGAGGAGGGGGCTCCCAGACCTGGCTGACTCGAGGCCGCCTTACATGGTTTTTTAATGCCCCAACCTCTGGAGGCAATCCGAGGGGAAGAAACTTCCCCGATCTATACAGGGGGACTTAAATAAATCACTATTCACTCTTATATAAACTCAAAGTACTGTGGTGGACGGCAAGCATCTACCAATAAAACAAGTCACAAGGTTGACATCGCATTCCCTCTGTATTGACCGAGGGGAGCCCATCCCACCTCGGACAACCTTCGACATCAACCATGTAACGTCCTCACAACCAAGGAGCAGTCAATACAGTACCAGTACGGTCCCTGCCAAGCCTGAACTTACCACCGAATAAACGACAGCCCTAGTGCTGCAGCCAGGCAGTTAACTTCCCTATTACTATGTTAATACTATAAGGTACTTTCGTCCTCCTTTCAGCATGTCTTCGTAGTGTAACTTAGCACACTCGGCGCCTATTCGAGAGGTCCAGATTAGAGTCCCAGCGAGGGTACTGCTCATGTTTCATATCTGCTGCTTCAAAATTGCCTAATGACTCTACAGCGGCTCCAGAATTAAAAAAAGTGGTGAATAATAATTTGTCATCACCAAGATTTGACAACTAGGTCCCCTAATCCCTAGTCGCCCTCTAAAAGGGAGAACGTTTTTTCCCTCCTTCCTGCATGCCTTCGTGGTATAACGGTAGCACATTCGGCGCGTATTCGAGAGATCCAGATTCGAGTCTCGGCGAGGGCATTGCTCATTTTTCGTCTCGTGTTTCAAAATAACCTAATGACGCTACAGTACAACGGCTTCATCAGAAATCTTAGGAAATATTTTTAAACTCACAAAATGAAATCTCATCTTCCTTTAAGAATATGTAAGTGATGAAATAACGATTAATATAGCTGCTCGAACGTTTTACCTCGAAATAAGTCAAACGATGATGAACATCTATATGTAGTAAATCGGCTTCCATAACAACAAAAAAGGGGAGAAATACAGGCAAAAGTGAGAGGAAACCAGCTCTCTTTAGCTGCCTTACTCTTAGGTCTGCTCTACCTTAAATATAACACGTCCAGGTTTGATGTTATATATTTCTTTATGTATACTTTCGCTTTTTGGCATATGACACTTCTGTTTTCACGTGATTAATTAATTAAAGTGTTATTATCCATTAATAACTGTAACATTTTAATTATAGTTTTAATTCATTAATTTAAAATTCCGCTTTCATAATTAAACATGCATCCTTAGGTATGAAAGGAGTTCATGTTGAATACTCAGTAAGAACGCAACGAAAGAAATTATATATAACAAGAATGAAAATAAATCGGGATGAATATCCCTAACTTGAAAAGATTTTGTTAAGCAAATTATAACGATATGTTATAATTTAGTAACGTTATGAACGATATTAAATTTCTTAGCGCACGCTAAGTTGCAACTAAATGTGCATTTCTTTCAGTGAAAAATGAACATCGATGACATCCACAGTCTGTTTTGCATTTGCAAATAGTTTAAGAAATAAAACTAAGCAAGAAGCAGTAATGAAAATAAACAGTAAGTAATAAGCTAAGCAGTAATAAAAATAAACAGTAAATTAATTTGAGTTCAAGCAAATGCGACGAGGTAAAGAGTACTATAATAAAGATTACTATAATAAAGCTACATTTATTGGACTAGCATGTTGATAAAACAAGTTTGTTGATAAAACATTGCGAACGCATTTTCTTTAGAAAAATATTTGTTTTTGGAAGTATTGGTTAAATACAAAATTGAATTTTCTTCCTAATTTTTAAGTAATGACAGCATTTGGGGCAGATATTTATTTTCTCATCAACATGTCATTAAGTTTGCTGATTCTCAGAAGTCATTGCTGCTAAAAATCGCTTTTGTGCCAGTGCATCGATCTAAATAGGTGTGAAGTTAATAATATTGGTAAATAATTAAACGGAAAAATAACTCTGTTTTTAGCATATTATTTTAGCTATCTCCGTAATAACGCTTTGCAATTTTTCTGAATATAGCAATTTTTAAGCAATTTTAACTTTTAAAACTGAGTAACTGTCAGCATGTACTAGTTTAATTTATCAGGCTAAGCAAAATAAAATCCAAAAATCTCCAGAAAATGTTTTTAAAAACGTAAAGTTTGATTAAAGGCTATGACGGACTCGTCATCTCGTCAAAAAAATCTGATGTGTACACCACATGACTTCCTGGTACATAATATTAAATTATGCGCATTTTTTCGCGCCTTTCATTTAAGCTTATTTCCTCGAATTTAATTAGAGATATATTTATTATTCACTTAATTCAGTTCTCACTTCGCGACAAGTCAAAAAATACATAAAAACTCAAAATATCTGTATAAAAAATTGAAAAATATAGAAAAACATAAAACACCAAATACAGTTAAAATAATTTAAAAAATTTCCTTACAATTGAAATTGAAGTTGCTACGCAAAAACAAGCAATTCGGCCAGAGGACAAGAAGGCAGATTTTTCGGTGCACAAAAGTGCAAGTTTACTTTTGGTCTCACTCGCAAAGACACTGAATGCGTAGAAACTGACTTAATTTGCTGTGGACGCTTTGCTGAGTCAATATATGGGATAATTTAATAACTTAAATGATATCCAGAATGGATTAAGGATAATTTAATTCGCAATAATGAGAGAAGACGTTACTTTGTTGTTGCGAAGCTTAGTTTCTCTAGATTGGCAACAAATCCACTATTCTGCTAAGTTTCAAATGTAAACAAATCTGGCTGCTATGGTAAACAAATTAGGCTTGGCCACACTTAAACAACTTTTAAATTAGAATAGAATAGAAATTGTTTAAATTCTTAAAAACCATAACCGAAAGGTAAGAACAACAAAATTCAATCATTTTTAAAGCAAAAAAAAAGAGCACAATTTACGAACATATAAGAGTAAAGAAACCGAGCTCACTGAGCCGAATAACAGAGTGGATATAATATATATATATATATATATATATGTAAGAAAAATAAAGAATATGTCTTAAGATTAAATTAACAACGTAAATTTCCCTTCTCAATTCTAAAAATAATAACCTCTCTACGCACTGCGTCATTTCTAGATTGATCCATGTCATATGGCACTTACATAATTCTGATGATGTAAATGGAACTAAAAGTCAAGTGACCAATAATAATTTTACAGAAGTATTAACTATCCAATCAAAATGCATTGTAAACTAAAACCAACTCAGTCTGAATTGGGATTTCACCCTGAACGTAAGGCACTTGCTCTTTACGCTTCGGTCCAGTTGGACTGCTGTCTGCTCTCTTCTTTCTTACTGAAAATTAATCTAAAATGTGAACTATTTTGGAATAGGCACATTTCATGTGCCAAGTTGATTGTGGCCACAACAAGTAGAAATAAAAAATGAAGATTTAATCTGCCTTCGTCTCCAATTTCCTATTCGTTATAGATCAACACTTCTACGACGTTAAAATTTCTGCTGGTCATTACTTCAGACTTTTTTTTTTTTTTGAGGCCGACTAACCAAAATACGAGGTGCACATCTACATGTTATAGCAGTTCTACATATAAAATTTCAGCATTCTGAGGCTACTTGTTTTTGAATTATGCGAAATACATACATGCTTACATACGTACGTAGAAACACCACACAAAAATGTCTTCTGAATACATTTTTAATTAGTTTTATAATTCGTTTGGGGAAAAAAAGAGTCCTTTATTCTATCCTTACGTACAGATGTCACGCAAAAACATGGTTAAATTGCATTCGATAGTAGTCAAAATGGATATTTTCGTTGAAATATGGCACCCGAAATTTCTCGCCACTACACTACTTCCTTTTTACTTCGTATAAGAGAGAAAAAGGATTATTTTTTTCATTTAAAAGAATAATTAGTACTTAATTTATTTTTCTTCAGTACAAATTGATATTCCATAGCTATTAGAATAGTGTTACGAATTCCGTACGCATGTAAATATTTACAGCGAAATTATATATGAAATTGTAAAACTGTAGTTTCTTTCTTTTCTTTTTTTTTTTTCTTTCTCCTTTTTTTTTTTGTTGTTGTTGTTGTAACTTGAAAACCTAAAGAAGCAAAGCTTTGTCGGAAAAGGAAGAATAAGGGACATTTACTATTAAGCAGTAAATGGCTATATGACTAAATTGGGGAGAAATCGGCGAAAGTCGCCAAATATGGAGACCATTTTGGCCTGGTTCCTGTATAATGATAATGGGTATAGTAAATGAATAGCTGTAATCGATCCTATACGTAACTGCAACCGTATCCGGTCCTCTTATGCCTACCAGAAATTTTGAGAAGTAGAAGGTACTAAGGATTTATTGGTGGTTGGGAAGAAAACTATATAAGACCGGTGTCAGCCTAAGTTTCGGAGTACTGGTTTTTTTAATTCAGCGTGAGTACGGAGTATTGAGACATTTTCGTGTTAGCTTCGTTATTTAGGTTTGATTTGCATTGCATTATGTTTACCGCACTTAGCAGTTTAAAGTGAAACTGCTGATTGTAATCTATAATACTGAGAACGAATACTTCCGCGAAAGTTCCAGAACTGTGAAATGTTTCTTTTCGTATAATAAATTTTATCAAGTTATCATTTTTTGTGAGCACTGAATCTACAAACAACTCGTACGCACGCTACAGTATGATATTTTGAGACATAAAGTATTTCCAGATTATGTGTTACTACTTTTTTGAGTAGGAAAAAGAACGTGAATTTTTGCAAGCTTTATAAATCTCGGTGATACTAGGCACTTACCAAAATCAAAAATTTTAGGAAGTGCCTAGTATCACCGAGTGCCTAGTATAAATTTTGGTATTTGGAATTTGAAAAAAATCATTTTCAAATTCGTTTTCATCAGTAACTATCATCATAACGCAAAAAGGTAACGCAAAAAGGGAAAAAATTTATTCGCTTAATTCGCACCGAGAATTAAATTTTCATATGTTTAATGCCGTAAACAATAATTCGCGGAACATCGGATGTGCGGTTAAGTAACATTATTTATACGAAATGTTACTCGGAAAACAATTTGTAAAAATTGCATGTGGAGAAACAATTTTTTCAGAAATGATAAATTGAAGCTGTCTATCTATATACTATATAAAGAAGAAAGTGTGTCGGTTTGACCTCTAATAACTCAGTTACTACTACAGCTATCGTCACCAAACTTTCTACAATTCTTTCCTGGATCCTGGAAAAGGTCGTCGTCCACTTTTTTCCAAAAAAAGTAGCTAAAATCAGATATATTAATTAAAACCTCCGAAAAGCGATAATTTTCGCCCTCATTTTCTCAAGTGGCAACAGTCTCGCACACTGGAGATGAAAGTCTGCTTTATTTCGAAAGTTGTTGCCACTGCTCGCTTTCAAATCTTAGAGTTTGTTAATAAAAAATTTCTAAGATTTAAGATGTAATAAAAATAGCATTACCAGATATTAAATATATTATTCCCGATTCCAAAAATTCGTGGGAAGCCATTTCGACTATTCCCATCTTCGTACGACTTTAATCAGCAGAGATATTAATTAAAAACTCTGAAACTCTGACTTTTTTCGCACTCATTTTTAAGAGTGGCAACAGTCTCGCGAGTTGGATATAAAAATGCTTTATCTGGAAGAGAATTGCTACTGCTTGCTGTCAAGTCGTGAAATTTGTTAATCAAAAATTTGTAAGTTTCATAAAATCTATACATATAAAGAAGAATGTCTGTTTGTGTGTTTGTTTGTTTGTTCGTGTTATTGATTTCTGATCAATTACGATAAATTGTTTTGCCACATTTAATGGACTAAAATTGAATATAAGTGAAATATTGGATGGAAATTGAGCTTTTATGACCATTTGATTAGAAAGACGAGAGTCATTAAAAACTGCGTGCCATTGTTGCTCTTATGATGGTAGAGAATTCGTTTATTTTTCTATCGGGATTTTTTATGTGGGTTCCATATCGCATCAGACTGAAAAATGTACGACTATGAATCGTATTTTTTGCACCGTTATTGGAGAAGGATTACAGCGGTAGCGTTCTCTCTGTTGTTAAATGATTTACTCTCAATCTAACTTATCTGGCATCGATATATTGCAAAATAATTATCTTCTGCCTAATAAATGAAATTGCGTTGCTTAAGTAGATTAATCCTACAAAATATTTGTATAAATTGTGAAAATCTGCAGAATTTCATTAGTACCTATCTTTTTCCGTCATTGACATCGAGATAACACATTACGCAATTCAAAATATAAAGAAAAAGTTTTTATTCTTTTATTTACATTGGCGGGCTCTATCTATTATAGGCGTTGGCCATTACTAAGGCCGGAAGCAGTGATTATTAGTTTATTATAGAGGCATCTAACAGGTGGGCCACCTTTACCTCCTATGAAGGGCCGGACAATTTGCCTCTCTGCATTTTCGAGATTCAAACCGGAGTCTTTCAGTGTGAGAGTCAGAGTCGCTAACTAATTCTCATCTGAACGGCATATAAAAAATAGTAAATCAGCTTAATTTTAATACCTGAATGGCATTACGTCCTTACCAGCAGAAGATCCAGTCATGAAAAATTGCTTGTGCTATGCAGAACCGAATGCTTGAATTCTAACTGGAGCTTACACTATATGATTTTATCTATAGGAGACAAATTTGAAATGTTGTGCTTAAACAAATTGTACCTGCAAAACTACGTGTATAAAAATTTCCCCATAATCTACATATCTGCAGTTAAGTAGAGATATGGCGATAGAACTGTAAACAACTATAAGCGAATTGTAATGGATGCAAAATGATTTACTTGGTACATTATTTAATTATCTGTTTAAATTAATTTGACTTTATTTCTAATAAGGCAGAAAGAAGGTTTGGTTTTGCTTCATTTAGACTCATTTTTTCTCTTTTTTTCAGGACCGATATTGATCAGACTTTATTAGATATAAATATTTCCTTCTTTACTAACATTAAACATAGAAGCGCTTATTTTACCTCTATGCAGCATAAAGAATTCCGGTATTATATCATGCGTAATATTTCCTCAGAATATTCTTTTCTTTTTAAAAAGTTAAGATGAGAATTGCTGCCCAGCTAATTAAGCTATCTAGCGACGATGTATGTGCATATTTCTTTTATAATAATTTGTATGTAAACTGTTACATAACATATTTTTTTCTCGAAACTGGTAATATAATCCTCAGGCAATCTAGTTTGGAAAACATACAGATAAAATAGAATTTTAAGGCTTCTAAGAAGCAGTCTAAAGAAAATATTTAAATATTGCGTAGAGTAAATTGCCAGAAGAAGTTTAGGCGCAAAGAGGCAGGAAAATTCCTAGATCGCTTTTCCTCTAAAATTTTCTTTCTTCGTCACTTAAAGAACAAAACATGAATGTCTAGACAGGTTTGAATTTGCTTCATAAAATAGCGAGATTTCTCTAAAGCCGGTTATTGTTCTTCGTTTGTATATAAAGCCTCACGTTATAATTTTCAAGAGAAATATTAGCAATTTCCCACCAAAGGAAACCCCAAAATTACATTTTTAAAACATCTGAATCTGGAGCTTGCTTATCAAGAATAAAATATTCCTGAAAATAAATTTATAAGAAATTATGCTTAACGAAACTGCGAAATATATAACGACTAGAAATGCTAGGTGAAATTTTAAACAAAAGAATAATTAGAGAATATGGAGTTTGAAGTCTTTAAAGCTAAAATGTATATTAGAAGATTCATATTTTAAACTTAAAAATAACTGCTCATTTCCGAAACATTTCAAATTAAGAAACGAATATTTTAAAATACATTCTTTATTCGTTATTGAAGAAATCACGATTATAAGTTTAGAACTGTTTTGATAAAACAACTAAATTTGAAATTATATTTACTTTTTAAAAATATTCTACTGATGAAATAAAATAAGGAAACATATTAATAAAAGTCAGAACGCATGTTCCTAACTTAACTCAGTGACCTCTTCTGTAGTCCTTTTCCAGAAAGTGATTAAGTATTATAATACTTTCGACTTACTTAACACAAAAAAGATTTGAAATTTCTGTGCAACTGAGCTTTTTTATAAAAAAAGCTATTTCTGATAGTAAAATGTTATTTTAAATACAGAAACGCGCCTTCGAAGCAAAATGGAATTAATTTTTAAGAAAAAAAGCACATTATTGAACTTTTTACATTAATTAGGAAGATAAGAATCCTTTCAGTTAGGAATCTGTTACAACTCGTAATGAAAATTCTAAAACTTTTAAATAAAAAAGCGAATAGATCAATTATGTATCAAGCTGCAAGGTTTATCCAATTTTAGAACAGTTGTTTTAAGTTTATGCATCTTTCCTATCCCTTCTAACTTTATAAGGTATATCTCCCACATCCTTAACGTGCCTTCGTGGTGTAATGGTCAGCACACTGAGCCGGTATTACAGAGGTCCGTGGTTCGATCCCCGGCGAAGGCAGTGCATATTTTTCATCTCTCTTGTTCCACAAAAAATACCTAATGTCTCTACAGTGGCGCCCGAACTAAAAGGGTTGTGGATGATGACTCTCCGCACCCAGGATTTGGCGACTAGGTCCCCTAAAACCCTAGTCGCCCTTTAAAAAGGGGAGTATATAAGGTATATCTCCCACATCCTTAGCGTGCCTTCGTGGTGTAATGGTCAGCACACTGAGCCGGTATTACAGAGGTCCGTGGTTCGATCCCCGGCGAAGACAGTGCATATTTTTCATCTCTCTTGTTCCACAAAAAATACCTAATGTCTCTACAACTTCAGCTTACAATTTCCCACCAGAATGTATTTTCAGAAACGAGATTAATGCAAATGAGAAAGAAAGGTATTTAAGTCGATGTTTCACTGACTTCGTGAGAGAGCCCGAGTGCGCGTTTGCCTAGCGCGCGCTTGCCTTTGGCTAGCTCTCTCTCTCTAAGCTATTGCTACGCTCGACCGTACTTTAGGCCCTTGATAACTTCGCCTACTTATTTGAGATATAGGGCCAACTACTTAGAATCTTGATAGCTTCGGCTATATCTTTCAGTTAAGCTTTAGTTAAGTTTAATTTCATATCAATTTGAGTTCAAGCCCAAGTGGAGACTTTGCAGTGCGCTCCGAGGTAGGTGCTGACTGTGTCATCCTTATTTTGAGAAATAAAGGGTAATTAACCCCTCTTGAGTCTTACGCTTCTGTTCACAGACTCAAGCCATTATTCGCTTATCAGTGGAAGGGGTTCTGAATATTGAACTATAAAATAAAAAGGTGAAACCCCACGGAGTAAAGAAGCGAAATTTTAATTACATTGGGACAAGATATTCATAAGAAAGCTTTATAACTTAACTTACGTTCTTACATACAGCGCGTCTACAAGGCTTTAGGACTAACATTTTTAACAAGTTTCAGCAAACAAGCTAAACGATAACTAACAGCATTTATTACAATGGCGACTCAACTTGCCTTTTTCCGAAGCGTTTCCTGCGAGAAAGAATTTTCTATGTATTTAATGTTTGATTTGAATCACTGAATATCTGCTGTTAGAAAAAATTCGATGTCTTGTTTATGATCCGCAAAAATGCAGCAATCATCTGCTTAGGTTCAAGAAGGTTCGTCATATATACAGAAGAACGAAAATTGGGCTACAGAAATGTCGGATATTGTTCGGAGAACAGCCTTGACGCCAAAAAGGGAGAAACAGCTTATTTTGGTATGGCAGGCAATGGTTGTCATTTGACGACGTACTTCCTCTAGGGAGACAGCCGTAATACTTTTCCCTTGCTAAGGGATTATCTGTAGTATTACTTATTATCTGTAGTATTTATTATTAGTATTTATTATTGTAGTATAGTAATTAGTATTTATTATTGTAGTATTTATTCTGTAGTATTTGATTATTTGTAATATTTACTTCCGTTGGCATGATGAAATGGGGCCCATACCCTTAAAAAAGCCAAGTTGGCGTAACCAAGGCTGTTCTCCGAACAATATCCGAAATCTCTACTATGTATTATGTTAGCAATGATTTTATGATTCGAAAGAGACAACTTATAAAGAATTCAATACTGAGTAACAGACGGTGAATTCCATATTTTATGAACAATTAAAGTGATGATAGTAATTCATTAAGATTCTGATTGATTTTTTCCGCAGTAATGTAATAAATGAAGATTCACTATACATGTTGAACATCTATGATTACTTTAGATGAGCGGGGATATTTTTCAAGATAATGCATAAGTTCAACATGATCTCACAGCTGGAAACTATAAGCAACCTTAATTAGTTTGAATTTCTTTGTTCAGAATAAGTAAATGAACTCCTTCGGAACAGCGTAATGCGCATTGTGAAATGAGATTAAAAGAATAATCTGGATGAATGTAAAAGAAAAGCCCAGCCTCAAAAAATCGGGATTGGTTTCAAATAGTACCATGGGTGAAGATAGCAGTCCTAGCAATCTGAAAAAACGTTTTAAATATGGATTTGTTACGCGTACACCATGTCTACAAAAGTCATTACAAGTATAAGCTACAAGTATAAGCACGCTAGACACGTAGTCAGGAGATTTGGAGTTCAAATACCGGCAAGGGCATTGCGGATTTATTCAATTTGCAGATATCGAAAAAAACCTAACGACTCTGAAGTGACGCTGAACTAAAAGATACCAAGATTTGGCGACTGGATCCCCTAATCTCCAGTAATCCTGGAATCGCGGAGAAAACCACAAAAACGCCCGGGCAGCCAGCCCGTTCGCGGGATTCGGACTACCAGTGTTCAGTAATTTTCCGTTTCGACCCCTGGTGGGCCTAAAAAGGTTGAATAAGGACAAGTTTATTTATAACGTTCTATGTGAAGGGATTTCTCCTCTCAGGAAAATATCCCTCGACGCCAAATTATTTATTAAACAAACAATGAAAACTTTAGATGTGATCTAATTTTGGTTTGATCTAAATTTTGAATCTCCATATAAACTGCAACATTCGTAATACTTCAGAACTTTCTTAAATTAACTAATAAATTTGTTACTGTTGACTGATTTTTTTTTTATTTGAAATGCAGTGGAATACCATGAAAAGTGCGGTGTCAATTCATCCAATATGTGTGATTTTCTTCGATGCTTCTTTTTCACGTCCATTCCTAGAAGGAAAAGAAAAATGTAACCGAGATCAAATTTAGGCAGGAAATGAGCTGTTCATATGGCTTCAGTCTGGAACTATTTTAATCTTTATTAGAAATATCGAGCTAATTTCATATGTGGAAAATAGTTTTTATGATTTCACTTACTTGAAAATTAAATCCCTGTTTCTCCTACCTGTTTCTAAGGCTTCATCTTTCTCATAAAGCTACTTAATTAAAATATTATTGTCGCTATATTTAGTTTAGGAAACTGTAAACGATATTTTTTTGAATAATGAGACAAAACTTTTATTCTAATTGTAAATAGAATACAGTATAAAATCTCCCTCATATTTATATATTGCACGTCTCTTTTACCCATCCAAATTAATTCATAGAATACTTTTTACGAGAAAAAAAATCTCGACCTGCATATACAAGGTTTAGCATTTTCATGGAAAGGGTGTATTTTTATGGATAAAATACAGGGTGTTTATAAAGTCCCGGACCCATTTTGATGTTTAATAACTCATAAAATAATGAAGATATAAAAAAACTTATGGCATTTATTGATCGAATAACTTATATATTTTCCTTTTCAGGTTTGAATATCGTTACTTTTGTAAATATCGTCTGAGCGTGTGTTTAATTTCAGATAATTTCATTTTCCAGTCTAAATATCTGTACTTTTCTAAATATCGTCTGCTTATATGCCATTTCGACGGTGTACAAGGTTATTAAGAAAATATTAAGACTGCATGCATACAAAGTTCAAATTGTCCAAGTTTTGGAATCGGACGATAGGCCTAGGAGGATGGCATTTGCAACAGATATGCTAAGGAGGATAGAAGATGTAGCTGAATTTCTGAAGCGCATAATGTTCTCAGACGAAGCATCCTTTCCTCTTTCTGGCATTGTTAATCGCCATAATGTGCGCATTGTGGATCTGAAAACCTCCATGAATACCGTGAGGCACAAAGTGATTCCCCAAAGGTTAATGTGCGGTGTGGACTAATGCACGACCGAGTCATTGGACCTTTCATTTTTACAGAAAAGACGGTCTCATCAGTCGTATACTTAGACATGTTGGAAAACTTCGTATTGCCACAACTAGAACAGCTTCAGCCACATGTCTTTTTGCAACAAGATGGTGCACCACTTCACTGGGGTACCATCCTTCGTAGTTCTTTGAATGATCATTTTACAGGAAGATGGATTGGACAAGGAGGTCCAATTCCTTGGCCACCCAGATCACCTGATATAACGCCGCTAGACTTTTTCCTTTGGGGATTTGTAAAGAACAACGTTTACAGGAGGAGAGTGTCGAACATTGATGACCTAAAAGCTAGAATTACAACCGCAATAGCCTCTGTGGATGCTGACATGCTTGCCGGTACCTTGCGTGAAATTGAATATCGACTTGATATTCTCCGTGCGACGAAGGGGGCACACGTGGAAGTTCATTGACAAGGGTCATGAAACTTTTTGAGTCTATCTAACCATTTAGGTTATTAATTATAATCTATCTTTATTATTTTATGAGTAATTAAACATCAAAATGGGTCCGGGATATTATAAACACCTTGTATATTTAAATCGTAATACTTCACTTTTAATAATCATATAAAATAAAGATATAATATTGATATTAGGAAGATCGTACAAGCAGAGCTTGATGTATGAGGAGGAGAAAGTGGTAGTTGTGATGTACTCTGTGTTCTAAAGCGTTCCTAAAGCATTAATACATTTTTAATCGTATCTTCACAAGAATGTTCTAAAAAATTCAGGTAAGTTTGACCTCATTTTATAAATTCTCCGCTACAAGGAAAAAAATCAGAAATATTTCTTAGAATAACGAATTCAAAAAGGAGAGATTCTCACATTTAAAAAATAACGATTAAAAACTGAAAATTGCCCAGGAATTGATAGTGAAGAACTACATCTTATCACAAACACACAAATAAAAAAAGTATCTTTGTCTCAAGAAGTGATTTAGATGAAAGCGAGAGATGAAGGCGACGAAACGAAATAGCATTGGTTAAAAGTGTTGGATGCAACCCAAATGAGATAATGCTTACGGACTCTGACTACTGTACCAAAGGGCCCAGGTTTGAAATAATGCAGAAGATTGGATATTTATAAGTGTATAGTATCTTTGCGCCATGGGGACACTCTATATATACGACGATCCGAAAGTTCTCTCGTGAGGTTTTGATAGTGGGAGGAGAGGGGCAGGAGGTACTCGGATCCAAACCCCGTGTGCTTTTCTTCAAATTTAGGATGGAAGTAGACAAAATCTTACTGCCACCTGCATGGTGCTCAAAGCTCTGGCCAATAACAGACTTAATCTTGCACTCCTTGCCACGACGAATTTCCCGAGCTTGTTCTGATGAGTTCAGAGAAGTGAGACAGCAACAACAAAAGTATTGGATAAATAATTCTATTTGGGGAAAAAACGACTCTGTCAAATTGAAAAAGAAATATACCAAGTTAAAATTTAAAATTAGACAAAAAAGCAGTTTCAGTCTATACCAAATTAAGATTACATTTTTAGATTAATTTTAAAAGAATTTACTATAAGGAAGATAACCACCCTTACCCAGTGACTACAGAATTTATCCGAAACGTTTCAAAGACAAACTATGATTCAAAGGCAGGATTGCAGAACTTGAAATCGCAACAAATTCGCAAAATCCTCAATAAATGTTTTAAATGTAAATGCATCCTGTTTCTTAAAACAAGAGGGCTTCAAAACATCAGGTGAGTAAGGCCCCTATATTTCATAGAACCATCACTGCATACAATAGTTACCATTGCTAAAATGGTCTTTTTAGTATATCATAAAAATAATCAGCAACTAGTTACAAGTCCTATTTTAGTATATATATTTAGCAACAACAATCAGCAACAGGTAATATAATGTTTGAAATATTTGTTGACAAAGGAAACAGCTTGGTTTTAGACAATGGACAAAGTTTCCAATTATACAGGAATGAATGGATTATTAAGTGTATGTAATCTTGTACTCCTTATGAGCTCCTCTTGTATCCTCTTGTATCCTTATTAATAGTTTATTTGTTAATGTTTAAAAAATGACGTTGTAAAATAAGTTTTGACGAAAAAGCACTGCGAAATATCGTTCATATTATCTGTTTTCGTATATGTATGTAGAAACAAGTTAAACATTCAGAAAAATTACGGTAAGACAAAAAATATTTTTTCGTGAAGTATCTTTCCTGTGACACAGCTTTCTACGAAACTGCGTTTTTGAAAAAAAAAATAGAAATCATTTTCAGGTATTTGTGACATCACGCTGATATTTTCCAATGATTAGTTAGCTATATAATCAGAAATATTTTCAAGTAAACAATGATCTGCATATTGTCTTATCGATTTTTCGATTTTTAAAATCGATATTTAAAAATCGATTTTTAAAACTTTTTCTTTCTTTCTTATTAGAGATGATCTTTACAATAAGTTAATAACCTACGTCTTCGTATTTTATTTCTCTTTTCATTTCGGAAAACAAAAATTGCAAGCCATTCTTCTATTTTAACTAAATATTCTAGAAATATTTTCGCAGTTATTGTTCGAAATAGTTTTTAAGAGCTGCCCCTTTTTTAATCGATTCAAAATAAAACATGTTTATACCCTGAAAATGAAAATGTAGTTGAGCTCAGTTTACATCTTTTAATCTCTTTCCTTTTTAGTATAGATTTTAAACAAGTCCTACCGGGTGCATAATTTCCATTACATAACTGGCTTAACCTAAAACAGGATTTTATTTTCATACAGGCTGAGTAGAATTTTCCCCAGTTTCGATAAACAATAAAAATATCATTCCGTGAAAAAGAATAAAACAGGTTTTGTTGAATAGTGCGGAGGAAGGAATTGAGCAAAGTCATGTTTTGTTTTCATTCTTAACAGATATTTCTGCTGAATTATTTTATGTTTTAAATTTTCCTTGAGAGCCGAAAGAAAACTTTGGTTGTTAGGTCTTAATGAAAGGCAAGAGTTAATAATAGGCAAGACTAGTGCTTTGTTACTTTACTTAACTACATAGCTATAGAAAGCCTACAGAAAACATACCGTGTAATAATGAACATAAGAAAATGAAATGTTATAACTAGAGAATACAAACATTAATAATAATAACACCGTTATTATAATATTATTTAAGTTCTGAAAGCATGTTATTAAGTTCCCATTTTGTTGTCGATACAGTAATGGAGAAACAGGTAACTTTTCGTTCAAAATTCTGTTTTTACTTAACATTCGATGCGCTAATCTGATTAATGTGATATTCGGCAAGTTTGTTGCAATTCTTTGCCTACTATCATTGCTATAATTCTAACTTGCCTAATTCGTATATCGTAATTGTCCAGATATGAAAGGATCTCACTTGTTAAGTTGGATCTTACTTTTTTAAGTTCTTGCACGAGGACATAAAAAAGAACTTGTATAAAATATGGAGTCGCATGTGTGAGACTGATGTAAAGATATTCTAGAAGAAAAATAAAATTTTGTGAATATGAAGTGTGCTAAAAAAGAAACAGAACTGTTACTATAACATCTTTATTGCTTATTGTGCAACAATTTAAGCACTCTCACAAGTAGTCCTCTCTGCTGGCAGTACACCATTCTCAAGATTTCTCTCATTTTTGAAAAACCTCCCGGAACGCACTTTCTGTGATGTTTTTTCACATTGTCCTGAATTCCCTCTATGGTTTGGAAATGACGTCCTTTCAAATGATTTTCAGTTTGAGAAACAGGAAAATGTCTGCTGGAGGTAGGTCCGGAGAATATGGTGGGCAGGGCACAACTGGACTGCGGGTTTTTATTAGATAGCTGCGGACAAAGAACGATGCGTGAAGCAGAGCATTTTCATGAGACAGCATCCAAGTCTGGTTTTCCCTGTATTCAGGCCTCGCCCTGTGCACTCTCAAACTTGTTAGAATTCCTTGGTTGCACTTGCATTTTGTTCCCATGAGACTTCTACTGTCCTCCTCATATGCTTGGTTAAGCAACTGAAATGTCTCTGTGGACGTTTTGCCAAGTTGGTAGCACACACACACGTTGTTCTGCGAGCTCTTTCATTGTCACTTTGGCACTAATCCGAAGAACGGCTTGTGCTTATGCTCAGTTCAGCGGCTGTAGCTCGCCAACAGGTCAGAGCGGAATACGACAAATGGCAGTTTGTTGTTTAAACCTGTCGCTACGTGCATTTAAAAGCCGTAGCGCATTTCCCCCTGCCGGTTGGCGCGCTATTTCTGAACACACCTCGCATGTTTCTTAACATGGAGATTAAATTAAATTAATACATTTAAAGTTAACTTAAGGCTAAGATAATTTTGATCCCCAGAAAAGCATTTGAAAAAAGTCTTTTATTCGAGCCAGAAAAGTATAAGTCACGTATAGTCGATAACCCTCTTGAATTTAAATTGACCTTTTTTACTGAGTCTAAAATAAAGACGTATAACTATTACTTTTACCTTATGCACTAATACAGAAATCTGGTTTTCCTTTCATTATCCTGTACTATAATACCTCAGCCACTGAGCATTATATTATATTACAAATACTTATCTGCCGAGGAGTTCAAACGCTTGAAAACAGACAAGACAAATGCTTTCAGATTTAGTTCGGTGAATTCTCTGCTCCGCAGCGTCTTTAAAAGAAATGTCATGCATGATTAGGATAGCCATATTGCCCCAGAATGAAAGAAAAGCTTGGATTTCAATGCAGTGTCCCGCGTTACTGTATGTCCTGGAAGATGTCATGGATTTTTTTTTAGTAGTCGAAGTGACTTTTACTACAGGCAGGCCATTCTAAGATAGAAATAGGTTTGTAAAATTAGAATGGAAGTGTGTTCAAGAATAAAATCTAATGTATTCTGGAAGTACCTTTGCTCTAGAACTCGCGAATCCCACAAGGAGAGAGGCTTGTGAAAGAAATTTAGGTTTAATTTCTGTCCAAACAGGTATTTTAAGTACTCAGACAAATGCAAAGCAAAATAAGATGGCCACGACATTCGGCATTTATTATGACATATTTGTTGTACATATGAAGCTCCGTTTTAGCAAACATAATTGTAATTAAAAATTTCTCATTATAAAAATTCCTTAAAAAATCAAGATTTTAAACTTTTCTGTGTAATTGCGGTACAATATGTCGTAAATTTATTAAATTCAGATCTATATAAATGTTAGTTGATTTTTAAATCATTTGTTGTAATATCAATGTTTCCACATAGACACGAATGAGCGCAAATGGATAATAATATTTTAATAATTTTTAATTTAATGTAACAATTTATGTAATACCGCATGCATTATTATGAAGTTCCAGTTAGGAAGTAATGTTCATTAACAATGGGTCAGTAAAACTGCAATCATAATGTGATACAATGACTACCACACTCGAACGGAGATCGGGATCCATTCGCATTCCAGTCGCGATAACAGAAAATAGTGAACTTTATTGGAAAACTCTCCTAAACACTTTGTGATCTCGGGAGTGAAGAAGAAATCAGCCTTATATTTTGCATTTCGATGTATTATGACATATTCCCGTTGCCAAAAGAAATCAGTGAGGAAGTCAAAACTCGAACTTATAACCTTTCGGACGATCTTCAGCGCTAGAAAAGAATATCACGTCTCCTACATGTTCCATCAATCAATCGGGTCTCTGGAGCACGCAACGAGCCGTGTATGAATTATTTGCCCACTGATCGTAATCCCCCCAACTTCCGTCTACCGTCCCCCCAACTTCCCTCTGGCTTGCGCTCACCTATCTTCTTCTTCTTTAGAATATTCTCCATCTAAATCATGAACGACAGGGGGGACAATCCTCACATCTAGGGAAGAATATTTTCTGGTCCATTAGAGATTGCTGACAGCCTCATTACTTATTGAACATTTAAAGAGTCTGAAGTTTTATTTCACTTTGAGATGGAAAGAGTTTAGTTGAGAAGAAGTAACGGTTTTCTCATATACGTTTTATTTTTTATTTTCATTAAAGAATGTATTTTATAGCAAAAATAGCTAAATTTTTAATATAATAGAATTGATACAGGATCTCGGACGAATGGTTAGTAAGATTTAATGATGCATTTTAAAGCACCATTCTACGAACTGCATTGAACATAAAACAAACGAGCTGAATCAATAATTTCCAGAATGATCGATTTGCAGATATGATTTATCCCATATCCTGCAAGAAGTCGTCATATTAGCCCATTAAATTTCCTTTTCTCTCAAAAATGGGACTTACAGTCGAAAAGCTGATAAATTCTACTACCCCAAGGAGAGAGCCGTAACCAGTTGTAAACGTTATACCAAACACTAGCCAAAGTATAGACCGAAAGGAAACAATACTATTGCCTATATGACATGCTGTTAATGGTGTACGTATTAAATTTTATAATTTCTATTTGTGATCTTTTTGAATGACTGAATTAAGTGAAATTATTTTCATTAAATGCAAAAATATTTTACAGATATGTACTGAAATCTCTCCATTCGTTCTCTGAGAATGTAAATTTTTGATTATCTTGAGATCCATTTGATTACTTTTTTGACTATGCTTGTATCGAAAATGTACAACGCAGATTATTCGAGAACAACCAAAAATCTGAGTGTTTAATTTACTTCCCTTTTCCACATATTTCTCCATGTTAAGTTGTGTTTCAAAAGCCGATACACAATAATTAGATACTTATCACAGACATTAATCGTTTTAATGTAAAATTTCCATTTAATGTGAATCACTTCTGTTCACAGCTTAATCATAATATGAGAGTTCATTTTCTCAGGAGACGGATATTTTTCGATGAGTGTTATAAAAACAGTTCCAATATAATAATCTTTGGTGAGTTTTGTAAAAAATTTCCGAGTGTCCGCAGCTAGTTCATGTGCGATTCGTATGCATTCCTAGCTCGTCATTTTGAATCTCTGCTTCGATTTTGAGTAGATTAAAAATACAAAACAGAAAGAAGAATGAGGCTATTAGAATATATGAATGAAAGTTATAAATATATGAATACATTCTGAAAAATTTTTAATTTGTCTTTTTTATTATTATTATTACTACAAAAAATTTAGCTTATTATTGATTACGTCCTCGGCTGAAATATGAGTCAAAACCCAGTAAAACGGAATAAACTTAAATTTTGATAACAGAGTGAAAATAATTTCAAATTACTCAAGCCCTTCTTTTTCCCAAAATGCGTTTCATAAATTATTACTCAGCGAATTACATAGCCTTAAACGTTCCCATTACTTTCGATTTTGAAGGAATAGAGTCAGCTTTTAATGTTTATATACTATCACGTTGCTTTATAATATTATAGCACTTAAGCTGAAGCATTTTGCTTGGCAGAGAATTGCTCAGATCATTAAGTTATTAATTTTCTATTTATGATTACTTCCTAGGAAAGGAAGTGTAAAACTATTGTAAATTAAAATTACGAAATATTAATACTTAAGACGACTATGATAAAACTATTAAAAACTTGTAATAAACTTAAATTTAAAATTTGTAATGGTATGCATCAAAAACGTACATTTTAAATTTTCAAATATACATAGCTCTATGCAATCACAGTTACGATTGATTTAATGATATCGTAGCATTTAAACTGTTATATTAAAGACAGACAGAAAATTGCTTTACAAAGCTATATATATATATATATATATATATAAATTATAGTAAACAGTAATTACTTAAAATAGTAATTTTAAGATAAAAATTATAATTTAAACAGAAATTGTGTAAACAAATTAATGCTAATTATGAACTAATCTATAATATCATTTAAATTCAGTAGCATAAGTAAATCAAGTTCAACCAAAACTTAAAAATAATTAGCATTAATTTGTTTACACAATTTCTGTTTACATTATAATTTTATCTTAAAATTACTATTTTAAGTAATTACTGTTTACTATAATTTAAATTTCATTCCTTGCAGCAATGGCGCACTGAATTGTTTAAATTTAATAAGTAATTAAATCAAACTTACTGTTATGAAACATTATATATATATATATATATATTCATTACAGTCATATGATTGCCCCTATTGTATTCTGAATAGAGAAACTACATATGAGTTCGTAAGGCAGCGTTGCTAAAACTATAGTCCTGAATTCCGAGTGGTTCTGTAAGCCTACTCATGTGGTCCTCTCAGATTTGCAAAAATCCTCTGTTAATTGCGGGCTAAAGTAACAAGATTTTACATCAATTTTTAGTAATGACATGTGGCTAAGTATACTGGTATATCTTTTTCAAAGCTCATTAAACTCAATGAACACAGCGAACTCAAACTCAATGTACACTTAAAATTAAATTAACTTAATTTCTGCCCACAAGTTATATCTTTGAGTGTTCTAAAAGATCACGAGAAATGATTCTTAAATTAAATTTAAGAGGAAAGTTTTTTTATGGATTAGTTGTGCAAATCACAGAATTTTCCCCAATTTTCAGTCTTGGAATCTTTTTCAACAGAAGCTTATGTAATTAGTGGGAAATTATGAATAACATATGTTCTTTAATCTGAAACTTTTCTAGTAGTTCTTTAATCTGAAACTTTCTAGGCTTTTCTAGTGGCCTTGCGCCACTAGAAAAGCCGGAAGCGGTGGCCATTTCAATATGGATGCACCTAATAGATGGCCACCGGTGCCTCCTATGAAGGGACGGAGAGTTACAACCATGCTTTCTCTGGGATTCCATCCCGGGCCCATTACTAGTCAAGATCATTAACTGAGTAGTCAAGGTCACTAACCCCTATGCCGGTTGGGGACTCTCATAAGAAACTCTGAGGTCATAATTTGAACTTATTTTCCAAGTGGTAAATGTAACGAAGTTTCATGAATTCTTGATAATTTTCATCGCGATTTTGAAAATAACGAATTATATTTGAATGAAAGAGAACAGTTACTTGAAATCTGTAAAGAAGCAGGACTTAAATGAAATTTCAAGCAAAAGTTTAATTTTTGGACATCATTACCACTGAAAACGGACTATAGTGAATTGTACAATGACACTTTGATATTTATATTCAGTCTGTTTCCAAGTATCTCTGTAAGAAAGAGTTAAGGACCTAATTCAGTCTAATATATGCGGCTGTCTCAGGTTTAAGTTTACCAACATGCATCCAAATATAAAACAGCTGAGCAAGAATCGGCAAGTTTGTCCATTTTAGTGATGTGAGTATAAAAACTTGCTTAATTTTTAGTTAATAAGGTAAATATTATGCAAACTCCTTATGAATTAGGAAAAACAAATATAATTTTTCTTCTGTTAATTTAATTTATTAACACCAGTATAAAATCAAAGGAATTGTTATTAATTACATTTTTAAAATACAAGTGTATTGATGGTTAGGAGAAAAGAATTTGCAGCCGTGAGTTCCGGACTTCAAATCAGGCGAGGGCACTGATTATTTTTCCTTTTATTCTGTTCCAAAAAACTCCTAATGATTCTAGAAATTTCGATTGAATTATTAATTATATTTTCATTACATGACGTTTTATTGATTACATTTACATTAACTAAATGATTAATGTAAATATTATTAACTATGTATTTTTAAATTAACTATTTTAAAAGTAATTATTTTAAAACTAACTATATTTTAAAAGTACTACTACTAGTATAGTAGTACTTTTAAATATAAATAACATAGTCATAGATGGTAAAAGAATTGGAAGATCAGTTCAGACCGCAGTTCAGACCAGACGAGGGCAAGAGATATTCTTCTCGTTTTCTGTTCCAAAAATTCCTAATGATTGTACAAAGACTAAAATGTGGTTGAAGACGATTCGTCACAACCAGGATTTCGCAATTGAATTTCATCATCCCCAGTCGCCTTTTAAGTGGGGTAAATGTGAGGCATTTCCTCCTTTCTTGTCGCGTGCTTTCGTGGTGTAATTGGAAGAACGTCCGGTTAGCAGTCGGAATGTCCGGAGTTCAATTCTGGCGAAAACATTGCTCATTTTTCATGTTTCTTATCCTAGTGACTCTGCTACTCAATATTTGCATATGATTCATTTAATCCGAAGTTGATGCATTTAACAAGTTCAAAAGGACATTTTATTTGAAACGTATATGGTTCCTTCGAAACGAAATAGCCAGTCATTTGAAAGGTATACAGCTTTGTCTAAGTTTAATTGTAATTCAAACTTGAATTTTGCATTATCTTTAAGCATTTCACTCCGTTAATTATAAATAACCTCTAGATACAATAACTTTCAAAACTAATGTTAACTTTTTCCGAAAAAAAAATTCGGACAGTTCTTCTATATCTCCCGTTCTACTAGGCCGATTGACGAATTTTAACTTCCTTTTTTCATGTCTCGAAAGCGAGGCTTAGGATATGTATTAGATTTGAATATAGCGTTGTTCTTAATACAGATATTTTGACTGATCTTTTTCTGAAATGACATGCCATTCTTTTCCTTATTTCTAAGTCTCAAATTATGCCCAAATATTAAATTTTACATGATATGGTGCGAAATTTATGGAGAAATTCAAAAATTTATTTTGGCGTATTTTTTCAGTTTCGCCAAGACTAATTTACTTAGAGAAGTCCTTAATTTATCGCAACCCATTTCCCTTTTCTTTTTTTCATTGTAAACGAGAGGAAAAAAAGTCATCCTTCAAAATTTCAAGTAATTTTAACAAAGTAAGTATTGTCCCTTGGCATTATTATCGCTCAAAAAAATTATGCCAAACTTCAAAACGGTCCAATATGTAAATTCATGTATATTTTAGAAATTTTCGAATAAAAAACTCTAATTTTTTGTAGGTGTGCTTAGATATACATCTACTTTTAGATGATGTTAAGCATTTTGTAGGTTATAATACAAAATTTATAAAAATTATCTAAAAATACAAATTTCAATAATAAATAATTAAAAATATGCGAATTATATTTCAATTGAGCCTAAATTCCGAATTCTGGAAGAATGAATCAAGTAAATTTAATAAAAAAAGAGATATTAATGAATGTATATCAGATTCAATTAGCATTGAGTAGCTAAACTTTTAAGAGCTAATTTTTTTAAAAACTACTCATGCGATTTTTACAAAACTATTTCAGTTTGGCATAATGAGTCGTAGAATTGAAATATGTAAAAAAATTGGCATATCATTTCAGAAAAGGTCCAATCTTGTGTCAAAATACCTATAGTGGAACAACGCTATATATAAATCTAATACATATCCTAAGTCGCGCTTTCGAAACAAGAAAAGCGCAACTTGAATTTCGTCAATCGGCCCAGTAGAATGGGAGATGTAGAACTGTCCCATGTGTTTTTTTCTTCCTCAGTGTGCAGTGCTGCCAGAAAGTCCCTTTACATATCAACTAAATGGTCATAACAGAGTAAGAGGATAAGGTGTTAGACATTCTAAACTCTCATCCTGGTCATCGATATCACAGCAGTGCTCCTCACGTGAATTTCAACGTGATTCCCGTTTGACTGTCACATGATGGCCAGGGGAAGAGAATGAAGTCTATGCTTTGACCAGTTCATTGTCTTGCCTTTCTGTGCTTGAAGAACAATGTTAGATACCAGCTACTTCATTTTAGAGGAATATTTAGTGACAAGTCTGTTGGTCCATGAACTAAAGCCCCAACAATGAAAATAAGATACAGGTGATTTATAGGTTTCGTGAACAGTTCGGTAAAGAGCCATCAAGTCATGTTTATGTGAGAGAAGAAAACTTTGAGAGGGGATGACTGGAGAACGCATTTTTGGTCCGTATGTTTGGAGGTTCTGTGACCCAGGTTACTTATCTGGAGATGTTGTGACTAGCTTCTTCCACAGCTGGAGAATTTGGGCATTAGTGACGCGCTTATTTATCAGCACGATGGACTTCCCGCCCACTTCGCACTTATCGTTCCCAAATGCTTGTATGTTCTGCTTGTTTCCTAGCCGGTGGATATTACACGCGTAATCATATTCACCAGCCCCTTATCTTTGGTCGCCTCCAGTTCTGGACCTTACGACACCAGACATGTCTAGGACCATCAACTCATAAATCAGGAGAAAGCGGTACGTGGACATTGATGGCAAAAGTGTTTGAAGCCTTCCAACATATGACACTGCAATTTCTAAAGCGAATGAGTATAAGGACATTCAGACGTATCAAACTGTGCTGGGATAATGGTTTTGGGCATACGGAACATTTGGGATAAATAACTGCAACAGTTATTAAAGTTACAATAAAACATCGCACTCATAAAGGGACTTTTGGGCTACCCTATACATTTATAAGAGAAATGTGAAATTAATATATATTATTTATTTAAAATTTTGTGCTAATAAAGATCGTACAAAACACGGTTATTTTGCTTTGATTTCATAGTAATGACAATAATAGGAAATAAAAACCAAATTAAACAATTACTACAAAACGTTTCATTGAACGGAACAAAAGTATTTATTTCTTTCACTAAAAACGAGATTCTTAATAATAAGTAAAAATGGTGATAATAATAAGTCTCACGATATTTTTCACAGAAGTGTAGCGAAGGAAAAAATAAATGTTTCTTTTTATTGAATTAAAATAAAATTAAGGATTTGACAATGTTTACTTTCTTTACACATTTTAAATTGGTTTTTAGAAAGTCACGAATTTCTTTGTAATATGACGTCTCCTCTGCATCATTCATAAACCTGCGCAGAAATACGGAGCGCAATCAACTTCTAAATCTTGTTTATGACGTCACTAGCGTTAACTTCAAACTATGTTTATCTTTTAAACTAAATCAACTAACTATTGGAGATACTTTGAAAGGGAAAGTCAACATTTCTGCTCAACAAGTAGGTTAATTTATTCTTTAAAGCACTCAAGACTTAAATCGCTCTGTGAAGTATGGCTTAGAAGCATGCGAAGACACATTATCCTAACCTTATAGTGTTTACTTTCCACTAAGAGAAACTTTGAAAACTCCCATGTGTGTAAATGTAGCCAGACAACGTATATCTCTGGGAATAGAATACCAGACGAAACTTTTGTTTGTAATTTATCGATTAACTTTCTTAGACATCGAAGATCTCTTTAAATTTATTTTATATATTTCCAAATGTTAAACTTCAGTCAAACTGCTCTTTCTGGCAATTTAGAAGAAACAGTTATCTTAAGGTAGTTCATTCTTTGGCGTTTAAGTTAGGAAAATATATGTCCTAGAATTAAATGTTAAATTAGTTAAATTTTTTTTTATATATCAATTGTATGCATTTCGAGGGACAGCCGCTTTGGTTCACTGTTCTTCAAAGATTAAAAATGTTCTAAATATAAGTTCTTTAACACAATTAATTGCAGCTAAGTTTTTAGAAACCTTTCGGATAAGCTAGAACTTAATAGTACATTAATGCAGGGGCTGCCAACTGGGTCAATACTAACCTTCTCCAGGTCGGTGAAATTCTAATGGAGGCCCCTGAGGATAAAGAGATTTATTGGGTGTCAACAACCAAAATATGCTCTGGCAAAATTGATTATAAAAAAACAATTATAAATCTAAAAATTAATTTTTTACTGACATAAATGTATGTTATGTAGTAAAGAAGAAATCGTATAACGTACATATGAAGTAAAGATACGGTAAAATAATTGATTTTTTAAATCTATAATATATTTTTAAACACACACTGGCCAATGAATTAGAAACCATCGAGATTTTCATTTGAATGCATGCTAGGGATGAAGTATGCAAATTTTTTATGACGTGGGATATACGTGGTTAGAATGCTAGTATAAGTAAGGTGTAAGTGTGCTTTTCACGATGAATGAAGCAAAATGAGAAAAACGACAGATCTTTCAGCATTTTAAAAAAGGGCTTATTGTTGGTGCCCGTTTAGCAGGGACCTCGATTTCGAAGACAGCAAATCTCATTGGTTTCTCAAAAGCAGTCATATCAAAGGTTTTCAAAATTTCGAATCAGAACATACAGTTTTTCTCTAGAAGACATAACTGCTGTTCGAGCACTGTTTTCCAAGAGAGTGACCGGCGTCGTCTCCAACGAATTATACGGCAGAACAGGGGCTCTACTGGGTCTTCAACTGACACAGATCGTCAAACAGGACTCTTCCCAATAGATTTCAGCTTGAACCATGTGCAGAGAATTGCAGAGGATAGGAATGCATAGTCTGGTGCCTGTGAGAAAACCACTCATTTCTGCCCGACATGCAAGAATTCCTTAGCAGTGGTGTCGGGAAAGAAGACACTAGACGTCTGAGGACTGCAAAATGGTAATGTGGTGGAAAGACACACCCGACAGCACTCTCCTCTTCCACCTAATTTACAAGATTTAAAAAGCTGCATAGCCAATTCATGGTATTCTCTAGACGTAAATCCACTCCAGAAGCATGTGGACTCGATGCCCAAACGAATCAGACCAATTATCTGTGCAAAAGATGATCCAATAAAATATTGATCTTGGGTTTCTGATCCATTGGCTAGTGTGCGTATATAAATTTCATTAATCAATTTTATATCAAATATTAAAAAGAGTTGCATTACTACATCAAACATGGCTATCATATTAATTAAAATAGAATTTTTTGCAATTAAAATTTGTGATTTTGCTTTTGAATTCTTGTTTATATTTGTGAAATTTAAATTAATAATAACGTAAAAACTAATGAAACAAAATTCTAATAAACCATTTTTTTAAAACGGTTTATCGTATTCTTAGTCTAATAATTATCTTTAAGTTATTTATATTCAATTATTTGTATTATGATTATGTTGTATGCAGTATTTTATAGAGAAAAATGTAAAGTGTCAATGAAGAAAACTATACTTTTAAAAAGGTTCTATGTAAGAAAAGGAATCTCTGCGTTAAACTCTTCAGCAGTCTAATATCTTAAAATAACGAATATAATTGTTTCATTTTTCCACAAAATGCAATTTTTTTCTAAAACCAGTTCCACTCTAAAGCTGAATTTTGCCCAGTTTTAAATTTTTAACCGATATGCTTCACTAAAACGCATGACTGAAACTTAAATTTAAATTTGAATACATTTGGGGTTAAAATAAATATATGCAAGCAATTTCCACAAAAAAAAGGATATACAAAATAAATTTTCACAAAAGTGTAATTAGAGAGCTCTGTGAACCAATAGAAACTCTTTTAAAAACAGTAAATTACCCGAATCAACAGAAATTAAGTTCATGTAATTTCTTTTTAAACATTTAGAAGATGTATTAATCAAAAACAGTATAACTGACATTTTAAAATATATTCTGAGGCCTATAAATGATAAATACCGAGTAACAAAAGAAACTAAAAAATCGAAGACTCAAAAATACGAAACTTTTCTTCTGAAGAAATCTAATCTTTCATGTTTCGAGTAATAAATTTAATGAAATTGAACCTTGTGATTTTCTTGTTTTGGAAACGAAGCTTTTAATTTAGTTATGATGATTCTAGAAAGAAAAAAAAAGCACTTGAGATTTTTTTTTAGAATAAGACATTTCCGCTTATTAGATGGTTAAAAAAATATATTCTTCGCATTTGAATACGAAGTATTCAAACTAAAAACATTTATATTAGCGCAACAGAAAAATTTAATTATGTTTTTGTGTCATTTGCTTAGAACTCATGCGATTAATCAGGGTTAATTAGGCTTAATTGGGGAGGTATCAAGACATATTTTATGCAATATTTTTTATTCTGGAAATAAACAACATAATTGGAAAAACAACTAGGAAACCTTCTAATAACTGAAATTACCCATTTGCCTCAGTAGCTTATTTTGCTCAGGATTTACCGTAACCGTAATCGTAAATTATGTTTGTTTTCACAGTAGTAAGAGAAAAAGCAGTAGCTGAACGTTTTATTTTGATTTTCTTTTTGAAAGTGTGCTAAAATATCGATCGTTTCCTCATTTTATTTGCAAAGTAATATAAATTTCAAAGAAAACGGAGATTTAAAAAACATACAACTTTTTGAACAAAATATTTTTATTCCAGTATCTTGAAACTCGCATTTTGTAGTTCTTTTAAAGCTTTTGTTTTGATGGAAGTAATAATTTTAACCTGGTTGTTTAGTTCGTATAGCAAAACGCTCAAAAGCTATGTGTTTATTCAAGGGTGATGTTACGGAGCAGCTGCAGTTTCCTGGGAACTGAGTATTGCATTTTTTTTTTGAGATTCTTTTGTATTTTTGAGGATTTGTTTCATTCTCGAGAATTAAAATACTTCCTGAAAAATTCTAGAGATATTAAATTCTCATGTCTAGCTTTCTCTTGCCCACCTTCATAAAAATACGAATTTAAATGAATCCAAATAGCGAATATTGCTGAGTTAATTAGATAGCCTGGACTTGTACGAGGATGGATCCAATAGATTAACAATAGATAGAAAATACAAAACGGAATCTAGAGGCATACTTGCCTGCCATTTTTCCTCACCAAATCCATTTAGCAATTTATCTGAAGGCAGGCTCAACTTGTTTAAGCCGCTTTTGTAGAAATCACATCCTTACCTACTGATCCAGTTCTCAGGCGCTGTTTTCACATCACTTTCTGAAGAGAACCTCATTCATGATAAATGTTCCTTCAATTTCGGTAAAAGGAAAATAGTCGTGGGGCTCTATGGGGGGACTCCAGATTACGCACTTAAACTTTTGCAACAGTTCCTGAGTTTGGCCAGTATTCCTGAGGACTGACATTGCCCTGCAAGAAGGTGACACCATCACTCAACATGCTAGGCGCTTGCATCAGATGGCTTCACGTAACCTTGACGAAGTGGCACAATAACGATCGGCAGTAACGGTATGGCCACCTTCTAGATACTCGATTTAGACAACGAATCATGGCTCTCATCTCCAAGCGAGACCACGTTTCTAAACGTCTTGGCATTTCAATGGCTCTAATGTATCTTCAGACTTACTCTACCTACCTGCATAATCCCTGCTAGATAACTAGTGCCATCTGCCAACATTCTCGAGATAAAGTATTCCCTCTACAATAATTATTTTCCAAATACTGATGCATGTAACCTTTTCTTCACTCATCTACGTACTTTTGTTTGGCAGTTTTCAACAGAACTGCTCACGCAATAATTAGATACTTGCCTATTGATAATCTTGTGTATTTTATAAATCGGTTGAGTTCTAACTTGGTAAAAGTAGCGAATAGAAGTCGAAGGGAATAGAAGTTAGCGAGTCGAAGTGCTTGATGTTAAACTTAAACAGTTCGAGGGAGCTTACTTTCTGTAAATATTGATAAACATATTTCGTTAAATTTTAATTTATAAAATCTGACAGTTGTAGTAATGAATATTTCACTAAGTTTTATCTTTTTATCGTGGTGTCATAAGTTCCAGTACTTTCATCAGTTTTTGTTGCAATAGCGGCATTTTGCCCAAATTAGATAATCTTAGTTTGCGTCAAAATACAAGTTGCGCCGTCAGGCAACATGTTTTGATCTTAGTTATCGCAATTTCTGTTTGAGAGAACAATGGAAAAAATTTAGCTGTTTTTATTAGCACAGATAAATAAAAATTATCTTGTTATAAGAAACCAAAAAGGAATTTCTTACAGTTGGTAAACTATTGATTTGATTCAAAGCATTCTATGAATATGAGCGTTGGGTATTAAGGATAAATCGAAATTAGTTGTACTTAAATTGTAAGCTCTATGCAGAACAGGAAAAGCTTTCACGGGTATGGACATTATAAATAATGCATCTAGCTAGAATAAATGAAAGCTATCCAGGAATCCGCTATCTGCCTAAAAAGAATAGCATAAGGATTCATTATGCGTTTTGAAAAACAGGTAGAAAAATCTAAAACAATTACGAGCATATTTCTTGTTATTGATGAACTACTTCACTGGAAGTTCGCTGTAGCTGCAAAACTTTACTGAATCAGTCACAGGGACAGGATTTCTAGTCGTAATAAATAATATTATTATAAATGAAGGGTGATTTTGTGTAGTGGTTGCAGTTTCCTGCGGAATGGGAATCGCGTTTTTTTAGATTATTTTTATTTTTGATTTTCACTTCCGAAATTTGATTAATAATTCCTTATTAATAAGGAATACTATACAATGGAAATGGATGCTGCACACTGCACACGAAGTGTTCGAAAAAGTGGTCACAGGCTTTATTTTCTTAAATAGGGATTTTAAGCATATACTTCCAGTTATTAAACTACGCAAAATATGGCAGAAGATTTTATGAAAGTATTCGCATTCTATAAAATCTTAAGTTTTGTGCCTCCTTCAAAGCAAAAAACCCAGTTTTTAAAATATTCATGTCCAAAATGTTCCATACTTTACATGCAGAATTCGAGATAATATAAAAAAGAGAAATAACAAATGACAAAGATCGTTTTTCGATTCATATCACTGAACAAATATGAAGATTTTTCGAGCACATGTAGGGAGACACTGTAAAATAAAAATTTGCTCGTTTTTAGTAATGAATAGTTAAGGATGGGGGCATTAATGATGCTCATTATTAACTTTGCAGCTGCCCCCGTGAAAGTATTAATTTTTCATAAAGAATTTCTACTACTTATACAACTTTAAACGCTTACTATCTATGAAAATATCAAATAATGTTTCCTTAAAATTCTGTACTTTTCATTTAAAAACTACGTAACTAGGAATATTATATATAGGTTAACTATTTAAGAAAACAGATAATACAGTCACTTTTTCATAGCACTCTGTACAACACTGCCATGAAATTTCATTATTTTCTTCCAAACGAACTTAATTTAATTTTAGTAAAATAGTTAATGGTAGTAAAATAAGTGTATAAAGTATTTCTCCGGCCTTCTTCGCACGTTTCCGTGGTGTAGTGGTATGCATGCTCGAACGCGTAACCGAGAGGTCCGTGGTTCGATTCCCGGCGAAGGCTTTGCTCATTTTTCATGACTCCTGCTTCGAAATAGCCTAATGTCTCTACAAGTGTTCTAGTCATTTTTTATTTTCCCTAAATTGCTTAATTTTTAAAATTATGAGCTGGGATAGTCCACTTTTCGGAGCTAATGAAATCATTTCCAAGGCGTTTACTAAAATCCTAGGTGAATAAAAGCGGCATAACTGGGAATCATACTTTAAATACATGAATAGTTACGAATTTCCTTTTAATGTATTAAATTTAAATTTAAGGAACATTTAATTAATCTTGGTGGTTAGTGGACTGAAATGTTTACCACTGGGCATCAAACAGTGAAATAGTAGAACTTATTTATTAAATCAAAGCTCAATTTGGCAGACCATTTCAATGAATCAAGTAAATAATTGTGAGCAATGCTATGTGTTTTAGTTTTTGATATAGCTCGGGTGGACAGCATCAGTATGAAAAGCTTTGTTACCAGTTAATATGCTCTGTGTTTTGACTATTAACTAACCCATTTCTTATTTTTGCCAGAATTATCACAGATCTTCTAAAATATTTTAAACTAACTTTTATGCCTTCATTCTTCTTTCTCAGCATACAGTTACTGTGTTTGTGGTATGCAAGATGAAATTATCCCATACATAAATTATGTATGAGAATATTGATAGAGTAATTATTTTTTACCCGGTGAGTACTGCTGCGTGTCATGATATCCATCTTTAGGTCGCTCTGGAAATCAGTTAGGTTCACACTTTTCTTGCCTGTGAGTTTTTTTATCAAATAGGTTTCTTTCAACTGAATTTTAAATAATTTAAAAAACTATTTCATTCAAACAGAAAGCATGATATCGTGTGAGGCTCATTCCGTTTTATAAGAAATGTTTTGAAAAATAAAATGATTGTACATTTTTAATCGTCTTTCTTGAAAACTTAAAGTACGATAATTTTGAGATAACTTCAGGTGTAAAACTTAACTTAGGGCAAAAGCAATATTCAAATACAAACAATAAAACTATTGCAAAACGCAAGAAGCTATATAGTTAGTTACTTTAGATGTTTTACTCAGAAACATTTTCATTCTCAAAGCCTGGAGCATTTTCCTTGTTTTTAAAATGCATTTTCTGTCCCTTATAAGGCATTTCTCCCGCCTTCTTAGCATGCCTTCCTGGTGTAGTGGTCAGCACACTCGGCCCGTATTCGAGAGGTCCGTGGTTCGAGTCCCGGCGAGGGCATGCCTCATTTTTCATGTCTCCAGCAACAAAAACATCCTAATGACTCTACGATGGCACCCGAACTAAAAAGGATGGTGGATGATGATTCTCTGCCACTAGGACTTTGCGATTAGGTCCTCTAATAAGCAGAGTATAGCTTAAACGATGCCTATTTTTCAGTTTAATCTTAAAAAAAATAATTTACTAGACTGGTGTTAATTTTTAAAATGATAGCTGCAAGACATTAAGTTTATCTTAGAAAGAAGATAGTTGATAGACCGGGTTTAAAATTTTACAAGTCAGCATTAATTGCAAGTCGGGGAAAGTTGCAATATTGTTGCGAACTACGGATTCCTGGGTATCTTTTTAAACACACATGAGCAGGAAGAGATTAAAAATTTACTGTAATTAAAAATAATATGCATCAAAATATCTAGCTATAAATAACTCAAGCAGCAGAAAGATATTAAAAAAAACCTTCTTAACACACGAAGATATTGCAGATTGCCGGTATTTGTCATGTAGCAAACTCTGGAATACAATCGAACAGTTTTCAAATCCGTCTTTCTGAACATGCTCAGAAGCGAAAAGAATGTCTCCCTGCTGGCTGTCCAAACTTATTTATATGCTTTTATAAGTCCTTATGGAAAAGGTCGCTCCTAGAGCTTCCAAAACGCGTTTTCCCAAAATTTTCAAAAATTGGTAAAATGGCGAAAAAACGCAAAATATTGTCAAAGGAACTTGGCCACAACTTTTGTCTCCAAGATTCTTTAGGAGGGTTATTGTTCATATCTTGGATTCTAGTTGCTCTTTTCTCACAGCTGAAATAGTGTTGGATTCAGAATCAGGAGCTCTATGATTCCGTACAAGGAATATGCACTTATATACAAAATACTCAGTGTATAAATTAAAATTAATGGTTTCGCAAATCTTTCTCTCTGCTTTCACTGCGCGTTTATATTAATCTTTCTAGCAGGTAATATATTTACCTCAGAAAATTAAAAAAAATCATTTTTCGAACTTCCTTAATATAAAAGATATTTAGAATGCATGCAAAGGTTAATTTACATTTTACAGTCAACTTAAATTACAAGGAATAACCGCAGGCTGTATTTCTCATTTTAAAGAAATGCATCCTATATAATTAATTTATATAATAAAATAATAAAAATTATACCGTCATTTTTCCGTTCTAGTTCTAAATGGAATATGAACCATTAAAATTCCTATCTTAATAATTAGAAAAGCCCCGGGACAGAAGATGTATTCTAATCTAACTGAAATGTTATACCACTCTGTAACTTTTACATGCTCCCCTACCTGAAACTAAACATCAGATGGAGGGGGGAAGGGAATGACATCACAGCCGTCACCAAATAGAACACGACAGACTGTCTGAAATCATTTCAACGAATGTATTCTTAAAAATGTTTCAGCATGTAAGGAAGTGGTGAGAAAATATTGTGCATTTTTTTTTACAAGTGGACTCGCAGTTTTATGGAGATTTACGGCAGCGATCTTTTGAGCCAAAGCTTAAGTTTTGATGTCTTGCATAATATGAATGTTGCTGTATATATCAACAGTTAAATCTCTGCTTTGTTCTCAGCACAGTGCCTTTATTGCTAGTATCTAAATTAGGTATTTTCCTATAATGCTTTTAAGACATTATTTTACTAAATGAATAAAGAAGTTCATCATAGAATCATAGAATTCTTTAATCCCTAAGATCATCAATTGAGATGGTTTCATAGAAAATATTTAAAATTATATTATCAGAAATAATATAATTTTAATTAAATATCAAATGAGAACGATTATGACGAGTCAGAATTTATTTAAAATATTTTTTGAATAGTTGCGCTGCCTTATTTATTTGAAACCAGCCCTGGTGTAAGCGCATATTCAAGTTACCTGAAAGAATAGGTTGTTTTAATAAGGCAAACGAAGAATGTTGATACAGAGAAGAATGGCTTCCGAGATTTGATTGTAAAACTATGGCAATTTCGTATCCCCTTTGCTATCATAAAATAAATCGTTGAATATTGCTTGGTGAATTATCACCAAGTACTTTAAAGCACTGCAAAGGCAGGAGAACGATGTAAGAGAGCCTTTATTAATTCAAATAAAATTTACAGTCGGCACCGACTGGTGCTCACAAAAACCAGCACATTTCGCTTAATTCAAAAAGGTAATGAATAACTTAAAGATTAATGAAGTTAAGTACAGCTTAACTGCTTCACAGGATAAGTATCTTCCAAGCTGGCTGTGACTCGAAAGTCGGCATGAACCTAATGGCAAGAATAACTCAACGCCACAAAATTTGAATCGTTAGAGAATCAAGGTTAATAACGTGGCTTTCAAGCAGGCAGAACACATTCTGATTTGATCTTTCAAAATCTTCCTTTAAATACTTCCTTTTTCTTACCTAATTTGAATATCGTGCGTTCTGGAAATTTACATTCTGGCAGGGAAATGAAATGGGAATTGAAAGAAAGGTCACTTTAATAAAATAGCGGTTTAGAAAATTAAACAACTCTACAGCAGGGGCTCCCAATCCTATGCTCGCGAGCACCATGGTGCCCGCCCATCGTTTAAGGTGTGATCGCCGCTGCGTCATCAAAGTAAAAATGTTTTAATTTTTAATAAAGATCTATGCGAATGTTTTCTCATTTTTAATGTGCAGGGTCATTAGGTTATTTCAAAGCAGGAGAGATGACAAATGAGTAATGTACTCGGCGGGAATCGAACCACAAACCTCTCGGTTACGCAACGATCGTGTTGACCACTACACCATGAAGGCATGCAAAGAAGGCGGGAGAAATACCTCATATACTCCCCGTTTTAAAGAGCGACTGTGGATTAGGAGTCCAAATCGTGATGGTGAAGAATCATTATCCACCACCTTTTAGTTCGGGCGCCACTTGTAGAGTCATTAGGTTATTTGGAAGCAGGACATGGGAAAAATGAGCAGTGCCCTCACCAGGACTGGAACCACGGACCTCTCGAATACGCGTCGAGAGTACTGACCGCTACATCATGAAGACATGCGAAGAAGGAGAGAAAGGCGTTATAAATGAAATAGAAATTGCTTCCAGCACAAAGCGAAATGCGACCTTTTTTATGTGCATGTATTATTAACTCTATCCAACTAAAAATTCATCTTGAAAAACTAAACGGTGACCGCCGTCAAACAGATATTCTAGAATGTGTTGTTAGGGACAAAACGTTTAGGAACCCCTGCTCTACACTTTGGAAATAAACTGTTAAAAAAGTAATACGTTCTGAAAAGCATTTCAAGAGTAGAAATTAGTAACCAACATTTAAAAAACAATATTCTCAGTTCGTTTTCAATACACTATGAATTAGTTTTATAATTAAATTTACACGTAGAATCACTTACGTAGCTATTGCATGTTTAAAAAGTACAAGTATATGAAAATGAAAATTTTCAAGATTTATCAAATAATTTTTGCATACAGAGAATATGTTTTTTTTACTATTTTTTAAACACAAAGCAACATTTATTGGATTTTTTACTCAATTTTAAATTCATAAAATAAATGTAGTATAAAATTAATTTTAATTATTCAAGTAATTTTTGTGTTAATGTTTTACAAACTTCTATTCCTTCCGCTAGCCATCACCAGAATGTAAATTAGTTTGAGTTAAATTGAGCACGAAGTTGTAATTTAGAACATACACTCTGGCAACCAACCAAGGCAGCCTCTTTCTTATCTTGAGAAAAGGAGGATGTCCGCCTAATCGAAATATGGATTCTTGAGTAAATTTTGCTTCTGATAGTGCGTAGGTTTAGGCTGGTAGGATGAAGCCGAATTTATAGGTCTAATGCTAAATTATTTGCTTTAATAATTCAAACACTCCTCTGAAAACTCGATTTTCGAAACCTCAAGAAAAGCACTGGATATTGTTTATTATTCTAAAGTGTAAACTACAAAATGTATTTCAATAAACATTTTAGTTGAGTTTCACATTGTTTCTGTGTTATTTTCTGTGTATGTATACGAATGAGAAGGATTAAACAATAACATTTTGACAGTTAATTAGGTTTAACCTACAGGCATAATATGGTACTCAGAATTCGGAGCAATTTACATTTTTGAGGTGTTATCGTGAAACTCATTTTCATTGTGGATTTTCATAGCATATATTTCTTTCAAATGCGATGCATTCAGTGGTAGCCAGAAACTATAATAAATCATGAAACTCGCATGTTAAGATTTGCTTTTAACTTCGCTTGCAACAATATTTTTAGAAAATTATATTTGGAAATGTTCAGGGTCACAATTATTTAAGACAATCTGAATGAGATTTCTCAATATAAAGATAAAAGAATTATTCTTCATTTAATTCATTCATTTTCATAAAAACTGGTTAACAGTATAAATAATAATATACTAGGGAAAAAATTACAAAACTGAAATTTAAAACTGAGCAGAATACAATTGTAGAGGGAAGCTTTTTTTTTGGGGGGGGGGAGATTTTGGAGAAAAGTAGTAGAGTGTTTCTTCTTAAAAGAGCAAAACAATTCTTTACCAACTACTGAGTTTAAATCTTTATAAAGCCGAAATAAAATAAGTAAATTATGTAGCAAATTTAGTCTCATACATCGAGCGAAAAGAAATCAAAAGAATTAAAAAGGTATAATTCCAACAATTATATTATATCGAGGTGTATACTACAAAGCTTAAAACATTTTTTTAGATTTTTATTAATCATTATTATGATCCAGATCTTCATAAGTTATCAGTAGGGTTTATTGAATTATGTCATTTAACTGAACTAGTATAAAATATACAAATTAAGTAAATTAAGAATAAAATTAAATTATGGAGTATTAAGATGTATGCTTATTGCTGTCGAAATCAATTTCTCGGAATATCAAGCATTGTTTTGTTAGAATCTAAACCATTAAACTAACGGTGACAAATTTCAGTGAGCGTGAGGAACCCAAAAAATAAAATTTGCTAGATGAAATGGAATTGTTAAATAAATTTGGTGAGTTACTTTTAAAGGAATGATTAAGAGAGCAAGAATGACCAGCAATGAAATATTTCTCAATGCCTCAAAGAAATACTAATGTTTTTTCCTCCAATACACGCAAAGACCAGATGATACAACCTAGGAAGACTAACATTTTTGTTTATTATAAATAATCATTGTTTTTCAACGTAAAAAAGTAAAAAAAAATGAAATCTTTTAGATTTTATATTACGCCCAATGGGACTTTTTTAACGTTTTATCTGTCACCTTTATTTATTAAATAAGATGTTCTTCGCACTTAAACCATGAAATTCAATTCAACAGGAATATCAAAAAATAATTTAAAAAGAGCATATCTTTCGAATTTCCCATACACAAGTCTCGCAGCACACTAAAGATCAAAATGTTTTTTTTCTACTTTTTTTCCGTACTGTGTTGCCATTGCTCACTTTGAAATCATTGAGTTTGTTAACCAAAAATTCGTTAAAGGTTTACAAAATATGAAATAGATAATGAAACAAATTTAAAATTCAAAATTTGGGCTCCCAGATGCCCATATTCGAGTTGAGAACTAGATTATTCAAAATTTGATGTCTCTAGGTACTGTTGTTTTTTCACAGTGCAGGGAATATACATACATTCATGCAGATTCTTCATTATTTCATTTCTTTAAATGTAATGCAGGGCTCTTATATTTGGTGGCAACAATTTGAAAAATGAAACGCCGTTTATAGTGAAGCAAGGCAAAATGCCAAAACAAAATTAATAGCCCTTTGGGCTAAAAAAATGTTAATTATTTAAAAAATAAAAGTTATACTGTATATCTTAGTAGCATTTTGCATGACGTGTCGTATTATACCATAACTATAGTATGTGGACTGCAATACTTTAAATTCCTGTTCTTGTATATCTTACTGCCTTCATCAAAAATAAAACGCTAGTAAAGTTTTTAAATAACATATAGATTGCAGTTCTAACAACTGGCATTTTATCAATAAGCCGTCATCTTTTCTCTCAGAAATTAATGCATTTTTTAATATTTTGATATTTCATTATTTATTCTGTTTTGTGTTCCTTCTGCCACCCCTAAAAACCGAAAACCAAGACCAAACATTTTAAAATTAAAATTTCTTTTCTGAATTTAAATTTTATTTTATTTTATTTTTATCATTCGAATACATTACGACTTATTTCTTTGTATTTAATGATGGCATTCCCCCCTGAGAGATTCTAAATTAAAGTATTCGGACTGTTAAGTTTTCCCCTGTACGAATTCACATTGATGTGAGATTTAAACAAAGTCTCAGTTTGGTTGATACATGACAATATAAGGTATATTCTCCCTCCTTCTAGTATGCCTTTGTGGTGTAACGGTAGCACACTCTGCGCGTATTCGAGAGGTCCACTTTCCCGGTGAGGTCATTGCACATTTTTCAATGCTCCAGCATCAAAAACACCTAATGACTCTACAATGGCACCCGAACTAAAATGTGGTGGACGATAATTCGTCACCACCCGGATTTGGTGATTGAGTCTCCTAATCTCCATTTACCCCTTAGAGGAAGTATATAAGGTATTTCCCCAAGCTTTCGTGGTGTAATGCTATCACACTCGGCGTGTGTTCGAGAGGTTCAGGTTCATACCGCGGGGAATGCACTGCATATTTATTTTTCATGATTCCTGTTTCAAAACATCCTAATGACTCTACAACATTAGAGAATGATTTTTATCAAAATGCAAGAAATAATTTCAAAAGGAAATTAACATTTTTATAAACTGCAATTGGGATACTGTAAAAAAATGAGAAGAAGTGGACATAATGCTATTTTTTAAACAAAACTTGTTAAATAAAGTTTCTAGATGCGTATCATTATAAACAAGGATTATTAGACGAAAACAAAAAAATTATTTTATACTAAATTTCGAACAAAATTTTTAAAGAAGGTGTTAATATTATTATCTCAGTGCTTAAAAAATTATTTTTTCGCCTTTTTGGAAAATAGAATGAAACAGTATAATTTGGTGAAATGATAGTTTATAAAATTCCCATGCAGCAACTGAGAAATGTAGTTTAACACTCAATAAACACGTCCGCATTTCTTTATACAAGGGAAAGTTTTCTACGATCAAATTTTAGCCTAGTTTAATTAAAGTCATAAGAGTTTTACCAGAAAATATTCATTAAGGTCGATTTAGATTTTCTATGGCAGCTAAAACAAACTATTGTTGCTCCCCTAAAACTATTGTTAGGAAGATGAATATTATGTCCGGGTCACCAGCTCTGTGGTTATGATTCATGTATTTTGCTTCAAGAAACTACCTTGATAAAGCTGAGAATATTTCTACAGTTGAACGTCTTGTTTCTCATGAAGTGACATCACCCACTTGGCAGTATTGGTTAATACAAATGCAGGCAATGATAAAACAATGTAACACATTACGAAGTGGAGCTAAAGAAGTAGCAACATGTCAAGTATTCTTCAAGTACAAGAAAATGAGTAATTTAAAATCTCTAAAGTATGCATACCATATGTTTCTGATGTATTAAGTTGGCGATGTTATTTACGCAAAACTTCCGTTGCAATTTTACTAACAATCGTACTTTATTTTAATCTGATCATTTCTCCTTCTCTGTTTTGCCTGCTTGTTGTAGCCGCTTTTCTTGCTTTCTTCAAAAATGAGAAAAACAGAAAAATTATTAAATAGCGTTGCATAAGCTTAAATTTGAGTATCAGCATCAGAAATATTATGTGAACAATAAAAGAAGTGTTCAACTGGCCACACTGATTGCTATATTTTCATCATCATGCTTCTTTGTAACTTCATCAAATCTTTTATTATATACGTAACATGAAAAATGTGTAAAGCGAAACGCTAACTTTAATTTGTAATAATCCTTTAACTCTTCATTTTAATTTGGTTGTTTACCCTTTCTCACTTAAAATTTGTAATTTTTTATAAAAATAGTAATTGCTTATGTTAAACATTTCTAAACTGTGTTTTCAAAATTAATAGCTCTGATATTATTCTTATATAAAGACTTCAGCCAATAATATAATTTCTTAAGCTTAAATATTATCCTATCCAGATAAATCAAATTGAAATTAAAATCGCAGACCAAATTCAAATTACTTTGAAAACAGACTCTATTTTATAATATGATACATTTCACTTTCTGTTTCTGTTTCTGCTAGCTGATCTTCTGCATTGTTCATTTTCGAAAGTTAAAATTCTGTGTAGTTCTTCAAGAATAGGAGAAATATCAACTAGAATGAAATAAAATATTTAATTCGGCTGAGACTGCAATTACTTCTTTATGATTACACATAACGATAATACAACATTTACTATTATATATACATCGTTTCCATCAGATCCCTTACCCCTCCTTTTGTTATAGCAAAGTTGATCCCAGATAAGATACATGTAAGATACAAAAATAATTTAAATGATGCAAAGATTCATGTTTACGAATATAAGAAACTTATTTTTACGTAAATTACGAAATCTCCTTTTACACATTCCTCCGATTCCCCTATTGATATTCAGGAAAATTTTATGCTATTTATAAAGAGTAAAACACAAAATGTTTGACTCTCGCACGAAAAAATTTAGCCGAGATATTTAAATTCAAAATTTCAGAAATGGGACGTCATTTTAAATCTGCATTTAGAAGAAAATAAATTAGTACTACAGTAAATAAATTAGGGTAATTCAAGGTTAATTTCCGTCAACTTAAATGCCATTCTATGACATTCTTTTGTGATTTATTAGTGTTTATATTTATAATTTTGTTAGATTTGTTATACCGAAATGATTTTCACACAAGGAATTTATAAGTTTTCAAAGTCTAAAAATATGTTATTAATATTCTCATCAAGTTTTATTACTTTAGAATCACAATACGGTAATCGTAAAAAAGTCGTTTAAAGTGGAAATAGTTTTCATTTTTATTTAATGCAAATAATATTACGAGTTGGTTACATGGCAGTGTTTTCAAGAACTCGATTTCTATAAGCTTCTGTGAATATGATCTAAACATATATTAATTAATATTTTTCACAATAATCTTCATAGGTATGCTTGTCACGTAATCTCTGAACATCAGAAACGTTCCTCTAAAGGATATTTCATATATTTTGTTTACTGATATTCATATTTTTTTCTCTGATATTTTTAAGTTACGAACAAATGCAACGATTTCTATCTTCAATTAATGTATGGCTCCTAATTATGATTCTTAACTTCTATATCAAATATCTGGATCGACTTTTGTCGTCCGAAAGTCAAACGTTTTGAGTTTGATATTTTATAACGGATGCAATTTTTTCTAAATGTATATTTAGTCACCGGAGGAACAAGTTAGATTTCACAATCTTCATGATATTGATTTTTTTAAATCTAAAAATCTGATGTGTACACCACATGAATTCCTTGTACGGAATATTAAATTATACGCAGTTTTTCCTGCCTTTCATTTAAACTTATTTCCTTGAATTTCATTAGAGGTATATATCTCATTCCATTAATTCACTTCTCACTCGGCGACAAGGCAAAAATATATAGAAACTGGAAATATATATATTAAAAATTGAAAATTATAGAAAAACATAAAACACAAATACAGGTAAAAAAATAATTTTTTTTACAATTAAAATTACAGTTTCTACGCAAAACAAGCATTTCGACCAGCGGGCAAGAAGGCACATTCTTCGGTGCACAAAATCGAAAGTTTACTTTTGGTCTCATTCGGTAAAAAAGCACTGAGGGCGTGGAGATTGACTTAATTTGTTGTGGACGTTATGCTCAATCAATATATGGGATAATTTAATAACTTAAATGATAATCCCAGACTAGATTAAGCATAATTTAATTCGCAATAATAAAAGAAGACATTACTTTGTGTTGCGAAGCTTAGTTTCTCTAGATTGGCAACAAATTCATTATTCTACTAAGTTTCAAATGTAAACAAATATAAGTGGTATGGTAAAAAATCAGGCTTAGCCGCACTTAAGGAACTATGTTGTTTTCGTTGCCCTTAAACAACTTTGTAATTTTTAAATTGTTGATAATTCTATAACTATAGCATGCAGGTTAAATAAAAACCTTAACCGGAAGATAAGAACAACATAATTCAATAACTTTTAAAGCAAAAGAGCACAATTTACAAATATATAAAAATAAAGAAACTGAGCTCACTGATCCGAGTAGCATAGTAGATATATATATATATACCTATATTTATATACTTTTGGTGCGGCCGATTGCAACCAAAATAGGAGATGCTCATCTACATGTTACAGCAGTCCTACATATAAAAGTTCAACGTTCTGAGACTACTCGTTTTTGAGTTATCCGAGATACATTCATACGTACATACATACCTACGTACAGACGCCACGAAAAAATCTCTCCATTTTCAATAACAATTTTAACAATATATGTACATGTAGTGCTGCTGATTGCACCCAAAACGGAAGGTGCGCATCTACATGTTACAGCAGCTCTATGACTGAGCCTAATTATGATTGAATTTATCCACTTTTGGTAGGCTGAAGCCCTACCTAACAGTTATAACAGGAAGCGACTGTTGATGGTGCCCGACGTCTTAACCAAAAGCCGGTGGTTTAATTCGCAAAGAAGGCCAGACGTTATCTGCGAAGTGAGATTGTTAATGGCAAAAGCAGAACGCATTTGCTGGATTCGATACGCAATAACAGTAAGACCCCTCTGTGTTCAGCTGAGGATCTTCATCCATACTGCTTGCTTATCATATCTGACCACCGCTGTTAAAGATCATTCCACGAATCATACCGCAAGGTTCCACATCAAATGCAGCAGGAACGTGAGCACAGATAGACTCTTTGATGTGGAGCCTGGATCGGTGGTCAGTAAAATCAAGTAGAGGTCTGATTTTACTCAACAGGAATACTTATTTTTACACACATGTCTCTTTTTTCTTATCAGCAATTTGGATATAATGAATTAGGAATAAATATTTAAAAAATAAAGAGGAAGTTATTATTTCGCTTTTTGCTCTACCTTTTAAAACTTCAAAAATTATTAAATAAAGAATTATATGAAACTTCGGAACTGGGAAAAAGAGAAATTTAAATTTCATTTGCGTCTATGACTCTTAGGGAGCACACACTATAGACTTTAAAAAGACTATTGAAGAATTATTTTCTATCCCTGTGAAGTCAGAACAAGGGTGTATAAGACCCTTTTATTCGAACACAAACTTAACAGTTACCCAACTTGAGTTTACACAAGTTATCCAAGTTAACTTGTGTAAACCCAAGAAATATAAATTAAGTTGGAACTTGGGTTTACACTTCTGCCTTAACAGAAATATGTAACGATGAACAATTTCAAAGTGTGATAGATTAGCCTAAAGCTCACAGGACAATTATGCATGCATGCAAGGCTCTGGTTTGTAGAAAACCGGCGAGACAAAGCCAAATGGTTAGAAGTACTCAACGCCACTAAATCAAGACGTTAATAATCCCGTCACAACGTGGCCTGGAATAGGTTGGACACGATCTAAAACTAACTTCTAAAACTATTGCTTAAATAGCACTTCTTTCTACTTTAATCTGAATAAACGCTGGCTGTCTAATTTACATTCTGGCATGAAAAGCATGGTTGAAAAGAGAGTAATAGGAAAATGCTAACTTAAAATGATCTATTAGTTAAAAATAAATATATATAGGTCATAAGCTGTTTGTAATTAGTTTATTCTAAAATTCTATCCTAAACTTATCAGGACTGAGTATTCTGTGCGTGTTCTTTGAGAACATGGTAAAGTCTGTAATAGGGTCCTTATCCTCAAGTCTCAAGTCCTGAACTGGAACAGGGAGCGGAAGGTACGCTATGTTCTGGTGTAGATCCTGTATTGGCGAATAACTGCACTTGAAAGGGATTTGAAATCCTCTTTTATTAAATCACTATTATTTACACATTTCCCAACTCGGGAGAGATACAGAAAGTAAAAGACCGCACTTGGGCCTAACTTAACAATCAAATAAATTTAAAACTAAACCTAAAATAGAAATGTAATTCAACTGTGCTTCGCAGAGCAAATCGCGGAGTTTGGCCTTTCACTAACTGGTGCGTAGCAAGATCTACTAATACTAGCGCACTTCAAATTGCTTCAATATGCAATTACGTAGCAAGCACTATGGCTTATAAATTTTAACTGCTAGCTGGTCAGACGAACGTTGAGCAGAGTGACCGTGATCTGAGACTGAAGCTCTCTCACATTGAGAGGTTTCTACCTCTGGCTTAAATAGTACTTCGCTGTACTTCAAATTAGCATAAGCTGAAAACGCGCGCTTCTTCTGACGGGAAGTTGAAACAGAGAGGTGACAGAAAGATTTAAATTAAAATAAAACTTGGTTAGTTTAACTAAAACCTTACAAACTGAACTTAGCTCCTTTCGGATTTCAACATTAAAACTTTATGAATGCATCTAAGCATATTATGTCGCTGACAATCTAATTTTAAAATCTACCTTTCCCACGCTAAAAATTAAAGATGAAGTCATAGTCTAATATTTCTTAAATAATATTATATTTTTTAAACTAAAAAATCTCACTTCGCCACAGTTGTAACTTCTGCACTGGAAGAAGACACAGAAATAAACAAGTCAATGATGCATTTTTTGCAATCAAAATTCGTGTGAAAAATGATTAAATAAATACATAAATACCTAACTTCTTCCATGAGCATGCGATTTAAACTAATACAATACAATGTGATTTAGTAGGGACGATATTAAATGAAAATGTAATGCAGCAGATTAAATACTTTTATAATATGAGTACTAAGAAAGCTAAACAAATTAATTTCTAAGAATACTAAGAAAGCTAAACAAATTATCATCGACTGTTGTATCAGACAGTTTTAAAACTCTTCTAATTTCAAAATTGTCTGATACCACGGTCGATGATCATGAGAGATTTGACTGCTACTTGAACAAACACAGGTAATAAAAAAGAGAATATAACTGTAACAGATATTAAGGGTTTCTATTCTTTCACCTGTTTCAAAGTGATAGCTCATGTCAGTGCATCTTCACCAAGATCTTGACGTAAAAGTTTTATCAATTTATATTCAGTAATTGCTTTATTTGTCAAATAACTAGATACGACGTGCCATTTTATAACAATTTTATAATAAATCGTGAAATATTATCCATTCACAGGCTATATAACGATACAGAGCGATACGCTCATTGCATTTACAAGCAACCCGTCTGCAGTATTAAAAACTTGCCGGTTCACTTCCAGTGGTGAAAACTTGTGATATGCGAACTTGAAAATGGAGAGGGATCTGGTCTATTGGACATGAAACTTACGATTTTATGGCATTAAAATATCTTGCATTAAGGTTCTGACAGTAGGAGGATTGTCGAGGAAAATCACATAGCGATCTCGATTTTATGGCCACCAGAGTTTGCTAATTTAGGAATTCAAATATTGTTTCAAGTTTCTGATAGAACTAAAGATGTATTATTCCCTCATGAGAATGACTGCTCTGCAGAAATTCCCAAAACATTTCTTCTAAATTGCAAGCCACTAGATCTAAGTATATACCCCAAAATCAGATCCATTTGTAACTGTAAACGAATAATGCTCTTCTCCAGATGCTTGGTGTCGCAATGATGCTTGAACCTTCCACCAACAATTCTAAGTTCACTGAGTACTTTACTAACCATACGTCTAGATTACGATCTTTGAACCACTGTAAAAATCTTCTACGCACTCTCAGAAAATGTTTTCGATCCATATATATCTTATTTGTATTCCATGAAAATTTTATCTAAAGTGAGTATCTCTGCTTTTGCATTCATTAAATCGTTAATCATTAAAATATATTAAAATATTGCTGCGTTCTACGGGTACGTGGGTTCGGAGTAATTGATGATAACACTTGACAAAGAATGAAAACACAATTTATTCGCTAGTAAGCACTATTATACAGGACAGTTCAAAGTACACGTTTACGCTCGTCGGAAAACTACGACAAACACGCTGAAACAATCAGCAACACAGCCTTAAGGATATAACGGTGAAGACAGCTTCACGGCAAAGCACTAAAATAAAGCTCCCGACTCGGTCAATCGATTTCAAGCTAAGTCTGAACTCAAGACACTACTTTCTTCCCGTACAGCCAGGGACGATAAACAATAATAATGATGCTTTAACCTATCTTCAAGAATATTTCCTTCGACAATAATGAAAAAGCTTTAACCTACCTTCTTGGAGAATATTCCCGTAAAACCAGCTAAAAATGCGTTCTAGAATGTTCTTGGGTCGTCTATGACATATCGCCAATTTTGTCGCCAAACATCGCCAAATGGGTGATTTCGCGACAAATCTGGCAATCCTGTCTTTACTTGCCACTTCCCCCCGGGGTCGATGCAGAGAAATCTGTGAAGCTACTGGCTAGGATCTGTATATAGGTAGTCTCGGACACGAGGGTATAAAATTCATGAGCCTGACGATTCCAGAATCCCAAAGGAAGGTTGTTTCATACGACTGGACTGCGGAGTATTGCGAAGACTTCTGCCCGGTGAGGAGAGAGGTAATAACTCGGTACTTCGTCTGGTGTGGTTGGTCCACAGGGATAAGGGTCCGACCCCGCGTAGTAATGGCGGATAGCATCTCAGACGACCAATCAGATCGTCAAGCGAATAGAAAGCCGCACCCTTCCATGAGACAGAGAACCAGAAATGGTGACCCCGCGGACCGGTGGGATTGGTTGAGAAGTGAAAATTTGAAACTGTCGCTTGTAATTGTGGGACTAGCATAGGAAACAAGATTCTAATGTCACGTTGGTGGCTAATTTTTGCCTGTCTCCCGCCTAATACGTAGGATTTTATTTGTGGAGCAGGACGTATTGTGTCAATCAAAAGCATGTTGCAGAACATGTGTAAACTAGAAGAAGTTGTTCGCTGCCATTTCCTGGCAACTCTAAACCCGCCGTTGATTCACGCTGCTCAGCCAACGCAGACTTCAACCCTTCCGCTGGAGAAACTTCGTTTTCGACCCGCTTTGCAAGGAAGCTATCTGACCGCGCAACCGCTAGGCATTTCGCAGCAATATGAACCAAAAATATGTACAATAAATTTCTTTCTTTAATTTATTAAGCATAAACAGGATTATTTTTGTGCATTCCTAAAAATAAATCACATTTATAGCTCTGTGAAATGCATCACCAATATTAATGTTAAATAATGGTATGATTCAATAGCATGCGAGCTTGATCTGTCTTCTGAATGTATACAGATCATAGTAATTTTTAGTTGGCTTAAGCAAAGAATAACTATGTTGTGATTTCGTGAATCAAACTTGCAGTTTTTTAAATTCATAATTCACTGTAGTATAAATAATTTATCCTTTGAGACGAAAAACACGGACAGAATTATTTTTTACTGTTTTGTTTTTTAATTATGTTTCTTTAATACATTAAAAATGTTTCTTTGCGCTGAATGAATTAATAATATGCATTGCAAATTCATTGAAAGATAATAGTTTTATAAGTATTATTCGCCTTTCATTCATATATATATATACATTATTTTTAAAAACTTCTAAGTTCAAATAAACAAAAAGCTAAATCGTTCTCTGAAAGCTCCTGTAACTCAGTGATAATAATTTTTAATTAAAATTCAATTTAAAACAAATTCAAATATCTTATGCAGATCTAGCAAAATAAAAACTAGGGGAATTAGTACAAACAGTGCAAACAATAATCATATCTTTAAAAACTAAGCAATTTGTAGAATTTAAACTAAAATACTAAAACGAGAATTATTTGAAGAAACACCAGATAAGCCAGTGTTGAACAAAAGGGAAATCTTATAAATACTCTCCTTTTTAATTTCTACGTGCTATATTTTCTTATTCTTTCTTATACTTTCTTATGCTTTACTTTCTGCAGAAGTAGTTCCATAGTACGTTGTATAGCATCCCAGATCAATGCAACCTTGATGTGATTATAAGGTATTTCTTCCACTTTTGCATGTGTTCGTGGTGTAGTGATCAGCACCCTCGACACGTATTCGAGAGGTCCGTGGTTCGAGTCCCGGCGAAAGCATTGCACATTTTTCATTTCTCCTGCTTCTAAATAACCTAATGAGGTGGTGTTAGTAAGACTCCAAAATTTGCGGAGAATATTCTTCTACTCATCATTTAGCGTTTTAGGATTTGTACAACGGAACACTTTCCCGTTATATGAAACAAAAATCTGCTAAGTTTTCCGCGTAAGATATAAATACGAAATGTAAGATGATACCTTTTAATGATAGGAAATGTGAGATATGAATGATCTTACAATTCATCAGAAATAATATGCATGTAGCTTAATTTTCCATGGGCATTTGCAGACGCGCTAATGATTTAATGACATTGCAAACTAAACAAATTCTAAGCTATAAAGAAGTCCCAATAGTCGCAGTCACAACCGACTTTGCTGACATATGAAATCCATGAATTCGTCATTGATCTTTCCTTCTTCCAAAACTCAAACTTTCCTAATCAGACCAGGTAATTCTTAATCATTAAATGATTAGTGGCGACATTTTCAAGCCTAAACGTGCTTGTTCATTCTGATGATGTGAACTGATTTATATATCCCGGAAGGGACATACTTGATTTCTCGTTTCAGAAAACATAATATTCTGTAAAGTGACGTTCAAGCTAAACTGTTGCTCCCAAGCGGATAAATCGCAGAGCGCTGGTAGTTTGGTCTGGGGTTCGAATCCAAACAAACGGGCTGGTTGCATGGGCGTTCTTGTGATTTTCCCCATGTACAACGTGGATATGAGCCACTTTTCCTTAAAAGCTCTCATCCTGCATGGAAATCCCTCTCATCGTCGATTACCAATGTTTGCGGAGCCATAATCATATTTATAACAATAATAATAAATTGTTGTGGGTGATAACTTATTACTATCTGAATTGGGCGGAAGTGCTATCATATTTTTTCCACTTGCCATTAATTTCGGAGAGAATGTGAGGCACTATCGTTAATAACACAGGTAATATCGTATTCTTTTCCCATACACTCCTGTGATATAAGTATATTCGTTTTACGTTAACACAACCAGCACTGGAAAATCTATGGTTCGAATCCCAGCTAGGGTGGAACTGACACATCCCATTTCTCGCTTCTAATAATTTCTATAATGTGAATGTGATACTTTTACAGAACGGGGATTCTTCGATTTCTCCTTGAAAGGAAAAATTTTCCTTGAGAAGTTGTTTGCAGATGGATGACAGGTAGAAGATTCCTTGATTTCATCCCCCTGCATGTTATTGGCTAAACGTCAAGTAGATATAAATATATACTGAAATAAATATGTACTGAATAAATACATACTGAAGTGGATTTAAATTCTTACAGCACATTATATGTGTTGATTTATTATATGTGCAAGTGTTGATAAATTAGTAAGTATAGTAAAATTTATGAAATATATAATCTAATTTTCTATTATATTTAGTTTCAGGCAAATATTTATATACATACATTATTACATACAGCCAAATACTGAATTTAAAAATATATTCCAGGAAAAAAATATCTTTTTATTAATATAAAATTTATGCATGGCTAGAAACTAGTAAAAACAAGTTTTATCTTTCATTAACTTTATGTTTTTCGATAAAGTAAATCGTAAATAATGAAAAACCTTTTGCTTCTTGCTATCAAATGATCGAGGTTTAAAGGAATTTTGCTTTGCTTTCAATTTCTGCTTGTGTAATTTCGGAAAGGAAAAAGGAAGTTACTTCAAAAAAGGTTATTGTAAAATATGTATTAAAATGTTTCTGAGGTAATCAAATTTGCGTAAAATATACTTTGTCTGGCTGGAAAAGCTGTCGAAACTAATGAAAGGAAATGAGTGTTTTAATTTAATTTATTTCGCGTTTGCGTTCCCCATTTGTGAAACAGTCTTTTAAAAAAGTATCTTTTTTGTGTTGAGGCATTTTTTTCCACCTTGTAGCTTAATGCATAAAATTAAATACCTGCTAGACGTTTCAAAACACTAAATTAGGTTTAATTTATAAGAATGAACCTTTCAGCAGTAAAGTGGGCTGAAATATTAAACTGCATTATATTTTAAGATAAATATTTCAAAAACATTAATACGTTTTAATAACTAGAATAAAGTTGCATAAATCTGTTGTTATTTTTTATGCTTGTAGAAGTCACAAATTATACTGAAGGGGTTGAAGGCCTGTGTGTTATAGAACTAATCGACTTCTTTAACATATTCATCCAAATCCTCTAGTTAGCAGCTAATCATTTTGAGCTAACAGCTCTTTTATTTGTACTTTTATATTTCCATTTCTTATATGTATTGGTACGAATTCTGTATATATGTAAATATTTTTAGTGGAATTGTACGTAAATTGTAGTATCTTTTGTATAATATAACATGAGAGGATTTAAAAGCCCGAAGCATCGCCGGGAAAACAGGACTAAAGGTGTAAGTCCATTTAACGTCCAGGTAAATCTTAAGGTAATCTCGCCAAACTGGCGAGATAGCGCCAAGATGGCGATGGTATAGGCGACTAACTTCTGTCGAGAAATTTCGTCAGAAATCGCCAAAACTCGCTGAACTTGATCATTATTTGGAGATATTTTAGTCCGATCCCTATATAACTGTAACTGTATCCGGCTCTATATAACTGTAACAAAGTATACCTTCTAGCAATTTTGAGAAACTGAAGCCATTGGAAATTTCTCCGCGAAAGTGAAAAAACTGTATAAGACAGCAGAAAGCGTCAGTTTACAGTTGAATTCAGAGTTTAGCTGAGAGAATTGAGGTTATTGGGAGATCAATGTGGGAGATTCATATTTGAGGCTTTTGGTATTACCTTGTGTTCAACGTTTTTAGTAGTTTCAAGCAGTAATTACTGACTGTGATGTGTTATACTGAAAAGAGCTGTGCGAATAATTTTATGAAAAATTCCAGAAAGGCAAAATGTTTTTCTAAAATAAATTGTATCTATTCTAAAAGTGTATTCAGTGCATTACAAATACATATACATGTATTCGTAATGCACTGAATACACTTATGTATTTATTCTAATGTGAATATGAGAGAATTTTTCTTAAATTTCTCCATGAAAGCACGAGTTAGTTGTTAGTAATTTCAGCGGAAAGCGACCATTCGGCATGATTATTTCATAGCAATAAATATTTTAATTCCTTTTAGATAATTTTTAGATTAAAAGTCGTTGTTTTCAAGTTATTACGGTTAATAAGCTTACTGTATTAATGATGCGTCATTCACAGTTCTATTTAAACAAGTCAATCTATATATAAGAAACTCTTAGAGAATTTAAAATTTAAAAATAAAATACGTGTCAAATCTTTTGTCATATTTTGTTTACGTGAGGGACTATTCCACCGTAAAATGCACGAACTAAATCTCTTGGAGATGAACATTAATCAGAATAGTGGAAAAAGTGTTACTGTTATCTTTCATTTGGATTAGATTTTTTTTATTTGATTACGGCTAAAGGGAGTGATGCTTTCGTGAAGGACTTTTTAAGATATAATTGGCTTGTATCTACTTTACACACGGGGAAAGCGACGAAAACGTCCATACAGCCAGCTTGTTTGCTTGGAATCGGGCTTACGTTGAGCTACCAGTTTTCAGTCACTTTATCGCTTGGTCGCGGGTGGAACTTCAGATGGATACAGAAAAATATTATGTAGCACATATCTGGAGAAAAGTTATTAAATATAGATTCCTTTACAGCTCAATTTAAATGCATGATATTATGATCTACATCTTTAAAAAGTGCCTGACTATTTAAAAAAGAGAGTTTTCTCTATTTTGAATTTCTTGAGGATTAATTCTGAAAGTAATATGCTAATCGCAACTGTTTCGTTTAAAATTACTTTAGAGGTTGAAGTATATTAAACATGCAAAGGCAGAAGGATATGTTATCTAACTGAGCTGACAGTCTACCAGTTTACCCTTCCACTGACTCATGCTAACTCCTTTTTTTAAATATCTTTTTAACTTATAAATTGTTTTCTCTCCCCTTCCAGAATGTCTTCGTGATGTAACGGTAGCATACTCAGGGCATATTCAAGAGGTCCAGGGTCGAGTTCAGGTGAGAGTATTGCTCATTTTTTACGTCTCTAGCATCAAAAAACCTAATGACTCTACAAGCTTCTTTATTAATCATAGTTTTCCCCCTCTTAAGCCACAAACTGTTCAACAACAAAATCATAAAATTTTTAAAAGCTGCTCAGCAGCATATTTCTAGAATTCCCAGCACAGGTTTATGTATTGGCATATATTTAATATTTTTTTCAGTGTGTTTTCAATACATCAAATCAATATTCAGTTTTCTCAAGAAGATGGGTACAATTTTTTTTTTGTCTTTTATTATTAACTTTTTATTTGTTAACTTTATTTATTAAATATGGCGTTTTTCACGCCGCATAAAATTCAATTCAATATCAAAATCGCAACATATTTAAAAACAGCGTAATCTTAAAATTTCCGATAGAATATTAGAGGATGCCTATATATTTTTTATATTCGTTGTACTACTACTTTAAAAACTATCCGTTGACGCAGCCAATCGCCTAAAATATTTATAAAAAAGATAAAATGTGACAATGATTTTAATGAGTCCAGCTCACGTAAACTAAAAAAAATAGATTGAATATTTCTAATTAGACTTATCATAAAAATATATTGAATATTTCTAATTAGACTTATTGCAGATTACATTATTATAACAAAAATATAACACAATAATATATTAATAGATGTAGTCCTACAATAAAAGTGGTGTGGTAAATCATGGTTTCGTGTTTGGTTTCATTTAAAGCATGTTTAATAACGATGATTTATAACTATGCAGTTTTAACAGGATACTGTTTTCGGTCTTTGATTAAATTTTGAAAGGAAAAGCTATATCTTTTCGGAGAACTTTAATGTTTAATTCTTGCAGATTACATTATTATAATAAGAATATAACATAAGAATATTTAACACAAGAATATTTAAATCAATTATATTCAAAAGTAGGAAAAAATATTCTCAAGAACTGTCTTTATTGCCTTTAAATCGCTTAGTTTATTACTCATTAACCTTCCACAGTAAATCTGAAAGTACTTTAGACTTCACTGTGTGTGGCTGCACTGTACATTATGTATTTTGAAGTTGGAAACGTTATAAATCAGCAATGCCCTCACCGGGACTCGAACCACTGACCTCTCGAACATGCGCCAAATGTGCTGACCTCTACACCACGAAGGCATGCTAAGGAGGCGGGATAAATACCTTATATACTCTCCCTTTTAAATGGCGACTGGGGATTAAGGAACCCAATCACCAAATTTTGGTGGTGGAGAACCCAACTGCCAAATCCTGGTGGTGGAGAAGCATCATCTACCACCTTTTTTTCAGTTCGGGTGCCACTGAAGACACATTAGTTTATTTAGAATTTGTTCGATGTCAGGAAACTGAAGAAATGAGCAATGCACTAACCGGAACTCGAATCACGGAATCACGCGAATCAGGACCTCTTGAATACGCGCCGAGCGTGCTGATTATTACAACACGAAGGCATGCTAAGAAGGCAGGAGAAATAACTTATAACTGATTAGCAACACTCTGGTACGTGAAAGATAAAAGTATTTTATTTCCAGCAGCGGCAACACATTCCTTTGGCAGAACAAAGTTTTTTAATTGAACTGAAAGATAAATCTAAACAATGTTTTCGAATGGCAGCAGTCTCGTGCCCTTGTGATAAAAAGTTTTATTTCGAACAGTGTTGCCACTGCTCACTTTCAAATCGATGAGTTTGTTAATCACATATTCGTTACAAAATATAAAAAAATAATATATTCAAAATTCAAAATTCGGGCTTTCAGGTGCACACGTTCTGGTGGAGGACTATAATATTCAAAATTTGATGGCTATGTACCGCTGTTTTTTCACAATGAGAGGAACGTACATGTACGAATGAATACGTACATGTAGATTCTTTATTATTTAATTCCTCTAAAAATAATAGAGAGAGATAATATTGGTGGCAACAATTTTATAAGCCGTCTATAGTGAACCAACGCAAAATCTCATTTCGAGATCCAATGCCCCAATCGGACTAAACAAATTGCCTGAGTTGCTTAAAAGCTAATGATTTTGATATATGTTTTATCTTTCAAGCATTTAATTATATCTTTAATACATTAATTTTATTTACAGTTTTAAATATTTTTTAAAACTTTTGAATTTTTAATAATAACATTTTCGAGGTGTTAGTATGCAGTCTGAAATTTTCACCTTGCATTGTATTTATTTCTAACGTGCACAGTAGTTTTTGTACATTTTAAAAATTACTTTGAAATGAAACATAAAAATGCATTACTCCATGAAATTTAAAATATAAAATTTGTGGTGTGGTTTCCAAATACGTCTAGAGAAAATTTCTATTCAGATATTCTTTCATTAACGAATTCAGAGCAGAATTTATGACTTAGTGGCATATTTGGCTTACTGCCACGGAAACTGCTCTTGTTCATAGCGTGAATGATCAGTTCTTGCATTTCATCGCCGTAGATCATGAAAACCGTTCATTCACGGCTATTCCGTACTAAATTGATAGATGTAATCCTACAATAAAAGTGGTGTGGTAAATCATGGTTTCGTGTTTGGTTTCATTTAAAGTACGTTTAATAACGATGATTTATAACTATGCAGTTCTAACAGGATACTTTTTTCGGTCTTTGATTAAATTTTGAAAGGAAAAGCTATATCTTTTTTGAGAACTTTAATGTTTAATTCTTGCAGATTACATTATTTTCACTTTATTTTTCTCTATTTACAACCATTTCAGTACTTCTGCGTGGTCTCCTTAAAATCATCGGTAATTAATGTGTCCCCGACAAAACGCGCTTAGCAACTAAAGTAATGATTTCTCAACAGATAAATTCTCTTCCAATGAAGAATGAGGTCTCTTAGCAACTTACAGTTTTCAACACAGGAGCTGTAGTCGGCTGAACGAGATAGATTTAATACATGCGTTTATAACCAAATTATTGCCAACACAAGCTTATCCGCGAACCAACACAATCCCACAAAAATTTCACAAGTACTTTTAAGAAAATAATTTTATAACTCATATATTGTTGAATACAATGTTACTTATGAATGTTACTAGTGCCATAGAACGTGTTAATTTACCCATTGATCAAAATTCAAGTGTTACGTTTCTACATGATACAATATATACATACTGAACAGGGAAAATGTGGGTCTACGATTACACATGTTAGTTATAATCAATATTGTTGTAAAATTGTATAACATAAAATAGAAAACAATTTACAATAGCGTTGTGATTTACAAATTAAACCCAGTATAAATTAATTTAGTTTAATGTATTCTAGTAAATAAAACAAACTAATTAAATAAATTAAATATCTAGCGTTTACTAAGAAGTTCAGTCATTGCTTAAATGTTACAGGTGGGATTTTAAAAGTAAAATGGGATGATTTCAACAATTTTGACTGAAGAATAAGTGTATAACATACACGGTTTTCTTGACATGGTTTAGACAAAACCTAATGTGATAATGGGTTTCTGCAAAACATAAAACATTCAATCAGTTTTTGAGTAATATAAATAAAAAGGTTCGATTGACACCGGAGCACGATAAAGAGAATTAAAACCTTTTAATATTTCGACACAAATTCAATTTAGAAAATTTCAAAGCAACAGAATCACAAACTTTACATCTAGCAGTCGCCGGTAATTAATAAGAACACTATTACTTATTAATGTCTAATGAACCTCTTCCAAATAAAATAATGTAGTCTGTCACAAGGCTGCAAACTGATATTACATTGAGCAAATACGAATTTCAAGTTGAGTAAATGATAATTTTAGAAAGGAAAAAAGGCCGGAAAGACCGGAGTGTACTGCCGTGTCCCTAACGCAGGCGAAATATTCTGTAATCCAGATGAGTGAAGTTCGCTGCCGTCATGGTCGATGAGTTACAGATACCAGAAATTAGGAACCATTCATGAAATTAAAGAAAGTAACAAATATTAGTTAGTAAACTGAATAGTTTGTGTATAAAGTCTTCCCTGGTGGACTCCTGGATCCATAGGGTAGGCGGCTTCAAAATCAAATCGCAGCTTCATTTCTAGAAAGGCTCGAAGCAGCTTTCTGTCTTTCAAAATCAAATCGCAGCTTCATTTCTAGAAAGGCTCGAAGCAGCTTTTTGTCTTTCTCACTCGGTCTCTTTCTCTGTTGCTATGTCGGTGTGCCTCTCTGTCTCAGTCTATTCGAAACCTCGCACTGGCGACAAGGCGATTTTCTTCACTTGGCGGGATCCTTGAACTTGGCAAGGAAACGAGGAAGAAAGATCGCCCAGTCCCTGCAACCTTCCAAGCGCCAACCTGTATTTCTCCAGGAAGTAGGTCTTCCAGCTTCCAGACTTGGCACCACTCGCCAAATTTTCAATACAGCAATCCAAGGCTATTTCAAGAGGTAAAACCACACCTCCACAAAATTGCGACGTAACCAAAATTCTCGGCACTAGCCTCGTCGCCAGGTTTCAATCTAATGCAGATAAGAGTTAAACTACCCAAACTCTTCCCTGTCGCAAGCAGACACAGTAACACGTTTACATACAGAAGAACGAGGCCAGAGAAGGGTGTAATATTCAAATAAAACACATGGCAAACCTCTTGACTAAGAAAACGTCATCCTGAAAGGGAAGGGACGCTGTTTACAACATGAATGCTAAATATTTGAGACAGAGTTCTTGGAACTCCCTAAAGGTTTTACCCAAAAATGTCGAATTGTATAGTTACGCAGTTACTCAGCAAAAGTACTTAATTCTATTATTCAAGTTTCTTCATTACATCAGTCGAAATTATACCACCTCAGTCAGAAAATAGGGATTCATAACTTTACCAGAAAGAGGGGAAAAACTAACAGAAATAAAAAGCAAAACTAATTAAAATTTACACACCAAACTAGTGTAACAAACTTTAAAATTTAAAAGTTAAATAACCTTAAGGGTCAAATTAAAACATCCTTAAACAAAACCAATTAAACTACAATTAAGTTTTTCAAGCAAAGATTAAAACGTTAAAACTCAGCTTCACCTTTAAAGAATAACAAGATTAACATTACCAAACTCATTTTAAAGTAAACGATTGTAGTCCCAAAATCAGCTTAAAGCTACCACTTTAAAACTGAACAGTTAATAAAATTAACATTAAAATTAAATTACTGGTATTCAAAATTAGGAAACAATATTACATAACTATAAACCATGTAATAAGTGTGTTGAAAAAATAAATTAATGTATAAAATCTTCATAATTTATTTTTTTTAATTTAAAAGTTTTTATTATTTTAATTTTAAAATTTTTATTATTTTAATAAACCAATTAATATAATTTAGACATTTACTGTCACTTCTTTTTCCTGTTTCCAAGTCAGAATGCGAATTAGTTTGCTAATATTTAAACTGAAGTTTTTAGATTGTAAGACAGAGTACATTCTGCTTCTCGAGGCTACGTTACTAGTTTGCTGTTAAGCTCAGATGAGAATCTTAGTCTTCAGCTTATAACTGTTTATAACAGCATTATCTTCAGCGTATAACAGCATTATCTTCAGCTTATAACAGAATTATAACTGCCGATATTTCAATATCGACACTGGTTAGGTTTGTTGGTCAACTTTGCGTTAAATTGGAATGTGTAGTCTTTGACTAGCTTATTTTAGATTTGAAAGTACCGGTATTTTAAGTTACATCGCTACAAGTGATTGGCTGAATTATGAGCACGATTTGTGCATGTATATTCCAGTTTTGATTTAATAAAAAGGTTTTATAAACCTTCTCAACTCTCTCTTGTTAACTTTTAGACTTAAAGATAATTCGCTGTCACTATATTTAAAGTTTGCTTACGATTTATGACAGTTAAAAAGACTAAACTTGCAGTGCACATATATGATCGTACACAATTAACATTTTTGAGGTCACCAGCGGCCGATCGGTAAAATAACTGAACACTAGTAGTTCCGTTCTGGATTCCAGGCTAAAGGGACGTTTTAGGGATTTGGGGCATGTGTAATGTGTATAGGAGCCAGTCTCCCTTAGAAAATCCTCCACGAAGGCACCCCTCTCTTAGACAGATAGCCCTTGTGCGCTTTGCCATAAACAACTAAAGCAAACTAAACCAATGAGAATTTTTTATCTCTTATGCTTTGTTAATATTTGCATATTTATGTTCCTTTTTATTCCTTTTTATTGATATTCTGTTCAATTTTATTGCTTATGTTTTGACTTAAACACATTGAAATGATTTTTGTCGCTCAGTATTAAATGCGTATGCAGATATTTCTTCTTACGCTATGTGAATATTCGACTTTTTAGTTGTAGAACCATTCTTCTTAAAATGTGATGGCCTAATGATAAGGCATTGGTTCTCAAACATTTTTGTCGCATACGCCCCTTTCTTCATTGTCAGAATGTCATTCCCTCCGCATTTACAAAACTTAAAAATACATATACAGTGATGTGCGTCTGCGCTGAAATTCTAATCATTTGTATATCTCACTTCCGCTAATGCATGTTGTAAATTTCATGTTATGTGCACGCTTCCTTCAGGGTGTTGCATTTACGGTGGCCAACAGTGTATTTGTAACAAGGTGGCTTTTTAGAATTATTATGTCTAGATAGTTAGTCACATTTGATGCTATCACAGATTAATATTACCATTAAATTCTTTGTTATAATTATCTTTAAAATGAGTAATTTTATTTTAAATTTACCCTATGTATTTTAGTCAATGTCGGCAGAAGTTCACTTCAGTTTCACATGTTCTACCTACAGTGCATTTTAAACTGATTCTGCTTTCTAGTACCTAATGGAAAGAGGGGTTGTTATGCTCGTGAATTATTTTGTAGTGAAGATTTGAGCTGCATTATATCGTTTCAAACTACCTCAAAATATACACGCTTTATATGCCATAGTCAATAAAGCAGTAAAGCTGTTCAGCATTGTCATCTTGCGTGTGTTCCCTCGAATAGTGCTTTTAATGACCTTCAAAAATTATTGCTTATGTCCACAATTCAGCTTACCTTTGGAAGCAAGAAGCCTAGCTTTTAATTCTTTTCAGTGTCGACATATACGTTTAATTATTTTGTAATATTTAGCTTTTAAAAGTCAGATATGAACAATTTTTCTTTCATTTAAAAGTTTGAAGAACTTCGATTTTTAAATTATTTCATTGCTGAAAATTATACTAGGATTATTATACGCTTTTGGAAAAGATGCTTTGTTGGAGGCGTTTACAAAAGAAATTAGCTTGTATCAAGTTACGCATGCGAAAATCCACAAAACTTCCGATTACAGGATTTGAGTCTGACGCGAATTACCAATGTTCAGAGATCTCACTGCTTTAACCTTATGAAGATAAATGCACGTTAATATGTTTCAATACTATATTAATGAAGAAAGCTTGAAATATTGTTAGCATAAAATTGTACAATTTAAATTAAAGAAAATAAACGTAATATTCATAAAAAAGGAGACTGACTCGTACTTAGTTTACACATGAGGAAACTATGACACCCCTCAAGGGACCAGTTGATTAATCGGGGTTATAACCCAGGTCAAGCTCTTATTGTTCAGCGTTCTCACTATTCGACCATTACTAGAGTCCAGTGTATTTAAATCTTAAAATAAATGCAGCATTATCACTGAACAATCAGAGGCCAAAATGTAGAAAAAAAAGTATGACTATATTTGGCTCTCATACTGCGGTAATAATTAAAAGAATATGAATTGGTAAGCTAATTATTAGGCTATAATACAAAGACATTAAGACATGAAATGCAAATGCCAAAATGACGAGATCGATTGGCTCAATAAATGATTGCCTTAAAGCTCAATGCACGATTATCATAAACCCAAGGTTTAAAAGAGTGAAAAAAGAAAAAAAAAAGAAATATCTGCAAAGCGCCATCCATTGAAGTATGGCTATAATTAATTTCCAACGTATTTAGTGTTAGTCCTGTTTTCTTTCTTTATGGCAAGTATCCTGCAAACTTTTAAAGCCTCTTTCCTTTCGAAAAGTTTCTGCATTTTTCCTAACTATTTTCTTTAGCACTATTTTTCAGTACACAATACTACTCGGGCATTCCCCCCTTTTTTTCCATCTTTCCTCTATATATCGAAAAACTTAATAGCGACGTGGACACTACTGGCGGTAAGTGTCGGGACCGAAATGTCTTGATTTATGGGTCCTGATACAGGGCGTGCCACGGCTCGCTAAATTACGCTCGCCGAGTTCTACAGTTTATCGATCAAAAATGTCACTTCGTCGAACCATCGTTGTTTCCTTCCAAGTATTTTCCAACAGACTTATTTATTTTCCCTCACTCTTTTTATGTGCTTCAACCATTTTTTACATCAGCTAAAGCCTGTAAAAATAGGTAAACTTCTTTAAGATTGGTTGGTCAGTCAAAGCGAATTTCGATTTCAGTTCTGTACTCAGGACGAAGCTAACCATAAAGCTCAGGAAATGGTACAAACTGTGGACATCTTACAAGTAATATATGCTTCAGATAATTTTCGCAGTTATTAGAAAAATTGTTTAGGGATGCGTACTGCAAAAGAAACTGGATTAAAGTGGGAAAATAGCTCATTTTTACTACGTATTTGCTCATTTTTGCTAATATTTTCAGCCATTATTTTTATGTCAAAACAATATTTTTACGACATAACTGCATTTAAGTCAGAACAGAATCTAACTTATTATATCGTCTTACTTACCGTAAGACGATATTGGCTTTTGAAGAATAATACACTAAAATCAGCAGCCATAAAGGAAGCAATACATGTGAGGGGAAACGCTTGAAGGAGTAAATAATTCTACAAAAATGATGGGTTGTATTCAATGCAGCTACGCACAAGAATGTTATTTTAGGATTTCAAGAAATGGGGATACATAACTTGGGAAATGTTATGTTCTTCCGACCCGAATGAATTTGTGGAAATACAAGTCAGATGTTTTCTGTGCTATTTGTCAATAATTTGAAGCCGTGATTTTAAAATGAGCATCGAAGGATTTTGTAAATCGCATTTGCATACAATAATACAATTGTTAAAATACAATTGTTCTAGTGTTCCATTTAGTAGTAAATATGTTTCCTGCCAAAGGACACAAACATAGTTGTTGTTGTTGTTACCTATGCTTACTTGTCTGACGTAGTCAGCCCAAGCCCACGAAATTCCTCGTGACAAGGAGCGCTAGATTACGCCTGTCGTTGGCAACAGCCTTGAGCACCTAACAGGTGATAGTGCGATTTGGCTCAGTTCCGCCCCCAATTTTGATGGAGAACACCCCGAGGGGACGGGTCCGAAGGTCTCCCACCCCTCTCCTCTTCCACCAAACCAGACGAGAGGACTTTCGGCTCGCCGCATATCTGAAGGGCCGCCATGCCGCACCGACACTATACATTTATAAACATCCATACCTTCTCCGGGATTCGAGCCCGGATCCTTCGGCAAGGCAGTCAGCGACGCTAACCACTATACCAGTTGGGCGGCACAAACATAGAGCTGGTTTCAAATGCAAAATCATTCACCTTGTGAAAGAAAACGGAGATCGTGCTGCAGCAAAAGTGCTTAGTGTTGGTGAAAACTCCACATGGGAATGAAAGAAAAATGAAATCATAATAATTACTATGCCAAAGAATGAATAAATATGCTTTGCATAAAGGAGTAAAGAAATGGTCTGTCCTAGACGAAAGTGTTGCGAACTTGGTTCTAGAAAATCGCCAGGACTCGCCAGAAACAGCATTCAGCAGTTACATGCAGAAATCTAATTATTGCATACTCATCTTTTCCTTAATTCTAAATATATAATTTTTGTCTCCGGAATATAACGCTCACCAGTAAATGTTGATCTTATTTTTTGTATTAAAAGTGCGCGTTGTACGCCGGAATATACGGTAATTGACTATTCAGTGGTTAGTTTGTTATAAGAATCTTACAGATAATATTCATGCGCAGGTTATAACAGGAAAGATGATGGTCACGATTTTAAGAAATGCTAACGCTTGGCAAAGTAAAGTTTTCATAATACATTATGAGGTAGAACCTGACATGCGACGCTTAAACACAGTAATTGCAAAGAACATGGGAAATAAAAAGTCGTTTTAAACATAGATTTTTACAAGACAAAATATTTGATATTTACGAGAATTGTTCAAATTAATGATCATCAATCGAAATACATGCATCACAATTACAATGGAATGACTCTCATATACTTCGGAAGGTATCTAAGATGCCACATACCTAGGATACATGCAGTATCGACACTAACATAGGTGACAATGACTTCAAGACAGTCAATTTGCATTTCGTAAACAAAACTTTCCAGATACTATTCAGAAACCAGTTGAATATTTTTAACAATTCCTAGTACTTGGCAGAAACCCAAGACACTAGATAAATGGATTTCTTACGAATCCTTAAAACGGATTTCGACTGGAAGTGCATATTATTTTTCACGTAAAAAAGAATTTTAAACAGTGATGAAAAATTAACGTTCCTTAATAATAGCTCTTCTGATCCGTGGTTTTAAATGTAGCTCAAGTCATCAGATCACAGTTAAAAAATACTGCGATAGTTATTTCGTGGTTTTAGCTTGTATAATTTACCGATATCTGTTCTAATCGTTAACTACCGCAATTCAAATATCTCAGTTTCATTGTAGTGTAGACTCAGAGACACTCATGTAATTTATATCGTAAGCACAACGGCAAAACCCCAAATACACAAAATCGCAGTTTCGTAAAAAATGCATGTGAATGTTCAGCGGGTGTTTGATTACGAGAAAAATCAAGCTATGAGTGAGTTCTCTATAGTACGTTTCATATAGCATTCTCATAGAATATGAACATTTTGCTTTTAACATGCTAAACAACATGATATATGGCATCATGTTATTTAGCATGTGAAAAGTAAGTCAAATAATCAAAAACATGCCAAATAAAAAATTTAAAAAGTATTCTGTTTGTTGATTAATTCTGCAATATACGTATTTTTTTAATTAAGTACAGGTTTTTTACTAAATGTAACTACACTGCGAAAAAAGAAAGGGACAGTTCTATGTCTCCGGTTCTATACTGGACCGCTTCACGAAATTCAAATTTGCTTTTTTCATGTCTCGAAAGCACGGTTTAGGTTATATATTAGATTTATATGTAGTATTTTTCTAATATAGGTATTTTGACACAAAATAGGACTTTTCCTGAAATGAAATACCAATTTTTCCATACTTCGATTCTACGACTCAAATTACGCCTAAACATTAAATTTTGTAATTTTTGGTGAGAAATTTATAAAGAAATTTAAAAAATTATCTTGGAGCATTTTCTTTAGTTTAAGGCAAAAATAATTCACTTCGTGAACTTTTTAATTTATAGCAACCTATTTTCCGTTCGTTTCCTGCATTGTACACAAGAGGAAAAAAAGAGCATCTTTCATACTTTCAAGTAATTTTAACAAAGTGCTTAAACCACATTTGGCGTTATTATCGCTTATAACAAATATGCTTAGAAAATAAAGTGCTTAGAAATACATCAACTTTAAGATGATGGTAAAGCTTTTACAGGTTATAATTCAAAATGCATTTCCAAAAATTTATAAAAATTATTTAAAAATACAAATTTTAAAAATAAATCATAAATAATAGGTGAATTCTTTTTTAGAGTAAACCTAAATTTCGAAATGCGAACGGAAGAATCAAATAAGTTTAATAAAAATATAGATATATTAGTAAATATATATCAAATTCAATTAACATTGAGGAGCTAAAATTTTGAGAGCTAATTTTTTAAGAACTACTATTGCGACTTTTACAAAACTTGGCAGTTTGGCATAATTTAAGTCGTAGAATCAAAATATGGAAAAACATTGGCATGTCATTTCAGAAAATGTTCAATTTTGTGTCAAAATACCTATATTAGAACAATGCTACATATAAATTCAATACATATCCTGAGTTGCTCTTTGGAGACATGAAAAACGTAAGCTGAATTTTGTCAGTCGGCCCAGTGGAACGGAAGATACAGAACTGTCCCCTCCCTTTTCTTTATAACTTATGGGGTTTTACTTGATCTGGAACTAACAACCTCATCAGACGTGAAGCGAATTATCGTTAGGTCTGAAATAACTACAAGTCATGAGACGGTTAAATAGCCGTTTTATTTAACCATAATTTAACATATACGCAATTTCTTGTGCTAACAAAATTAGCCACAGCTTGTAGTGATGCAACTAAACAGGAACAGACAAATTTAAGTTAAGCGTGGAACAGTAGTTATAGACTACATAATTCACTACAAGATGTCTCAGTACTTATAACCGGACTGTCATAATCAATATAAGCAGCGATAAAATGCCAAGCGAAATAATTGCAACTATCAGGACTGGCAGGAACTAAACTTCATATGCAGGCGCAGCCTAGAAACTCGCTCTGTCTTAAAATCCCAAAATCTCAGTTTAAATACTAGCTATCACATTTGCACTCTGGTGAGGAATACGGAAAGTATGAAATACATTCTTAGATGTTACATATTTATTTTTGACTAATAATTAATTTTAAGATTAGTTACTTTTCTATCACTCTCTTTTCGCCCATGCTTTTCATGCCAGAATGCAAATGAGATTGCGAGCGGTAATTCAGATTGAGGGAGAAAGAAGTGCTATTTAAAAGAAGGTTACGCAAGTTACTTTTAGAGCATGTTCTTCCTATTCTACACCACGTTGTATCGTAATTGTTAGCGATTTGATTGTGATTTTAAATGCTTCTAGCTATTTGGCTTGTCTCGCCAGTTTCCTACAAACCAGAGCCTTTCCTAGGCGTTGAAATTATCATGTGAGCCGTTAGGCTAATCTAGTAGATTTGAATTAGTTTAACATTACGTATTTAAGTTAAGCCAGAAGTGTTGGCTTTTGTAAACCCAAGTTTAGTCTTTCTTATTTCTTTGTGTTAAAATTAAACACTTCTTCTAACTTTGTCTGCCTACAATTTAAAACAAGAGTACCTTTTCTAGGGCACACTAGTATATGCTATCAAAGAATGTGACATGTAACATAAAGAAATATTAAAATGAATAATTCGTAATTCACCCTCATCAGGAAACTTATAAGAAATAAAGAGCATACAGCGTATGAAACCGCTTTATGTTGAATACAGGTTAAAAAAATGTGTTCTTGATTTAATGCGCTTTCGTACGGTAACAAAAAACGTCCAAGGAATAAATATGTAACTCTGAAAAAAATTACTACAATCTATTATTCCTTTAAAATTTCCAGAAAAGAAGAAAATATATTTCATCATACTAGTACATCTAATTGTTCTTCCGTTACTTTCTGTTTTCTTCAGACGTGTGTTTAATGTTACAGACCTTTAGATGGCTTCAAAGATCTTCTTTTAGAGATCAGTATTTCAAAACTTTTGCTTTCTGTGGAGTATTCAGGAGGATTAATTCTTCCTAGCCCTTAATCCGATTAATAAAATGATTTTCTCCGGCACAATACAGATTCATGGGGCATTTCAAAAATTTAGTTTGAATCCGAGAGTATATAAATAGGACAAATCCTCAAACCTTTAAAATCCAAGCTAGAGAACGCTGCCGAAGATTACAGATGAGAGCAGTAAAAAAATGGTTATCTGTAGAATTCTATTATGTGGGGTGAAACATAAATTTCTAATTTTAACACCAAAAATTAGCGGTCAAATAATTTCATCCTATAAGGTATTTTTTTTTCCTTGCAGCGTGCCTTCGTGGTGTAACGATAGCACACTCGGCATATATTCGACATGTCCAAGTTCGAGTCTCGGCGAGGGCATTGCTCATTTTTCATGTCTCCTGCTTCAAAATAACCTAAAGACTCGACAGTGGCGCCCGAACTAAAAGGTTGTGGATGATGATTTTCACCCCCAAAATTTGGCGATTGGGTCCCTAATCTCCAGTCGCATTTTAAAAGAGGAAGTATATAAGGTATTTTCTCCCTTCTTTCTCGATATGTGGTATAACGGTAACACACTCGGGCGTATTCGAAAGGTCGAGGTTCGAATTCCGTCGCGAACATTGCTAATTGTTCGGGTACTTCTGCTTCAAAGATACCTTATCTCTTTACAGGCCCTTAATTTGAACAAAAGCTTACTTTGTAACAATGAATTAGTAATTGATGTTGTTTTTATTTCGTTTTTACCGGAAGCGGTGAAAACATGTTCCGAGCCTTACCTTTCTCTTTCAGATCAAGATATTCAATTTCAGTGTAAAATACTACGGTTTTTATTGTAAGGGATAGCAGTGATACTAACACTGCAATAGATGAACATTCTGTATTATCGTCCAGTAAATGTGCATATCTGTGGTGAAATATTAGAAGTTGAAAATATACAGATATTGTTGGGAATTTCTGAAACTTCACAGATAAAATAGCTAGTAAAATTTAATGAACAGGGCAAAACAGTGTTATTTTAATGTAAGAAGCTTCAACCTTACATCATACATATAATGATTTGATTTCCAAGTTTCAGAAATTGCACTGTGAAGATCTTCATCATACATCACATTCTTTTCAAAAGAATTTGTTCAATTTGTCAAGTTGATGCCAAATTTAAAAAAGAAATTAATTTAGACAAATAACGGCAATAAACAATTAACTTCTAATATAGTCTTCGGTGGGATTCAAATTTGGGGAAGTTTTACACTCGTTATGAAAACATAAAATTAGAAGAAGTTTGACTTCCGTACGAAGAATGTTGATCCGATATTTAAGTTCAAAATTTTCAATTTTTGACACCATTTTGAGCTTGCCTGTTGTATTGTAACTTATCTCACTTATCTGACAATAACATCAGAAGAAGCGAACAAAATTCATCGTCGCAAGGACTGCAAGATTGCGCTTGTCGTTGGCAAAAGGCTTGACCACCATACAGGTGACAGTACAACTTTGTTCAGTTTTTCTCCCATTTTCGATGGAGAGCATTCCGGGGTAGGAACAGATCCGAAGGTCTCCCGAGAGTCCCAACAGCCTCTCGAGAGGGCTTTCGGCTCCCTGCATATTTAGAGTGCCCCATGCCGCACAGACGCCATACATTTACATGCCTCCTCCGGGATTCGAACCCGCGCCCATCAGTAAGGCAGTCTGCGTCGCTAACCACTATCCTGGTTGGGCGGCTTAATTTGCCTTGAGGTATCAATTAATTAAGTTAAAATAGTTCGAGAAAAGAAGTTTAAATAAAGTGCAGGAAAAATGTGTATAATTTAATAGGTGTGCAAGGAAGTCATGGGGTGTCAGCATCAGATTTAAAAAAAAAAGTTATTTGGTTTATTCATAAAGAAGGTATCAACCACCTGCTTGACAGTCTCAAAAAGACGTAACACCAAGCCCTCCGAGAATTTTGCTTACCTAAGAAAAACCTGAAGAATGAAAATCCGACAGGGTAAAGTCTAGTGAATGTGGGGAATGACACAAAACATCTCAGGCATATTAAGTTTGCATTCATTAAGCTTTTTGTGACGCTCCTCGAAATGTGGCTCCGAGCAATATCATGATAGAAGATAACACTTCGAAGATTGATCAGTTCTGGACACTTGCTTTGATTTCTTTTTTCAAAGTTGCTGCTTAGACACAGTACTTTTCTGAATTTATTGTCTGATTTGGTGACAAGAATTCATAGTATACATTTCTCTCGTAGTCTTTGTTTTGTAGCATTAAATTCACCTTTCGGGAGTTGGCTTTCTGGACTACGGTTTCTAGTTTCGCCAAAGAGGCCAAACTGGCAACACTACGCGTTATAGATTCTAACGGTTCTTTTCATTGTTTCGAATACACAAAGCATTATTTAGGGATGCAGACCCTTCTCGATATTACTAAAGAAGGCTCGTTTTGCTTAGTCCCTGAATTTTTCTTGCAACATTATTGACTTTCTAATCTCTAATAACGAGCTTTTTCAAAAAAGAATTTTCTATTTTTGTTATTAGTAAAGAATCATATAACTCGAGTAAGCATTACCTCCTCGGTTAATCTATGGGGTACCCAGACCTAAAAGCATGTTACATACCCAGTCTTTAAATAATCATGTACTCTACTGTTTGGATTATTTATTATATCTCATAATTTCTGAATGGTATAACATGAATTTTCATAAGCAGCTTCTTCTAATACGTCGTTCTTTGCAGAGGATGATCGAATGTTCTTCAAGCCTGTGATTGCTTGCTTAGACCACCTTCAAAATATGTCAACAGAAATAGCACCTCTTCAGTACACGGCACAAGTTTTACGAAATGTCTGATTAGCATTTTTGTTTTCCTTTTCTAAAAATAAAAGACCATAATGTGATGAAAATTGATTTTAGGTTTCTTTGTTCTTAGCATTACCGTGAATTTCTGCCCTAATACATGTTAATATTAAGAAACGTAAGCAAGAAACACCTTATATGCGTTAAGGGGACAGCACACCTTTAACTGGGAGAAAATACAAAATATTTAACATATACTAAAAATTTTTAAAAAACTAACTGTTGGGCCTAGTTTCCCAATTTTTTCAGGGTTATTAGATGAGACAATGATACTCCTGAAAACAAATATCTAATGGATTTGAAATCAAGTTTAATAATTAAAAAAAATACTTTTGTAAGACTCTAACAATTGAAGTCTTGAATTACACTGCTTCCTTGCGCGCAGGATAACTTGCATAAATTCACCATAATCTGTAGAAAGTTAATGCCAAATTAAAGCTATTGGTCTAATTATTCATCTGAAGTAAAATATTTTAATTAGTTCAACTTTTAAAAACATAATCGAGCAATAATTTTTAAAAAATAATTTTTTGTTAATTTTTAACGTACAATTTTACTGAAAAAAATTTTTTTATTTAACGTATCTTTATAATTAGAGTCTATTTTAATTACTGTCTTCATATTTATTTGTGCTGTAAATTTCGATGCTGTATCTTAAGCGGTTTCATAGATATGCTGCGCGCAAGTCTGAAAAACAACGTTTTGAGAAAAAGCTCTTTAAAGTTAAGTTTTAATTTTGGAACATAAATTTCAATCATATAGCAATAAAATCACTTTTGGAATGATAACTTGACACTTAAAATAGTATTTCTTGATATTCATGTAGGTGAAAATAAAATAATTTATAAAATGGCATAAAATATACAACCAAACAGCAAAAATCATTAAACGTAATCTTAAGATGTATGGTACTCAGTAACAGAAGTAATTAATATTATTTACCATATTGCAAAACTTACTTCCACATAATGCTTGTGACAGGAATCTCAAATAAGGTAAATTTTATGTGATATAAAATTTATATATATTGTATAAATTTTTCATATAAACAATTTGTAGTAAAATTCAAAATTTTCCACTTTCATATACAACACCTTCCTGTTGTGCAATTGTTTCTAATTGTGAAGTGTTATGTAAATGTCTGATTCTGCGAATAGACAAATTCAGTTCTGAAGCATTTTTTTCAGCTTCCTTTATTCGTTGCAAATCACACTTTCTTGCTGCTTCTAGAGAATACTGCCCCACTCGAAAACCCAAATTTTGCATGATTTGTAGTCTTCCCTGTCTTCCTTCGTTAAATGCTACAACTGCTTCATTTGCAGCTATATCAGCAATTACTTTGCTTGAACTGCTTGTCTTTGGACAGAATTTCCATATTACAGAATTAAGGGATTCATTGGGATTCTGTGTTCGACCACCAAGGCAACGTTTAAGTAAAGTGGGTTCTGACAAGTCTTTAAAAATTTTCTTTATGCTGTCCATTACTGGGGCTGCCATTACATTTTTATGCTTAAAATCTTTCAATTTTCCAGTTGCTTTGGCTTTTTGGTACTTACACCAAGACACATTTCCTTGTGGGCAAAAATCATGGAGTGGTTCATCATCAGTTGAACGCTTATGGTAATAAATCGCCCATATAGCTTTCCGCATATCCATAACACAGTCTTTGTTATTTCGTATAGCTTGTCCATAATACATAGTTACTTGATCAATAAATTTATCCGTTAAACGCCCTTTCCCACCTAATGATTTACCATCCTCCAGCTTTTTTCCTCTCATAGAGTGCTTCAGTTCTCGTAATCTACTTCCCATTCTTTTTTGCACATGACCTACGCATTCTACTTTATTTAATTCAATATCAGGCCCATAAATATTGCTCTTTCGAAGTTCAAGAAATGTTTTAGTATCGCCATCCCCAATATAGTTTATGTACTGAGCGTTAAACCTTTCTTCAGAACGAGAAAATATTCGTAACATACCAACAACTTCCATTTTCCCAGCTGATCCAAAATGATTTTTCGCACACTCAATATCATGGCTCCTTTTCCAGTTCTCAAATTCTTTAGCATTTTTATTTTTTTTACCCCATTCACATCCTTTACAGTATGAAGACAGTACTTCAAGATCTAGCACTTTTCCAGTTTCAATACCAATTATACTAGTTATCCCAATTTTCGACGAGTGACCTCGAGTTTTCCAAGATCCGTCACCACTGATTGTAAGCTGTGACTGTCCTGTCATTTCAATTTCTTGCTTTGCAGCATTTAACATTGATAACTCAGCAACGTCTTTCACACAACGGGTAATCTTTTGCAATGATTTATTGTATGCGCTTTTCTGGACAGGTTGGGGCAAATCCATTGCACCACAGAAATTCTTCATTCCAGCCAGACCTTGGCCAATGCATCTCATAGCATAAATAAACCTTCTGTTTATTTCAGGCACATTTGATTTTGCTCCCATCATACGAGAATTTCTGAAAGAATTCAGTTTTTTACAACCCGCACATTCAATCGTGAACACAGATGATAATCCATGATTTAGAGTTTCACATATATTTATGTCTGAGCCACACACTTTGCAACACAAAATACTTGAAATTTCAGAAAACAAAATATCAATTGCTATTATTCTGTATCCCAAACTCTGTGTTGCACTAAAACTATTATTAAAGCAACCACTGTTCAACTTTTTTGATGAAGAACTAACACCGTCACACACTTTAGTCTCATTGACATTTGTGTATTTGTTGCCATAAAACTTACGTTTTTTTGGGCGCTGTCCTGAAGCACGTTTTTTTAACTTATCCATCAAAAAGCAGAATTACAAAGAAGGAATTAGCAAACTGAATTCCAGTAATTAGCACAAAACACTGTAAAGAACACAGTTAAATAATATATATTCGATGAAAATTCAATCACGATTGCGAGCAACACAAAAATCGAATTAATATCAAATCGCAGTATACTAACGAAGCAAAACACGATGTAAACAAACCGAGCGAAAGTAGGAGTTGTAGTATATGTTTTACATGGTTCTCTTCTTCGGCAATCAATTATATTT
>KK121787.1:98679-124104 GCA_000611955.2 Stegodyphus mimosarum
ATTTTTAATTTTAGATTTTTGTATGTTTCAAAACGAATTCTAAACTTATATATTTTCATATGTATATGTATATTGTTACCTAATAAATAAATCATCAAAAAATATTAATTTATTTTTCTTTTATATTTGTATGGGGTCGTCAAGAAACTCGCAATCATAAATGGGGTCGTGAATGACAAAAGTTTAAGAAGCCCTGCTCTAGACAACGAAAATGTCTTCTGTTTCCTAATATTCAGTACTTGCAAAATTGGCCGAATCCTGTTCTTTTATTCCTCCTCATCTAAGAAATATCAAAAATATAAAAACAAGACGTCATTGCTGATGTGCCAGGTCATACAATCTTTGACGACTGCCAACGTCAGTAATATCAGCAAATATCGTCACGTCCTCGGTCAAATTGTAGTCGTTCTCTTCTGTTTCCCGCACGCCGTAAAGAAAGGAATTTTTCCCAGCGGAAAAATGGGAACAACGAAAAAGAATTCTTCCCCAAGGGCTTTTACAAAAATTTAGCTGGCAGGTCCTTCCATTTCTTAAAATAAAAAGAGCACTTCGCCTAGGGGGCTGTTACGTGGTTTCCTTTCGGAACACAAGGCTTTCTTTGTGTATATTCTCGTAGGTGTTGATTTGTAAACGTGAAATGGTCTTTGAATAACCCTTAATGAAAACAGACCTTGCAACTTATGAGAATAATATCAAATGAGAGATGCGGCATTATACTTTTAATTAATTATTGGCTAAGTAGAGACTTTTCACGTAATTCATGTGAAATTTTGAGTTAACGAAAATAAAACATTGTGTTGCACCTTTTTTTAGATTTACGAGAAAATAACCTGACATCTTAAATTTAATTTTGACAATCTGTGAGGATATTTCCCCCTCCTTACCGTATGCTTTCGCGATAAAATGAGAGCCTTTCTGGCTATCATTAGAAGATCCGGATTTCATATCATGGAGAGGGCATCACTGTTTCTTCCTGTTTCTCGTCTTCAAAAATATTCTAAACAATTCTATAGAGGCATTAGGTTACTTTGAAGAAGGAGACAGGAAAAATGTGCAATCGCCGGGACTCGAACTTGGATCTCTCGAATCCTCGCTTTGTGGTGTTACCGTTACACCACGAAGAAGTGCTGGGGAGAGGGAGAAAATTACGCATCAGTCCCCGATTTCAAGTGACTATATGTTAATTAAATGAAATATGAGATCTTTTTGACTTTGGAGCAAACATGTTTCTCTGGAAAGATATGTGTTGATACTTCCAAAATTGATTACTCGTAACTTGATCATGGATGAGAAAACATACTTTCGGCATCAGCCCATTTCAGTTTTGATAAAAAAATTTCCTAAATGTAATAAATGCATCTCTTAGGTTAATTATTTTAATAAACAGAGAGCGAAACAGAATGACTTTTTTGTAAAACTTAACAACACTTACTTTGAATGCGAGACTGCTGTTGCAACACATCAGAACAACACATTTAGTTTAAGAGTAGACAATGTTTGATGAATATTTTCTTCCATAAATTATTTCGTGCACATGTTTCTGTAGTAGGAAAGATTTAAAATTAATTGTATATCTATACCCAAGAAAGGTATGCTGGAAGATCCAAAAAATAAATCCGTTATTTTTTAAAATTAAAAATAAGTTGCGGAATTGAATCAAAAATTTCTTTAATTAAACTCCGTTTATTAAAATTTAAAAAAATACACATTAATGGATAGTTTTCTTGTTTGTTTGTAACTTTTTCCCTTCAGCTGAAGACATAGTAAATTCTGGAATATCAGTAACATTATATAGATAAAATATAACCGTACAATTAAGCACTGAAAAGTAAATTTGACACGTCTGGAAAAGTTTTATTTGGGTAAACTCAAAATTTCACATGAAGGTAGGCAATATGGTTATCTATAATGATTAAAATTATAATAAAAAAATTGCATTTCGATCGATTTTTAATTATTTATATATCCCGTTTTGACAATAAAAAAATAGTTTGTACATGTGTAAACAAACGAAACTCACCATAATATGGCATCTGATATTACTAATCTTGACATGTGCTGTGCAACAACTTTCTGTATCGTCAATTAAATTAATCAAGGCCACCATAACAAGGTAATAACTATATTGCTCTTGAATGCTTTACTAGTCTGCCATTTCTCTAATAGGCTAGTTATCAATTCCTTGAGAGAAATTGGCTGTAACATATTAGCAGAGATTGTTGCTGTTTAATTTGTTAGTCTTTTCTTTATTCTCTTAGCGTTTAATTTGTTAGCTTTTTCTGTCTTCTCTTGGTGTTTAATTCGTTAGACTTTTCCGTCTTCTCTTATTCTCTTCTCGTTTCCTTGCCGGGATGTAAGTTTGCTAGGGTGAACGAATACGTTCAAACTGATGAAGTGAAAGGTTCAGTGGTTTCACTATGAGCTCATATTGCTATTTCTTACAGGTGTTAAACCTGAGCATCGGCTTCACATTCTTGGGCTGAATTATTATGCTGTCTATGTACGTTCTGAACGAAGCTGTTAGATTGAACTGAACTGCGTAATCTTGTACTACTCCTACCTTTAAATTTAGCATTACGTATCTTTTAAATTTTCACCTTAAGTGGTCTGTGTTTGTAACCACTTAAGCCCGAGCCACCTGTGAATTATACTGTGCTCAATAAAATGGTCTCTTCCACTCGTTCCCTTTCTCTTCAAATCTGTACGAGAATTCGCAAGGATTAACTTTCAGGTAGATCTAGTTACATTTTATGATAGGGAAGAGAACTAGACCTCACATTTGGTGTTCGAATAAATTCGGACAAATGAACCAAGATCAGCCCACCTTCTCGCTCGCCTCACCAATGTTGCAGACCACACCGGCTCCAGTAAACGCAGTGGAATGGTTAGCTTCTTGGTGGATAGCATATGGGTATTCATGAAACCCGCAGAGACATTCAATGGGAGAACATCGATCACTAACGTTTTGGAACAGCTGGAGAACCAGTTTTTGCTGTACCCTGTCACAAAGGTTCAAAAAATAACCATAGCAACTACCGCCCTACGAGGACAAGCTCTAAGCTGGTACAAAGAAATCGGTAATTTTTATTAAGAAAAATAATCAGACAGACATACGCGTTTGAAAGTTTCGAAACCGCCCGTGAAAAACATTCCCCGTGGTCAAAGACAGAGGAAAATTATAAATCGAATCATACGCAAAGCATCAAAATAAAGTCGAGGGGCTAACAGAATTTATCCAAATTGCAGTAGATGAGTGCGTGGAATTTCCGAAGTAAGCCTATGCGATGAAAGGTAAGTAATTAAGTTACAATCTGAAGACCTAAAATGTGAAAAGAAAACTTGTTTTAAATGTCTGCAGCCCAATGTAACAAACCTTATCCAATTAATGAACTCAGAAATTAACCAGAACATAAAGATGAAGTTCTGATTTGTTTCTATGCGTCGACGTATGGACTGGCTCTGATTTTTAGAAATAATTTGCATTGAAAGACATCATAATTACTTTGTTGTTTGGAAAAATATCAGAACATTTACTCTTCTGTTGGTGTAAATTTTATGGCCCATAATAATATTCGCAGATGCCGAAAATTTTCTAGGCTTTAAACTACGTCTGACGCCCGTGTCCAACATTTTGAATTTAACTACATGTTCGGAGATGATAGTATTAGTGAGAAGAAGGTGAAAATCTTGGTTGGACATAGATAATTCTGTTCCTGTCATACTCTCTCGAGATAATGACGAAATAATACCCATATACCAGGAAAGCAGAAAGATTACAAGAAGAAGGAAAAGGAAAAAGATGAAAACGAGACCCAGAGCAAGAAAGTTATGTGGAAAGAAGTTGACGAAAGATTGCAGATTTTCATAAAACTTGCCGAAAAATGTCCATTTTGCCAGTACATGGTGTTATGAAGCTCTATTGTATATACAGTGAATTTTTAAGACTGCAGAGACAATCTTATAAACAGGCAGATATTCGAATTGCATACCATCTCACACTAATTATAAAAATTGTAATTTTCATGTAATAAGAACTACACTAAGTTAAAAAAGGGGGAGACCGTTTCTGGACAGTTGTTTTAGTGGGCCGATCAAAAAAAAAATCAACTTCCGCTTTTTATGTTTCGAAAGCACAACTTAGGATGTATATTAGACTTATATGTAACATTATTTTAACATATGTATTTTCGTAGCTAGATATTTTTTTAATTACGTACCGATGTTTTGCCATATTTGGTTTCTACGCCTCAAATTAAGCCAACTGTCAAGTTTTGTGAAAATCGCAGCAGCAGATCAGACATTGAAATTTTAGCCCCACCAATGTGAATGGGATTTGGCATATATTTAATATTGCTACTTTCTAAATTAAACTCATTTGATTTGCTCTTTTTTAATTAGGAATTTAAATTTAATCCAAATAAATTCGCACATGTTTCTGATTTATTTTTAAAATTCGTATTTTTAAATATTTTTTATAGATTTTTCCAAAAAAAATTTGAATTAAAATATATGAAAACTTTACCATCATTTTAATGTAGATGCATTTCTAAGCACACCTACAAAAAGTGCTTTTTATTCAAAACTTCCGGAGATAAACTTGAATTTATATATTTGCGCGTTTTTTAAAAGTCTCATTTTTCATAAGCGATAATAACGCCAAATGTGGCTTACGCAAATTGTTACAAATTTCTGTTAATTGCAATAGTTATTTCTAATTTTCAGTTTTAAATAAAATTTTAATGAGGATTATTCATAATTTTTTCACAAAATTAAAGATCTTGAAGCATGTGTTTAGTTATAAACTGGAGATCAAATTAAACACAAATACAAATTAGTGAATGACAGTAACAACATTTTAAATATGGTTGCCATTTCACTTTAAAGTCATATCCTTTACAATTACTACAACTAATAAATTCAAGTACTCATGTGGAAACAAATATAATTTACAGATAAGGTGAACTAAATAAACTCCTGAAGCAAGTATGCGGTTTAAATTTTTTGAAATTTACTTTTCCTTGGTTGCTGCCGGCATAAAAATATTATTATATATATCTCGATGCCTTCCGCAATCACTGTTAATGAAACCTGATTATAGCACGAAAACTACGCGTATGATGCATAAACGTAATTAGATTTTCTTGTTTTGCTGAAGTAATTGTTTGCAGCCTGAATATTTCAAATTCCTATGCAAAAAATAATCTTGTCGTTTGTTAAAAGGAAACATTTTACGCAAAAGAAAACGATGAAAACGTTTCTAGAATTTAGCTGCACATTCTTAGAATCATCATTAATGCAAAAGTACAATTTTGCTAAATTTTTCACGAAAGAACTGTAAGATTATTTTCTCCTCAAAATGATTTTTTCTGCACTTTTGAACTATTATAATATTATCTTCTTCCTCTATTTAATATTTATCATTTATATAATGCAATCTAGACTTCAGTAATTATATAATGCAATCTAGACCCAGACAAAATCCCCAAACAAATATTTATTGATTAAGGAGTTTTACTACTGAAAGAAAGTCTTACTCCTGAAAAATCATTTCTGTGGTGATTTTTATAATCCCAGATGTATCCCACTGAAATTTTAGTTGATGAGTTTTCTCATACATTAATTTTTAACTAGTTTCGTATATAATGACTCCTGGTTTAAAATTTTAAACTTTCTGTATTAAAATCTGAACAATATGTAAAATATCGAATTTAATTTATCAATGATAATAATAAATTTATAAATACAACACTAAATGCGGCTAGTGTTGCAAATATTTTAGGTTGATTCTTCCAGTTGCTACAATGCTTGGAATTATAAATTTAGTTGGTCGACTTGACAAATAATAAAACAAAAGTTATACTAATAAAAGAAAACAGTTAAAAACATTAAGAAACTCCGCAGATAATTTTCAAAAAAATATGCAAATAACAAAGGAAACATAACTAATAAACATCTGAATTTGCATTGCTGTCCTTTATTTTAGTTAGTTAATTATTGTGTAAGGTTATTATTTAAATTAACCAGTGATTTATAATTTTAGCCTTACTATAACATCTTCTTTCCGTTTCCTCAGCAGATTGCAAATGAGTTTAACTAGTATTTAAATTGAGATTTTAGAAGTTGGATGTTTCTGACCTGCGCGTGTACGCTACGTTTAGCTCCTGCTAGATCTGATAAATCATAATTGTTCGGTTTTGCGTTATATTGCTTCTGACATTTGAATCTGATACGCCGGTGGAAATTCTAAGCCAGTTTATAATATATTTAAATTGTGTGACCCATGAGTACAATTTCAATTCTGAACTTGAATCTGACTGTTCGTTTGGTCGCATGACCATGAGCTGTGGTTGATTTTGTTAGCAGAACAAAGTGCTTTTATATTCTATTTCCCTGACTTATATATTCTATTTCCCTGACATAGCGACTTTCAGACGCAGCAATAATTCGCTTCCCGTCCGTTAGGGGTTTTGAATTAACCCTTTTGAGGCCAAACCCCGAGATGGCTTTTCATTTAAACGATTAAAACCAAAAGCCCGAGACTGCGATATTGTTTTCTTCCCTTCCCTAAGGTATACAGTAGTAGGTGCAGTTTCTCCGAATGCATTGTATCACCTCATTGCAAATAGCTTGTCCTAAAAGGCTAATGGAAGCTTCTTTGTTAGGAAGTAGAAATGATGTCATTTGAAATCTTCGCACCTCTTCGTGCGTTAATGTACAGAGAAGGAAGGAAACGGACGGAACGGGTATGGACGAGGAGGGGCGTTTCAGTATTTTACGCATCTAAGTTAGCGAAGGCCTCCGTTTTCTAAGGTTTAATTAACTTTTACCACATCGAGGCCAACCTCATAACTGTAATGGCTAACTTAACAAACTTAATTTACCAATTTCCTTAAATTTAAGTTAGTTAATATGATAAACAGGAAATAATGATTGGTAAAACTTTATCTTGAAATGCCGGTATAATTTATATCGATTTCACTTCTGTTCAAAAACACTGCTGTGTTTTTATACGGAATAATTTTCATTGAACTGAATGCAAGAACATTTTGAACTGCATGCGGGAATCATTTCATTGAATGCAAGACTAAAGTTTTCAGTTTTCCTTATTGAGAATGATTGAAAGTAAGTTTTGTTTAAATAATTCTTAAAACTAGGGAAAGTAATTTAAAAAAATTAAAATAATTCATTTTTGTTAGTGTATATACTATTATAGCGTGATTAATATAATTAATATCGTTCATTAATTAGCATCATGATTGCTCGTTTATGCCAAACGGATGGATACTTGCGAAAATACACTATAACCGAATTATTCTCCAAATTTAGTTAGATTTCATATTGAAGACTATTATTAGTGTGGAGCAAAATTAATTGTAACCAAAACTAAAAGCACTTCATTGATTTAATTTTACTCCGCATAATAATAACCAATACTTCCACGGCTTCGGTGGTGTTGCCTTTATTATTAAATACTTTCCTCCTCCTGCTGACTTCAAGCAAATGAGTAATTACAATGATATGCGTCATATCGCGCATTCAGAAACAGCTTGACGTTAAGCATACCTGTCGCAATGTATCACTCCTGATTCAGCGATATATCACCCTCCTTATCGAGAAAGGCGAGGGCTTATTTTTCCGTATAAAATCAATAAGCAATTTGAAAGTCTGAAAAGAATAGCGATAGGGCAGCAGGTTTTCTTTAACGTGAAGGACTTAATGAGGTAGTTAGGAAGGAAAAGCAGAAAAAAAGATATAATTTTTTTGCTGCTTCCTGCGCGAAAAATAACAAATCGCTTCCAATAATTGCATTGCCTGAGCTAAATTAAAGCCTAAATGCCAGATTACGTTTATTAGGAATTAGTTCTTTAATGTATCACCTTTGAGACAGCCGATCCTTCATTTAAATATATATTTTTTCTCCTCTTCTTATTGAGATCTTATGCGAGAAAATTACCATAGTATTGAAAATTTCACGTCCAAAAGGCGTTTATCGCTTCTTGGAGTGATTTGAATTTTAGCTGTCAGACATCTTTGAAATAGGAATGTGCTCGATAACGGAGATATATTTGCTTTCTTTTAAATGCTTCTTTGACTTTATAGGAGATCTTCCATGAAAATGCGAATTTAAAATGTATTAGGCTTTCCGAAATGGAAATATACAAATGCATCGATTTTCAAAATTTGAATAAGCTTTCTTTTGTAGAATAACAGATCATGAGCAAGAGTTAAGCATTTAAAGTAAAGTTATCACAACGATTAAAATCTGGCCATGATTTTAAAAGAAAAGTAATGTAATATTTTGAAAAAAACTTTGATGCAGTAGAAGCATGTCATTTTCAATTATAAAATTATTCAAAATGTATCAAATATTTGTTCTTAGAGGAAAAAGAGATTGCATCATCTTATTTCAAAAATAAGCATTTTTTTTCCAAACTCAGTGTATATCTGAGGTAAAATTCTTCTAGAATTAAAAAGACTAATATGCATTTTGTACACAAGTTATTTTATTATGTTTCTTATTTTTTAAATTAATAACTTTTATCTGTTGTTTCTATTAGCAGAATAACTTTTTTCCGATGAACAAAGAAAGGTCACAGTGCATTTTCATAATACACTAAGCCTTTTCTTCCTAAAGTAGTCTTTTCTTACAAATATTAAGGTCTCTTTGAATGAATTGTTGAAACTTGAAATGCAAAAGAAAGATGATTTCAGTAATGGTAACTAAAATAATAATATCAAGGAACCTAGTTTAAATTATTCCGCAATCTTTGACATAAACCATCTATAAAATGCACTTGATATTCTCTTAAGACATCAAATATATATAACTAGTACATATCTAATTGTCACGATGTTAAATAATAGTTATAATTTTCCCTGAAAAAATGTTAACTCTTCATTGTATTACTTCCAGTTTTCTCGAAAATATTTTTGTTATAAAATAATGGAATAAATATTATAAGAGGGAAAGCGTAGACATAGTTTATGAATAATTCATTGGCAACTGAAAGGATTATTTGTACACTATCTGCACAAAAGAAATGTCGCACAGACTTTTTCCTCTTTATTTGATTTATCTTTCTATATTTTTTTCTTATTTTATTTATCGTTGTTCTCAGAAACATATTCGACAAATATTTCCCAGTTTTATAATTCTAGCTGATATTCTATTCCCCTCCAACCGCAAAAGATTATCTTTCTAAATACAGGCAAAAGTTACAGGCAAAAGCCTCCCAGCAAAAATATCATAGACGAAAACTTAGCGGAGAAAATAACGCAAGTCGAAAAACCAAACATCGAAGGAGAAAAGAAAGCCCTTGAAAAATATCGGGAGCTTTCTGAGCAGGATCTTCTAGACAGTGCGTTGGCGTTTCTTAGTCACGAATCTTTTCCATGTCGGATAAGAATGTCATACTCCAGCAAATTCTGTATCCAACTGGCTACTTGATTTTCGGGATTTTTTAAATTTTAAAATAAGGTCAACGATGATCTTTGCGTAGCAAACATTTTCTGCCATAGTGACTGTGAAAATGCTCTAAGGATTTAATTATGGAGGGCCATTCTTTCCCGCTAACACAGTAATTCTTATCGATTTAGATAAACACTGGTTCTAGTATGCTACGACGCATTTTTGACCACTTATTTTGAGTACAAAACAGCACCGAATTTAACATTTTCCAAATCCATACCAAGAATAAATCTTGTATCTAGCTAAGAATGCCTCGGGTTTGTTGTAGACGTTGAAGCTTTCTTCAATTTGTAAAATGCAACCTAATGTTCATTTGTTCACAAGAACGTTTCCTTGCTCATTTTCAGTTTGTGGAGTCCTGAAATGAAAGAAAAGTAATTCGTGAACCATCTAGAGTACGAGCAAAGCCCCAGGAAACTTTTAAGCTGATGAACAATTTCGGGGCGTCTACAATCTTTAAATGCCGATGCATTTTCTGGATCCGTACACACACCTCCAACAGCGAGGACATGTCTGGGGTAACTCATTTCATGGCTGAACAACTTAATGTGACAGGCCTTAACTTAAGATTATAACTGTCTTCAGTTTCTGAAGCACCTTTCTAATATTTTCTAGATCATTAGGGTGTATTTCTGCCTGACAATATCAAGCTCTTAAGCCAAAGAGCACCAAGAATCGAAACCTAGTTGCTTCCAGAAAGCCAAGAGTCGAAACCTACTTGCTTTCAGAAAGAGTGCCCAAAATACAGTCAGTTCTAGGAAAAGAATAGCTGTTTTCTTCGGGATGTCTTTCAATTGACGATAGTTGACACAAAAAATCTAGTTGAATCATCCTTCTTTCTTACCAGGACGATGGGAGAGACCCCACTTGCTGACGGATCAATAAGCTTGCATTCATGATGGTGTTTTAGAAGTTTTCATATGTCTTCCTGTTAATAATCGATAGGTACTTTGGACATCGCTTTATTGACGGACAATGCTCCTTATTAACTCTGAACTTGTCAAACTGCCTCGACCTACGTTAGAAGATGTGCGTGAGAAAACATTTTGAAATTCTTGAATGATACGCTCTGCGACACTCCTCTATTCGTCATTCAGCTGTGCATTCTACAATCACTCGGACGTTAGGTTCTCTGAAGACGTAGAGATTCAAGGACTACTTGTTTGTTTAAAGAAGGTCAATGAGTTACAGGCTGCAAACACTACTAGCTATACACTGCGAAAAAATGTGAAAGTTTCAGATTTTAAATTACGTCCAAAGAGCGTTTTCTTAACCTTTTGTGTGCTAACTTTATTTATTAAATATCATGTTCTTCGCACTTAAACCATAAAATTCAGTTAAAGAACAATATCGCAAAATAATTTTAAACTGAGCATACCTTTAGAATTTCCTATACAGAGTCTCACGCGCTGGAGACAAAAATGTTTTTTCTGAACAAAGTTGTCATTGCTCGCTTTGAAATCCTTGAGTTTGTTAATCAAAAATTCGTTAAAGTTTTACAAACTATGAAATCGATAATAAAACAAATTTCAAATTTCAAATTTGGGCTTCCAGATGCGCCTATTCGCAGCAGGATTACGTCATTTAATATTCGATAGCTCTGAGTACTGTCGTTTTATCACAATGCGAGAAACATACGTATATTTATGCACATTCTTATTATTTATTTTTCTTTACATATATAGGGGCTGCAATATTTGGTGGCAACAGTTTGAAAAGTGAACCGACATTTAATGTTTCCGGAGCAAAATCGCGAAACGAAAGCAGTAGTCCTTCAGGGACAAAGCCCCTTTGGACTAAAAAAAAGGAACAGTGATATATATGCCGTTCTAGTGGGCCGATTGACGAAATTCAAATTGCGTTATTCACGTCTCCAAAGCAAGGTAGGTACTTTAGGATATGTATTACATTTTTATATAGCATTGAAATAATGTAGGTATTTTGACTTAAAATCGGATTTTTTCTGAAATGGCATGCCGATTTTTTTCTACATTTCGGTTCTACGGTTCAAATTATGTCAAACTGCCAAGTTTCGTAAAATCGTACGAATTGTTTTTAAAAACTTAGCTCTCAAAATTGTAGCTCCTCAATGTTAATTGAATTTAATATATATTTTTAATACCTCTTTTTTTCTTAAACTTACTTGATTCTTTCTGCGAATTATATTTGAATTAAGCCCAAATTCATAATTCGAAATTTAGGCTTAATCCAAATATAATTCGCATATTTCTAAGATTTATTTTTAAAATTTGTATTTTTAAATATTTTTGTATATTTTTTTAAACAAATTTTGTATTATAACCCATAGCATTTTTAACATCATCTTAAAGTAGTTATATTTCTAGGCACACCTGCAAACAAGTTTTTTATTCAAAATTTTCTAATATAAAGGTAAATTTACATACTGGCGCGTTTTGAAATTTGGCATATTTGTTATAAGCGATAATAACGCGAAATGTGGTTTACGCGCTTTGTTAAAATTATTTGAAACAATGAACGATGATATTTTTCCGCTTGTTTCCATTGAAAAAAATGAAAGGAAAATTGTTTGCTATATATTAAGGAGTTCGCCAAGTGAATTATTCTTGGCGCAAACTGAAAAAAAAAACCGTAAGATAAATTTTTTAATTCTCCGTAAATTTCCCACCAAATTTTACAAAATTCAATATTTAGGCATAATTTGAATATTAGAAACGAAATATGGAAAAAAATTGGCATGTCATTTCAGAAAAGGTCCGATTTTGTGTCAAAATACCTCCATTAGAACAATGCTATATATAAAACCTAATACGTATCTCATATCGCGCTTTCGAGACATGAAAAACGCAATTTGAATTTCGTCAATCGGCCCAGTAAAACGGGAGATAAAGAACTGTCCCATTTTTTTTTCGCTGTATACCTAGTTTCATAATCATGTTCTTAACTTGCACAAAGTTTTGGTTCAACAAATGCATATGATGTGAATTAAACAGGAGAAGAATGTTTAAATTAATCTTAACTATTAGTAAAACTTAAAATTATTATCACAGATTGATTTCATAATAAAGAATGCACACTATGTTACATATTGCACTGCTAAATGAAGTGATGTCAAGCATATTGAGCACTACTGTATATAATTTACTAGCTGTGTGTATCAATGTACGGTATTCTGGCACTTTAACTTCACCTCCCAAAGGTGAGAAAGCAGTGAAGAAATGCTATTTTGGTATTGTAAATTGCAATGCACTGTTTTATGGAATGACAACATAAAGAAAAATGGTTTTCCCGATAGACATAGATACAGAATCAGAGAAAGGTTAGTGAAATACTGCTATATTCGAATACCAACTATACACTAGGTGTATATATATCATACATGCACCTACTTAGCAGAGATATTTGCTATGTCATTACGCGTCTGAGAGGTGACACACGTGGCCTAAGAGCATAAAGAAGGTCCTCATAGAAAATAAAAAAATGGACACTTAAAACTAAGTTACAATTTAAACTATAATAATGTGAGATTTCATTTTTATGACTGACAGATGGCGCTGCACGCTGTTTGACAGAACTGTTTTGTAAAAAAAAACAGACCAGACGGCCATGACAACGTAAGATGTATCAAGAGGTGTGTACTGCAGCTAAGCCTATTTGTTTGCTATAGTGGCCATATTTGTTTACGTTTGAAACTTAGCAGAATAGTGGATTTGTTACCAATTTAGAGAAACTAAGCTTAACAACAACAAAGATACCCCTTCTTTCATTATTGCGAATTAAATCGTGCTTAATCAATTCTGGAATTTATTCCAGGATATAAGTGTTTTAGATTTACTTCGTAATTTTTAATATAGATATTTTGAGTTATAAGGATCCACTACACTCACAGGATCCACTACACTGAGGCTGAGGAGGCAGAACTTTTAGCACAGCATCTGAAATCTCAGTTTCTCACAAACAACATTCACGACACCAGTACAGAACAGTTAATTGCTGATTTTCGTAACAATTACACACCAAACCCAAGCACTGATAACACGATTTCAGTCATGCCGTCGGAAGTCTATGATTACATCATGAAATTAAAGAACAATAAGAGCACAGGATATGACCAGATTACTAATCGGATGACCAAAAAGTTCCCATTGAAAACTTTGATGTACTTTACAAAGATTTTTAATTTGGTCCTAAAGTGGCAGCACTTTCCTGAATGCTCAAAACTAGCCAAGATCATGCCTATTCCAAAGCAACAAAAAGCTGCTAATCTGCCAGGATCCTATACACCCATAAGTCTTCTGTCTTCTTTGAGTAAAATAGTCGAAGCAGTCCTGCTCTTGAGAATAAACCATTATCTGGGTCAACAACACGGAATTATCATCCCATATTAATTTGGACTCAGGCGTAAGCACTCAACCGTAAATCAGTTATACAGAGTTGTAGAGTTCCTCAGCGAAGGGCTGCTGAACAACAAAGTCACTGGGGGACTTCTTCTGGATATTCCCAAGGCTTTCGATCGTGTATGGGTGGATGCACTCATATACAAACTACACAATCTTGGCTTCCCAGATTACATCACTAACATAATTAAATTCTACCTAACCGGTAGACATTTTGTCATTCACGTCTCAAATACATTCCACGTAAAGACCTATCCTTGCTGGGGTCCCAGAAGATTCTCTTTTAGGGCCTATGTTATTTAATATATACGTGAACGACATCCCAGTTACACCCAACACTACACTCGCAATATACGATGACGACACTGCTATCCTCACTCAAAGTGCATTTGTTAGCCCAGCAATACAACGGTTACAAGATTACATTAAGACACATGAGACTTGGCTGGTAAAAGGGAAGATTAAGGTAAACGTCGATAAGACACAGGCAATTATGTTTACCACCAAAAATAAGTTCAACCGAAATTTGCAATTTTATGGAAACAATATCCCATGGGCCAAGTAAGTCCTATATCTAGGGCTAATCCTCAATAAATCTCTGTCATGGAACCTACACATTACAGCTATATTAAGAAAGTTTCGTGTTGGTAAAATTACACTTCACCCCTTACTTGCTCGAAACAGTGTACTTTCTCTAGACAACAAGTTACTTATTTATGAGACCGTTTTGCGTCCCATATTGTGTTATGCCTGCCCTGAATGAGCATATTCATGCAAATCCTATCGAAAAACGTTACAGCAGGCCCAGAATTTGGTGCTCAGACAGATTTCGAATGCACCATGGTACATGAGAAATCACAAAATACATACAGAGTTAGGGGTTGAAGAATTAAAGTACTTTTATTTGCCGGCTTGCCCGGAAATTTTATGAAAACTGGAATACCATTGATAACCCTGTAATCAGGGTATATGACTATGGTACTAATGAACCACGGAATAGTAAAAGACCTATAGCTATCTTAAGTAATTATATGACCTAATATTGTAATAATGTCTCTCCCATTTGAATTGCATATAATTTTATTTATTTAGATCTATTAATTTATTTTTTCTTAATGTGGCACCAATTGAACTCGCACTTGCACCTTATATTTAGCGTAATTTCTCTTTTGTTATCATGCCTCGTTCCCATCAGGTCCTTCACCAACACAACAGCCCCTTTTCAGTCTTTCCCAGGTCGCTTTCAGAGTCTTATGTTTAACTTTTGCCACGATCAATCAGATGTTACCATAAGTTGCGATAATAGTTATAGTACATACATATCTAAAATATTTTTAAAAAATAATTAATAGTATGCTAGGTTATTTCCCTGTATGATTCGAAGTACCTATTTTGTTGGATGTGGGGTAGGGTCCATGACCCAGGCATCCTGGTGTTGCATCAATACACTCGCGGCATTTTGAGTTATAAAATGAATGAGATGCAAAGCTGTTAAGTGAAATCGATTGTCGCTATGATAAACAAATATAGTCAATTTTTAAGATTGCATTTATTCTATTTTGGTTTATGTGCTGTCGACGAAGTAGATTTAATTCAATCGAGTAAGCTTAAATGAAATTCAGAATGCGTATAGGTAAAAAAAAGTATGGATATCAGTTGATGAATATAAGTGTAAAGTAGAAAGAAAACAGTTTCCCAATTTCCATTATCTCTATTATTTTCTGATCAAATTCATATTAGAATAAGTATGAGTAGTTTAGATTATTTTAGTTAATAGTAACTTCCTTACTGAAGCTTAAACTGAGAAGTGATACATGGAGCTTCTTTTTTGTAGAATTATTCATTTAAGTTAATGTTGAAGGATTTACTGTCCAATAAATTAAACTAAGACAATGTTCCGGACATGAAATAATGATTCTTTGTTGAAATTCATTATCCTTGGTATTATTAGAAAATATTTTATTTATGTAGACGAACGAAAAAACATAATACAGTTGCGTATTCGATTGTAAAAAAAAATTGAAACAGGTAACCATGATTGAGAGTGTGCTGTTTGCCTTGAAGTCTTAGCCTTTCTTCAAAGGAGCGAGAAATCCGATCTAAAAAATGCTTAAGAGGCAACAAGCAAAATGAAAAATTCTGTGAACTTAGAAGCTTGATCATTTTCTGCCAAAGAATGTTTGCCAGTGATAAATGTACATTTTTTTCCTTCCCTTCGGCTCTCTTGTTTCTGCTCGTAGCTTCTTTCCGCCGTCTGAAACGCCATCCTTTATAATCGATATCTTTCGAAAACAGAGTACTTTTGGAAACAAAGCTGTTCAACGGTAAAGTTCGAGCCGAAGTTTGATCCGCTGCAAAATCTCAACAGTGGCTGTAATGCATTGTTCTGCAGTGGCTTTCTTTACAAAACAGATGCATTATTTATGTATTTTTAATGCTAGAAGAAGCGGCCTTCTTTTGTTATTACTCAAACGCATTTCTTACTCTAACTTCTTTAATGCTGTCTGCGCTTTATTTTATAATGGATAAGATATTCTCTTTACAGAATGCTATCACATTTTTGTCCATATTAATACGTTATCTAATTAAGTAATCCAGCAGGCTTATTAAAGGTTTTATTTAATTTTTTGTCTCTTTAATTTAACAACTAATGTTCTTGTGAAATGATGAAAGTATAATAATAATTCTTGTGTAAACGATCATTATAAAAGAACATATATGTAAGTAGTAAGCATATTCCTGATAAAACTATGAAACATAAACTGATTACAAATATAAATAATAAAAATTAAAACAAAATATGAAAGCTTTCAAATTTTATACTGCGCCCGAAGGGGCGTTTTTGAACATTTTCTGCGTTACCTTTACTTATTAACTATCATATTCTTGGCACTTAAAGCACATAAAATTCAATATCACAAAATATTTAAAAACAACATATCTTTAGAATTTCCGATAGACTGTCTCGCGCGCTGGCGATAAGAATGACTTTTCTGTACAGTGCTGCCATTACTCTCTTTGAAATCGTTGAGTTTGTTAATCAAAAATTCGTTAAAGTTTTACAGAATGTGAAATAGATCATAAAACAAATTGGAAATTCAAAATTCGGCTTTCCAGGTTTCCAGGTTCGGATGAAGTATTACGTTATTCAAAATTTGATAGCTCTAAATACCGTTTTTTTTTACAGTGCGAGAAACATATCTACATTCATGCGCATTTTCGTTTAATTAATTTGTTTTAAAATGATGCAGGGCGATAATATTTGGTAGCAACAATTTGAGTAGAGATTCAGCCTTTTACAGTGTTTCAACGCAAAATCCCGTTTCGAGACTAATAGCCCTTCTCAATTAATGCTACTGTGGGCTAATAAAGCTGAATATAAAGGAAATAAAAATATGTAAGAAACAAGATTATTAGTTTTGGCTTAAAGTGTACGCCAGGGAAAATGTAATCTACTCCTTTTTTGAATACTTCTTCAAATATTTTTTCGTACTGCGTAATGTAGGAAGTCATATAACAAAACCTGACTTTAACTCCCTTTTAAATGCACAGAAGGATAACTAGAATTAAATAGGTTGTAGAGACATTAGGTTAATTTAGAAGCCGGAGAGATGAAAAATGTGCAACGCCTTCGCCGGGAATCGAACCGCGGACCTCTGAAATACCGGCTCAGTGTGCTGACCATTACACCACGAAGGCACGCTAAGAATGTGGGAGATATACCTTATATACTCCCCTTTTTAAAGGGCGTCTAGGGTTTTAGGGGACCTAGTCGCCAAATCCTGGGTGTGGAGAGTCATCATCCACAATCCTTTTAGTTCGGGCGCCAGTGTAGAGACATTAGGTTAATTTAGAAGCCGGAGAGATGAAAAATGTGCAACGCCTTCGCCGGGAATCGAACCGCGGACCTCTGAAATACCGGCTCAGTGTGATGACCATTACACCACGAAGGCACGCTAAGAATATGGGAGATATACCTTATAAGATTAGGAAAGGAATTTCATTTGTGTTACTAGACTCACATCTGGAAGGTGATGTCCATCTTCCATAACGCGGTTTTCAAGTCGAGGGCTGAAGCTTGTCCACACGCGTTCCAATAATGCTTGAGTGGTCTGTTGCATCTCTCTGCGAATAGCTCTTTTCAGTGTGCCTAATAAACCGGGTTTGATTTACATAAACGCACTTCTTTAAATATCTACACAGGAAAACAGTCACACATATTGATGTCGGAAGAGACAAAGCCTATCCCCGAATTTTGATATCAAATGACGAGAAAAAAAATTTCATAATAGGTTTATTTAATATTATTTGGCTGTGTTAGCAACTGAAGTTCACTGTTACATCCTCCTCTTAAACAAAGGGGATTCATAACGCTACACTTAGATATCTGATATAATGTTCATTACAAGGTATGAACGCAAGAGTCGTTCATACAACTCTCTCGATCCTTCTGGTGCCCAGCTCCTGAAGACCCGTTAGTTAACGAACTTGTTAAGATGCAAATACGCCATATCACTCATAAAGACGAGTTCATCGTGATGTTAAGCTTGCTTCCGTTCAGCAAAACGTTGCCGTTAGCCATAACCTGTCGCGAAGAATTGATGCCCACAGGCAATTTTTAAGGTAAAATTTGAGAACGATTTTCAACATTTTCCTAACCGATTTCCTTTCCTAAATGTATTGCTAATGAATCGCGGCGAGCCAGACTTCGAGGACTATGGAGAAATTCAAATCTCTCGCAACAAATGTCCTCATCATACGTTCAGGGCTTGGTGGTGCTTTGGGAATTACAGAACCTGTGGTTCGAAACTGTTAAACCCACTGGTGTCACATACTGCAACTGCTCCATGCCGCCAACCCGTGATTCGTTGTTTCTAATGTTTTTTAATATAGACACTGTACGTGCGTAGGGTCACTAGGTTTTTTGAACCAGGAGACGTGAAAAATGTGCAGTGCCTTCTCCGGGACTCGAATCTTGGACCTATGGAATACGCGCCGGATATGCTGCTAGTTACACTCCGAAGGCATGCGGAAAGAAGACAGAAAATACCTAATGCGTGAACACTCGAAGTTCCTCTGACCAATATCCCATGGTAATTGGAATAAATCTAAATAATACGCATCGGCGCGTGTCGCCGATGCGTATGGAGGAGTATGCCTGACGAAAACTACTGTCACCGAACGGTGCTGTATGTTCAGAGTGCTGGTGGTGATTCGACTCAAGACCCAATTCCATCTGCGAGGATAAAATCATCCACTACAGACAACAACAAGTGAGCAGTTGATGAAACGATTAGGGCCGAACTTTGCATACCCATTTTTGCTACCTGAAAAGATCTCGACATAAGCTTCGGTAGCGTGGAACGTATCATCCGGCAGGAGTTAGGCTACCATAACGTCCGCTGCCAGTGTATACCCTATTGGATTCTGAATAAAAATCGAACCCGATGGTTTTGCCTGAAGCACCTGATGCGTTTCAGTGTTGAAGTCAATACTTTCCTTCAGCGCATTGTGCACGTGACGAAAGCTGGTGCCACCACTGAGAATCTGAGTCAAAAGCGTCGACTATGTAGCGGTGTCATCCTTCGTCCCAAGACGTCCATGAGCCAGAGACCGAGTCATCTGGTGGAAAGTGATTCTTACCTGGCTGCTTGGTTTCCAGGGGTCATTGCGTATTGATTTCAAGTATCCAAGTATCTTCATTAAAGACCGTCACTGGAAAACGCTGGAGAGACTACGACGTGCAATTAAGGCAAAAAGTACGGAAAAGCTGCAGAATGGTGTGATTATGCTTCGTGATAACGAACGCCCCCATATCGCAAATGTCGTAACACGGAAGTTACGCACACAAAAGTGAGATACACTCGAGCACCTACCATTCAGTCTTAATCACTTTTATTATGATATTCACGTCTCCTCTTCCTTAAAAATGTCCTTGAAATGTCAACGGTTCCGGTCGGGCGGAGACGTACATCAGACAATTTCGGACTTCTTCAAGCAGTAGGAAGAAATTTTACCTAACAGGTATATTTAACCTGGTGAAGCGAAGGAATGATTGCATAAATTTTAAGGCTATTTTGCACGATTGGCATACCAAATCCAGCCTGTACAGAAATGTTTTGATCGCCTCTTATATATAATCAAAATCGAATATGTTGTTTTTAATCATTATTATACATGCAGCATATATGCGCTTTAAATGCCAAATCTGAGCAGTTTTGTCTAATGGCATAATATATTTTCAAAATATCTGCTCAGATCTTTAAATTAAATAAAGTATCACTTCTTGTTTATCAATTTCACAATCACTGAACACTCACTATCGAAGTTTTGGTCTGAAAACATTACCTTCTTTACCTATAGAGACATAGGTTGATGAAAGGTAATGTTGTGTGAAAATAATTATTTATATCGCTGTTCATCTGAACGGAGTGTCAACACAGAATTGACTTTCTGAACAGAATTAAAATATGAATGCCATTAATTACTTCCTTCTACCAAACGAAATGATAAGATAGAAATAAATCGTTTAAGATGCACATTAGATTTAATTAGTACCTATTTAAATTTCAGTTAGAATTTTAATTTTAACTGAATTTTAAATAGGTATGACTTAACTCTAATTTACAATGAATAACTGTACTCGTTTAAAATTAGAGTTAATTTTGGACCTATTTAAAATTCAATTATCAGTCTATACAAACTAATCTTTACAGTATATTAAATCAATCTTACAGCGCATTACTTATCTTTACAGTAGGTTAAATTACTAATTTTCCTTTTATATGTTTTCACATACACATGTTTACTTCAGTATGCTATTGTACCATCCATTTTAATTAAAGCTCTGTATGATTTTAAAACTGAAATTGACTTAATGAATATGTGGTGCCGTACCTATTCGTTTGCATGTATCTGATATTTTTTTATACGCAGTTATTTAGATTTTCATATGTATTTGATAACACCCCACAGGATTTCTCTGGCCACCCAACCGAGATAGTGGTTAGCTATGTTGACTGCCGCACCGAAGGGCCCCAGTTGGAATTTCGGAGAAGGCATGGATGTTTATACAGGTACATTGTTTGTGCAGCAGGGGGTTACTCTAAATATGAGACGAACCGAAAGTGCTTTCGGGAGGTTGGTGGTATGGGAAGAGGGCTGGGAGACCCTCTGACCCGTCCTTCTGGAGTGCTCTCCATCACAATTCGAGGCAGAACTGAGGGAAATCGTGCTGTCATCTGTATGGTGCTCAAGGCTCTTTCCAATGACAGGGCTAGCCTTGCACTCCTTGCGACGGTAAATTTCGTTGGCTTGAACTGATGTTCTGTTAGACAAATGAGGTAAGTTACAAAAACAACAACACATTTCTCTTCATTTGTTTAAATACATAATTATGTAACGAACAATTTTTCCATTGCCACGGAAGAACAGCATGAAAGCACAGTCATAAAGCATATTTTGAAATTTTGATGTGATAAGCTTAAAAGACAGGCCACTACTACAATAGTACGGCATAAAAATAAACTTTATGTTACGTATTATTCTTATCGCACAGAGAGCAATTTTGATTATCTTTCTTGAAAAAAATGTATTAAATTTTATTGCTTTTGTACAATTGCATGTCAAATGTCTGAAACTGGATGCATTATAGGTGAAGAACATACAGTTGAAATTATGAAATTATAGGAAAACTTGCAACTTAATGCAGTTTATGTCAGATTGAAACATTGTAAGGTTTATCCTAATTTTATAACAGTTATTTTAATTTTATGCATCTTTCCTATCCCTTCTAGCTTCAGCTTACAATTTACTACCAGAATATATTTTCAGAAACGCGGTTAATGCAAAGGAGTAAAAATAGAATTTAAGTCGATGTTTCACGGACTTCGTTAGAGAGCCCGAGTTCCTGACTAGCGTGAGTTTGCCTTTGGCTACGTCTCTCTAAGCTATTGCTACGCTCGACCGAACTTTAGGGCCTTGTTTGGCTTTGCCGACTTAATTAAGAGACAATTAATAAGTTTAATTTCATATTAATTTAAGTTCAAGCCAAGTGGAGGCTTTGCTGTACGCTCCGAGTTAGGAGTTGATTGTGTCATATTTATTTTGAGAAATAAAGGGTAGTTAATCCTTCTTGAGTCTTACGTCTCTGTTCACACACTTAAGCGACTATTCGCTTATTAGTGTTTGGGATTTTCACGGGTTGAACTGTGAATTAAGGTGAAACCCCGCAACCTAATATATATTAGTTCTATGCACAGAAAAGAGTTTCAACTTTAGTATAAACATTATCTTTAAGTTGACTTGGTCGTCACTAATTAAGAGTGTTTTAGTAATTCATTTCACAGAACAGAAATTATGCTTAAAAGGAAAATTCTTTATGAGAAAAGGTGTCTATTTTTTATTTTTCTTAGCCTGGCAAGTAACACATTTTATAGTATTTACATCTTAGTAAAAATTAGTGTCAGCGTAACTTTGACGAATTAAAAATAATGAACGACCCTAATAAAATGTTGGTTTTAATTTCTGAATATCCAGATATTATTTCATCTCAGGGCAAAAGCATATTTTGCAGTAACAGTTTGAAGAAAAATAATGACGTTACAATATAGTTAATATTGTTGCAGATTAGTTGCTTGATTTCCAAAGTATAAAGACTCAAATAGCAGTGCGGAGAATTAAAGAATTCAGTTATTTCGCCACATAACTAGTTGGCAGTAAATTCAAGCAGTTCTTATCGGATAGTCCAAGATAAATCTAACTCAAAGCAAGTGAAATTTCCTATATCCGGTTCACTTTGTCTTGAAGCACCCGATAGTAGCAGATAATGTCACAGAACACATCGTTAAATAACACGTAAAGCTTCCGAAATTAGAAATACGTGCTGCATATTTGAAATAAGCTGTAAAGTAGAATATTCACAATATTCAGTGGAGCAAAATTTCGATAATCTGGCATGTTCGGGCTGTAGTGATCTGGAATTATTAAATGCACCGAATAATCAGACTTATAAATTTCTGAAAGGATTCAGATTTTAAAGTTCATCAAAAAGGGTTCTTTTAAAATTTAACATGTTTTATCAACAGAGATTATCAATAGAGATGATGGCTTAGGGGAAATAGCGAAATATTTTAATACTAGATGAATATACATTTAGACTAACATGGGAAAGATACATATCGCTTGCATATTTGCAATTTATAAAAATATATAATATAATTCCATAAAGGTATTTAATGTTTCGACTAGATAACTAGCGTAGGTTAAAATTAATATGTCGAATAATAATTATTGGAGAAGGCAAACAAAAAGAATCAGCTTAATATTTGTAAATTTTGCAAGACTAGTTTCGATGGTTCTGTAATTAAACCATCGAAACTACTGCTGCAAAATTTGCAAATATTACGCTGATTCTTGTTGTTTGACTTTTCCAATAGCTAACTAGCTATACTATGAATTAAATACATTTATATTTAACTGAATCAGATTCAAAAGTAAAAAAAAATATAATAAAAATGCTCATAAAACCTGCATCTATTGCTTTTAAGTAGCTCAGAATCTTTAATATATAATGTTGGCCTTAGAATTTTTCTCTTACATTTATATTTACTATGTGTAACGTTTTTTTAGTTTTATTTATCAGGACCGGAATTCATAACTAACAGCAGCAAAATACTTTTTTCAATTCTATTTTTACAAAATGGATGAGTGGTAAATATCGTTTGTTGCCATGGTTACATTATTTATCTTTCTTTTTTATTAATACAAATTTTTGAATGATCAGGACGCCATCTGGCAGTAAACTGTGGAAATTTCTAATAATAAATATCTTACATTTTGTCGAATGGCAACAGACTGGAAGGAAAAGTGAAACAATGTAAAATCGCGTTTCGAAACTAATAGCCCTTTGGGCATAACAATGCAACAAAAGTATTTTTTGGTGTTATTGAATGTATTCTGGGCAAACGATTAGCGCATATTAATTTTAAGAATACATTTATTTAGTCAAAATTGCTAACAAGTTAATTTATTCATAGCTTAATCGTATCTAGGCCGTTTTTGCTTCGAAATTGTCATCGTTTCTAGAGTATAAAGACTTTCCAAATAAAATTGCATATCTGTGTCATAAATTTGGCTTTAGTGGTAGGTATTATACAATAATGTTTCCTAATACGATTTCGGAGGCCGTAAGATATGCTGCAAAGTTATCAAATTTTCAAAATTAGTTTAACAGCTGGTACAAGCAGGTTAATAATGTCCACTTTTGGTGAGTGTATAAACTCATACGTAATCCTTTCATTCATTTAATAAAATTTTTATCAAGCAAAGAAAATATTTTAAATACAAAATGATAAAGAAAAGCGAATGCTATGTAAAATAAAAATTGTAAACAAAGTGATGACTTAAAATGTGAAGCAAATGTTTAAGCCTTTCCGAAAAATGTTAATTCATGTGTTAGCAGCATTACTGTACAGCGGAAATGTCGGGGAAATGTTTGCTGATTTATCAGATATGCCGAGTATTACACAATATTTACGCAATTTACACAATATTTAGAAAATTATAGGCTTATAGCTTTCGCTGCGCAAGAGGACAGAAATAGGTGTATAAAATATTTATTTAAATTGCCATATTGAATTCCTCTTAAGACTCTGTATTTGTAAAACTAAAAGCATAATAATCAAAGCTGTGTTGATCTGCGTAATATCACCGAATAAGCCATACATAGAACCTTATGCAAGGCTTAATTTCCAAATTTATAAAAGCCAGATGCCTTTGTAAGGCCATCTGCGGTGGTGAACAAAAATAAATAAATAAAACTATAAAAATTATTAATTAAAACAAAATAAAATGTAAAGAAATAAGAAATTAAGCAAAATTTATAGGTTTTATGTATAATGCTTTTTTTTTATTTCCTATTTTGTGAAACTTACAAATTGTTGATTAACAAACTCTACGATTTGAAAGCGAGCAGTGGCAACCTTTTTCTAAATAAAGCAGAATTTTATCTCTAGTGCGCGAATTTGTTACCACTCGGAAAAGTGAGTGCGAAAATTAACGTTTTAAGAGTTTTTTATTAATATCTAGGCAGATTAAAATCGTACGAAGATGAGAATGGTTGAAATGGCTTCCCACGAGTTTTTGAAATTCAGAATAATATATGTAATTCCTGGCACAGTTATTCGTACTTCCTATCTTGTAAAACTTACAAATGTTTTATTAACAAACTCTACGATTTGAAAGCGAACAGTGACAACACTTATCGAAATAACGCACATTTTCTCCAGCGTGCAAGACTGTTGCCACTCGGAAAAATGAGTTTGAAATTTAGCTTTTTCAGAATTTTTAATCAGAGCTTAAATTGCGCCGAAGCCCAGCTCCGATACTTCTTAATTTTTGGGGCATACTAATTCTACACGGAGAGCACCGAAGCCCTAAATAAGAAAGCTCTGGAAAATTTTATTTTTAGCAATAAAGTTATGGAAAAAATCGCTTATTAAATTTTAATTTTTCTGTTTACATTTTATTTAATTTTAATTAATTTTATTTAATTTTAATTATTTAATTACTTTAATCTTT
>KK121787.1:138022-171792 GCA_000611955.2 Stegodyphus mimosarum
AGCTAAGAGTCATATTTCTATCTGATTCTGGCGAATAGGGGTTAAGTTGGATAAGATTATGAAAATTAATTTCGCTCTGTTATGGAATCTTTAGTTGAAACGAGAAGACTAAATGAAGCTTTCGTGATTTATTTCCTATGCAATATTAAAACAAAAGACATGCTCCCTTAAAAATCCTTCGAAAAAGCATCATTTTACATAGGCGTACAGTCTTTATTTTCTTTTCCTTAATCGAATGATTCAGATCCACGTATAAGCCAGCGAGCATTGTAAATACACACATTTGTTTAACAATGTTGTGCGAATTTAGTTCTAGATAAAAAAGCCGAAATAATTTCCCTATAAATACGTTTCGTTTTAATTATATTTCTGTTACATATTTAGTGAAAGTATGTGCAATACACTGGTCATCAAAATTAAAAGATAATGAGAAAATATATGATCACTAACCAATGCCCTAGTGCTGTAATTATTTGTGTTACGTAAATACAACTGCACAAAAAACTGCATTTCCCCACATACGTTAGCGTCGGAAATATGCAAATTCGGTTATTGATAAGGTGATGCGAAATGAACACGTATTGGAATTCGGGTCTGTAGTGCTGCTTAACATAAATGTCGTTTCTGAAGTGCTAAGTAATCAATAGTTAAGGCTCAAAGGCATAATTTAAGTGAAGATCAAATGTGGCGAATAATTGGTAGAATCGAGGGAGGCCAAACACAAATGAAGATCGTCCAAGATTTGAATATCCCCTAGAATGACACATAAAGAGTTTGGAACCGCTTTTTAAGCACTGGATCAGTTGATAGATAGTTGTTCAAGGGCGACCAACAGAACAACTGCATTAGAAGACCGTTTTCCGTTTTGATATGAAGAAATTGCAAAGAGACTACAAGAGATTCGGTTTTGGACCTTCAGGCTGCCACAGGAATTCGAATTACCCGTTCTGCTGCTGTACGAAGGCTTAGCAAGTAGACAGTAGAAGAAAAAACCAATGGCTTGTGTCTCATTCATGCCGCTCTGGATGCTGAGCATCCAGAGCGGCCCGTTTAAAATTATGCCGCCGTCACGTTCAATGGAAACAAGAAGACTGGACCCCAGCATTGTTTATTGACGAGTCCAGAAATAGTCTGAACAGTCATTTTAGACGTGTTTTGATCTGGGGAGAGGCAGGAACACACAACTTGCCTACTCCTGTCCGTGAAATATTCCATTTCCGCGAACGCGCTTTAGGAATCATGATAAATGGTAGCACCGAGCTTCATATCTTTCAAGGAGGTTCTGTAACCGCTCGAAGATATATGGTCGAGGTATTGGAATTCCATGTTATACCGTTTAGGAGTGCTTCTGGCCCAGAGGTTTTGCTAATGGATGACAATTATCTGCCTCATCGAGTATATGTGATGTGAGAATACTTGTATACAGAAGATATCACTTGAACGGGTTGACCACCTTACTCACACGAATTAAACCTGATTGAGCATGTGTAGGATTCCTCAGCGCTCCAACTTTCAGCGCTCCAAATACCTTCCCGTACGCTCCAGGAGCTGAAAAGTGAACTTTTAGAAGAATGGCGTGCAATTCCGCAAATCTTGATCAACATTTTGTTAAAATCTACGAAACCAAGATGTGAGATATGATATTTGTCCAAGGTAATCATACACCATATTAAATCAAAATGTTTTCCACGAGAAATGACTGAATGTTTTCATCAATTTCCAGTTTCAAAAAATTTGGTTTTAATTTCAGTATTAAAGTTCAATTTACGAACTGCCAAACAATGTAATGTGTGTTAACTAATGCTATTATACAAATTTCTGTTCACGTTTTCAATAACTATCAGTTACTTTTTATTTCTGCCATTATCCTTTGATGACCAGTGTATTAAACAAAGGATTAATTAATAATTTAAGTTGCTGTCACAAGCAACAGAACATGCAAAAATTAACCAGAATGATTCCAGATGGAATATACTAAAAATTTTCTTAGTGATTATCCCTTTGTACTTTAAACAACTTGGTATCCAAAATGGTGAACCATTTCAGATATACTCTCATTTACTGTAATTTTCAATCATGACCACGATTCTTCTAAGCAATGTAAAAGACAATATCAGGAGCAGTTACTTTTGTAATCATGCAATTGTAATTAAATACAGCGATTATAATTACAATTAAATTGTAATTACAATTCCAATCCCAATTGCTTTGTAATTATAATTAAATTAGACTGCAAAAATTAATTTTTAACTGCTTTCAACTGTATTCAATGTTTTAGATCTTTCTATATTTTACAAATTTTAATGAAGATGTTTTGAAATTTATATATTTTTGCCTTGTCGCGAAGTAAGAAAAGAATTAATTGAATGATATCTCTAATGAAATTAGATGAAATATGTTTAAATAAAGTGCAGCAAAATTGTGTATAATTTAATATATTGTACGAGACATATATGCGTTGTTCCCGTCAGATATTTTACATTTGCAGCGATATTAGTTACATTTGCACATGCAGCTTCAACATTAAAATACGTGATCATTTAAATTATAATTTTGGGAGCTTATATTCTTAGACTTATTTCAATACATAGAAAATTTTTATCTGAAATGAAAACCTCCTTGTAGGCAGTAAAATCGTTACATATGTACAGATGGATTAAAATGTCACGTTGAAGTTTACATAAGGTTTCATTTTTCTTAGAAGTTATAACAGTTATAATATTTCGACTACCTCATTTACCCCTACCCACCTCTAGCATTCTTAATAGTTCCTCGTACATTAGCATTTATAGGTTTAAACTTCGAGAACTGTAATATTTTCTCACTTGCTTATGTAATGAATTTTTGGCAGAGCTTCGTGCTTACTGAATATTTTTTTAGACTTCATGAAGTGCAAAAGAAGTTATTCTTGTTTTCTTCACAATCTTCCATTTCAATAACAGCGAAAAGTTTCGCCTTTCTCTTTTCATTATCGGTCTTTCCTATTTCAGAATTATGCTGTTCCCATACTATTAGCCTCAGCGTTCTTATTTTTGCATTTGATTGAATCTACAGAAGTTATTACCTCCAAGTCTTATCTTACTTCACCCACACCAACTTCCACCTTGCCATCTTCGGTCGAGATTATTGTCTGAAGCTTTACGTCTTTATATTCATTTCTCATTTCTTATTACAGCAGAACATTCTTCGTTTCTTATGCCGGAAAAACTTTTGATTGAAAGTTCTTAAACATACTTTAACTTTATAACCCAATATAGTGGCCTATAAAGTCATATGATATGCTCAATTTTTCCTAAATCCCACAGAGTTTACGCCTTCTGACCATTTGTCGTATCGTTTGTTTCGTTCCAAGTGGATAACATGATTTCAGTGTCTTGGTGTGCCCTTTCAACACAAACTTGAGGTTGACTATGAGCTGGCTTTCTAGAAACAATTCTGAATTCCTTCCATATTCCACCAACGTCTTCAATAAATTTATTTTTCAAATTTAATAGGCTATTGTCCCTTTGCAAAATACACGGAGCTGTTAATGTTTTGAACACATACAGTAGATAAGATGCACTCCTCGCCAAGCCTTGATTTTTAACGATTTTTAAATGAATAAATTTCCTTAAATGATCTTCACAAACTAATATAAACTTGCGAGAACGGAAATTTCTTACACCACGGAGTTCATCATCATGGACACTATCGTAATAGAGAATCGGAATCGCAAAACTACACTTGCTTAAAAATACCTGCCAAACAGGTTTCTCCCTCTCTTTATGCTGGCTACGTAGCGAAGGAGTATGCGGGGCTACCCCTTGTATATCTCGCACGCCTAGAATCATGTTTTGTTTTAGGTGGAAAAGAAAGAGCGAAGCAGCACAAGTTACTCATAAATGATTATGTTGAAAATTAATCCATCTTAAAGTATTCATGTTAAAATTTAACCCATCTTGAAGTAACTTGTTAATGTGTTTTTCGCATCGAGAAATTGCTGCTATTGTCATCGCCTCGTCTCTTCGTGGTCGTTACCTTGTGATAAATAGAAGAATGTGTAAAAAAGAATGATCTAAACGTATGAAAAGCAACATCTGCAATGTGTGTACATAACGTGGAGATATTTCCAGTATGAAAAGTGAACGACTGAAATTAGATTTAGATTTTGCTTTCTAGAGTCACAAGACGGTCCCGTTCTTATGTTTTTGTGTGCTTTAATATCAATTGATATATTTAATCCAGATAATGCTTAACTAAATAAAGTGAGATTAAGAAAAGGAATATTTCTATGAAGTATTTATGCTGTGTTTTTGGATAAGTGAAGCATTTTATTATTCTTTATATTAGAGTGACAACGCTACGTACAATATATCATTTTTCAGGCCAGCTATTATTGGGCACGTGTAATTTGGATTGGATACTTGTAAGTATTTAGAATTACGGGAGTTATTCAATTTCAATTTATGGCAAAGCACACGAGGGCTATCTGCCTAAAGGGGCCTTCGTGGAGGACTTTCTGAGGGAAACTGGCTCGTATACACGTTACACATGGGGAAAACCACGAAAACGCCCATGCAGCCAGCCCGTTCGCGGGATTCGAACCTCGGACCGAACTACCAGTGTTCAGCGTCTTTACCGCTCGGCCGCTGGTGGGCGCTTTAGAATTACGGATTTATGCGCAAAGTCACATTTATAGTGCCGTGACTAGGATAGTCTCCGTGCGCTTGTGATTGACGAGTCACCTTGGATTAAATGACTGCTTTTAAATGGCTTAGGAATAAGATCTTTTCTTGGAACGCTTTTTTCTTTTGACAGGGTTAATAAAGATATAACTATATCATTACAATTTCGAATGGAATGTTCTTATAATTTGTCTTAAGCTCTTCTATTCTGTTTCGCGTTCCATAGCCGATTACAGTATGAATCTCATGAATTATCTTAAAATTTTCCTCTATAAATATATATAATATTGAGTCGAGTGTGCTGACCACTACACCATGAAGGCATGCAAAAAAGGCAAGAGAAATAGCTTATAAAATAACCAGTACTTTTTCCTTTTTAATTGGAACGAATCAGTTTTTTAACCTCATCATTTTAAAAATATTATATTTTGATAATCATTGATAATCTTTTGGTAATTCGACAGAAGTCTTCGCCTTGCTTTTCTTATATTTCGAAAAAAAAATCGGGTTATACTCTTTTCTTGTACATAATTAAATCTTTCTTTTTCATTTTGAGCATGTCAAAATTATTGTCGAAAGACTAATTTTTGACTTCTATGTCATCATTTATTTTGTTTACAAATATCTGGTAAAATGAAACATCAGATGTGAATCATGAAAAAATTGAAAATGGAAATTTTAAAATGAAAGGGTAATCAATTAATATATATATGTTACGGTGAAACACCGAATTCTGGGGAATGTCGACTTTCACCGGTGAATTTCAACATTCACATAGTCGCTTGGTGTATGTCCGAAATATTTTCCAAATACCCTTATTTCTGACTTACACCGGTAAATGTCGTGTCCAATATATAATAATATTATTTTTTCTTCTCCGTAATTCAGTCGCGAAAAAACGCACTTGAGATTTTAAATAAGATTTTAATAACATAAGAACTTAAAACACATAGTACATTCAAAATGAGAAAATAAAATAATAGTAATAAAAAATTTACTAAATTATGTGATTCAAATCTTATTTATTGCAACAACTTAAATTATTAAGACACTTTGAATTGCAGAAGAGGACCTTGCTTTTTTACAACTGCATTTATGGGAAACGGCCAGTCGCCTCTTTGTCTACTCTTCTCTTTTCGACTTACACCAGAGCATATCTGTGATTACATACACCGGTGAGGGTCCGTATGTACAAGAATGCAATGTTATATTGGATCTTTCACCGACGTATTTGGTAAATGTTAACATTCTCCGGTGAAAGTCGACATTCTCCAGTTTCGGTCTTTCACAGTAACATATATATTATTTTCAAATAACACAAGACAATTTGAAAGGCATAGCTGTTTTATATCTCTATATGCATAGGAAGTTTTAAATCCCGAAGTTCAAACATACAAAATAGTATCAAAAAAGAAAGTTTATTCTCCAATCAAGTCGGGTGCAAACAAGTCATCTGACATAAAATACTTGTCTATTTATCTGTTGAGTAGCACAAAAGTTATACATCGTTCAAAATGTCATTGATAATATTAAATAAATCCTGTGTGTATGTGAATTCACGAATATTTATATAATGCATGCATATATTTGGGTGTCTCTAGTTTTTCTAAACTGGCTCAAATTGCTAATTTCCGATGTTTAATTAAAAAATAATTCTAAAGGTTATTTTCTCAAGGAATGCATGATTTTTTAAGATGGTCTTTCATATTTTTACTGATTTTTCAATTTATTTGAAATAAAATTTTTAAAACTGTTTAAAAACACTTGTTATAATTGATTTTAAAATTGAATTTCTTCTTACTTTCTATACATTCACACTGTAATAATGTTCAACGCTATGTCGCACTCTGCTAAGCATATAGTGGATTTTACATTCTGTTATGCTTTTCATTAAATTAATGTTTATCATTCCTCGTCTTTTCTTATGAAAGAGCTCAGTTGTCAGAGAATGGTTACTACTAACGATGATTACACATATTGCATATTGATACTTTGTCTCACTTCAGAAGCATTTGTACTTATTTAAATGTTATCTTTTTCTCTTCCTTCTGTTAGTTAAATTTCCAAGTTTCTCCCTATGTTCAGTTTTCTTTTCAATAATTAAAATTAGTCTTTGATTCTCGATGAATTTACAACGTCATTTGTAAGTGGGATTTCATATGCATTTCAAATTAATGCAACTGCGATATTTTATTTACTTCATCTTTATTATATGCGGCTTAAGTGTCTGTTTGTCGCTGATAGTTTATTGGTTGCTTGCGTAACTGTACTAGTCAATGAGGTGAAGTTGCTACGGCATTCAAACAGTAAAATAAATTTTATCACAATAGTTATCATTGTTTTAATTAAATTATCATAGTATTTAAATATTTTTAATTCATACAATTGTTGCTTATTATGCATTTAACTATATTTACATATGAATTACCTAGAATCTTGCAAACGTTGAAAAATGAAAAGAGACGAAACCAACTAACGAGTTGTACGTAGGTACAACTCGTTAGTTGCTACAAGCGGTGAAAGATGAAACAGCGGTCATTTCATATCACCGCCGGGTTTTCTAGTTTTTATATATTCAATTAAATATGATGTAAAGCATTTTCTTCTTCTTGCCACATATCTGTGTCATCAAGTAGGTTTACCCAAACTCCTACGCTAAATATCCTTTCGCGTAAAGAGTTTAAAATTTTGCCCGATTTTATTCCGATATTGTTGAATGCAAATTGAGCGTGTCAGGGGGGAAGGTGAACATTTATGTGCATTGGCAATCATCTGTTTTACATAAAATCTACGTCTTAACGTAATATCTTTAAAGAATGCCTCCTAGAAAATACATTACTGAAGAGGAGAGAAAATTAGTTAAAGCTGCACAAAAACGGCTGTCTCGACAAAGAGAAACCACTGAGCAAAGAAAGAAATGTACTGCCAGTGGTTTCCTTCATTGCACTCTACTTTAAGCAATTAAGCAAGTAGAAGGGGGAAACCCCGTGAGGCAGTAAGCAAAGAGGCGTCCTCGCCGCCTGCCCTGGGTAATTCAGTTTGAATTAGCAGACACCTTTGCACAAATCTTTTTAATTACAAAAATCAAATCATTTTACACAGTCCAGTCACATTAATGTGACCACCACGTACTTTCCATGTCAGAGTTAAATAACCAATCACAGAAGGCAGGTGGCAGCACAGTGCAGTTGAGCGTATATAAAGGGTGTGTGAGGGCTTCGGAAAACATTTCAATCGTTGGCGTAATGCAGAAACGAAGCGATTTATCCGACTTCCAAAAGGGCATGATCATTGGCTTTCGGGCCAAGGGTGGAAGCATTTCCGAAACGGCTGAGTTTGTGAACTGTTCGCGTGCCGCCGTGGTAAAAGTGTACCGTGCATGGCAAAATGGGACTGTCCAAAATCAGCGACGTGGCAAATGTGGTGCACCACGGGCCATAGATGACAGAGGCGAACGACGGTTGCGGAGATGCGTTCGGGCAGATAGACGGGCTACCGTTGAGCAACTGACCACCAAAATGAACCAAGGGGCTACCAAAAGTGTCTCCCAAAGTACTATTCAGCGAACATTGCTGCGTCTGGGCCTCCGAAGCAGACGCCTGGTTCGTGCACCTATGCTGACTGCTGTTCATCGACGGCGAAGGCTAGAATTTGCACGCCAGTACAGCAGCTGGACGTCCACTGAGTGGCGACAGGTTGCGTTTTCGGATGAATCGCGTTTTATGCTCCATCGGACAGATGGACGTTGGCGTATAAGGCGTGAAACCTCTGAAAGGAACCACCCTGCAACCATTGCCGGAACGGTCCAAGCTGGAGGCGGGAGCATTATGGTCTGGGGAATGTTTTCCTGGCATTCTCTAGGTTCACTGATCATTGTGGAAGGCACAATGGATCAATACAAGTACGCATCTGTCCTTGCGGACCATGTTCACCCCTACATGCGCATTGTTTTTCCTCAGGATGATGGCATCTTCCAGCAGGACAATGCGAGGTGCCATACAGCTGCCAGTGTACGTGCGTGGTTCGAAGAGCACCAGGATGAGTTTACCGTCCTCCCCTGGCCAGCAAACTCACCTGACTTAAACCCAATCGAGGATCTGTAGGACCATCTCGATCGAGTTGTTCGCGCCATGGATCCTCAACCGCGTAATCTAGCGCAGCTGGCCACGGCATTAGAGTCGGCATGGCTCAACATCCCAGAGAACATCTTCAGGGACCTATGTGACTCTCTTCCTGCACGTCTCGCAGCAGTCCGCTCTGCGAAAGGTGGTTATTCTGGCTTTTGACAGATGGTCACATTAATGTGACTGGACTGTGTAATTACATTTATAATATCTAGAACAGCGGTCATTTCCTATGACCGCCGGGTTTTCTAGTTTTTATATATTCAATTAAATATGCTGTAAAGCATTTTCTACTTCTTGCCACATGTCTGTGTCATGAGTCGGAAGCATGTCCGGCTAGCACCAGAAGGTCATGAGTTCAAATCACACCGAGGGTTTCGTTGATATTTTAGGTTTCCTGCTTGAAAAAAAAAGTAATTACTCTACAATGATAACTATAAGTAATAATTTAAGTATAGTTTTAAACTATTTAAATTTAAGTTTTCTCTTTCTGAGAGTGTTTAAAAACGATATACATTTTTTATATATTGCAAAAAATATTTCTTCAAAATTAAACATTATCAATCTAACAATGATTTTTAATTTAAATAGTTATAATTAATATTTATTTTGTTATGCCGCGAATGGTATTGATCGTACTTTAAAATGACAACTAACTATATTTTAAAACTGCATGGCACTCAAACAAATATAGAAGCGAATCTTTAGGACTGTTAGGTATATAGCCTTAGTATGTGTGATAATCGTATTGTTTGGCAGTTGTGTTTATTCTCCTCTGCAAAGAAAGACGTCACTAATTGGTAGAAAAGAATGGATAGATGATTTGGGCGTTTTGGGGAACATAATGCGCAAGAATTTAGTAGTATTTTGAATAAAGTATAAGTGCAGGCCACCTCAACTAGCATGCGATTGAGGTCAAGAAAGCTATCAAAATTCGTGATTGCCAGAGACTATCTCATTTTCAGGTGGGCAAATCGGTTTCGCAACCAGAGAAAATATAATTGGTAAATGTTAAATAAATATTAAATATAAATACAGTATTATATTTCATCACTGCTGAAACCATCGCTATAATCTAAGGAAGAGATCCACTGGTATCATGCAAACACTCTACCCGGTAATTAAAACAAGAGCTATTACTCCAAAATTTGAGAACAATCAAGAACCTTCAAAAAGTGAAAATGTTGTTTCTGTTAAGCCGTCATTTAATCCCAGTAAAATATTTTTGTGGGAAACATAAAAGGCAATGAAGTAATCGAGAAAAGTAGTTTGATTTTCCCTTTGACACCCAATATTATGGCAACAAGAATGCTAAATATATCTGGTTTAAGAACACCGAACAATTATCTGTCTGCCTTTAAAACAGTAGACTAAAGCGTACCTCCGTCATTCTATCAGTAGAAAAGTCAAAATCAGCTAAGTGCGTGGAAGTTTGCTGATATAAGAAACTGCATATGCATGTGTTGAAAGATTTTTGGGAATATTGTGCATGATGTGTTTGATTGTGTATAGGTGAATTGTACTATCTACCATGATAACCAATATTTAGAAAATACGAATTTTGCGATTTATTATATTATGTGTTGCAAACAATTCTTTTAATATTTTAAAGAGCATATAAATTACATAAAACTTATCTTAAAACAATACAAACCTTTACAAGAATTAAAATACGTTAAAACTTTTCCTACAAAATTTAAATTGTAGGCGAGTGCAATATGGTGACTGAAGATTCAAGTGTTTTCTATTTCGAAATTTTGCAACACTAAGTATTTTTCTAGGCCATTAAGAAGATAGAAAATAACGAGTTATATCTGCAGATGTTGAGACAGCAAAAAGAAAGACATGTCGAGATTGTATATTGGGTGTAAATCAGTTTTGGTAAGCTAGCGCAAAATACTGAAAAAGGCTATTTCTCAACAGGGATGAAAAAGTAGGGGGATACCGAAGAATGATACAGCAAGCGGGCAATCACGCGTTGCATTCTGTCAGCAAGCTTCGCTTCTATAATATACTTTAAAAAAATTCCTGAAACTGCTGCAGGAGATGGACAAAAAAAGAAGAGAAAGAAAAGTGAGTATAGAAAAAAAAGTTGCCAACTAAACGATATCTCGTGGGGTTCAACCATTCATCTTTCAACCCTTTTGTTTCTGTAGCAAGTACGTCGATATAGTTCTCGCTCTTTTTGCTTCCCTCCATTGGACCCGCTTCCAATGAGCTGCTATATATAAGGATATTGATTCTCAAACAACGATCAGTTAGAGCCGGGGGTTAAAAAAACTGATGGTAAAACAGTGAAAATAAAGAAAAAAGGACGAAGCTTTTCCTGATTGATTACTGGTTGATGGATGATGGTTGGGATGACTCAAAGTGGTGAGGCCTGCTCTTCCTGGAATAGCTTGTGTTGAGAATGATAGCGGCTCAAGTCGTTCATCACAGATGTACTACCCTTCCACTTCGATTGACCTCAGAAGTTATGAGCTCTTGTTTACGTGGAAAGTACTTCTGTCTTTGAAACCAGAAAGCCAGCATAAAAATAACTTTGAGGAAAGTTATATTATATGCAACAAAACTGAAACATCCGATAAATGAATACTAAAAGGAAACATCTGCAAGTATACAAATTTTGCAATAAATGAATGGTAGGAAAAATGCAAATGTAGTTAAAAGTTATTATAAAAATATGATAGATACGTGCTTCTTAGTTACTTTCATAGATATTTACATTTGCAGATATGACATAATTTAAGTTATTGAAAGTCATGACGTGACCCAACTGGGAGAGGGAAATGTTAAAATGCAGAATATATATCAGTTTTGTATCTGTCATATGTTTCTAAAATTTTTGTTACCAAAATTATGTGATTAGATTAAAAATATTAATTTAAATTGAATCTGAAAAGCGTTTTTATATTTTATGTAGTAAGGTACTAATGTGTATTTTATGTACATGTACTAAACGTGATTTTTAATATAATTTAACAGAAGTTTAATAACTCCACAGCTATAGTTAGTTCCTATAATTGCACGTAAAGTGGAAAACTGTGTTCATTAAAGCTATATTTCTCTTGACTATATTTCTGAAAAATAAATATAATTAAATTTTTTGCTGAATAAAATGATTAAAAATTTACCTCTTTAACCTCATAGTGGACGCGCACGAGAGGGAAATTTCATAAGGGATAGAATCCTAATATTTCTATCCTTATATTAATAGTTTATACACTTATTCTAAAACTCCCTTTCTGCTTATTTCAATCATTTTGATAGGTTTGTATGTCTTCCACCCCAGTGTTCTCCGTGTTTTTTTTAATAGCAGAAAAATGACCTCTATTTCTTTTTTCTCTATTTCTCAAAATCTGATAAGGAAATAAATTTTATTAAATTTGCTAGTTATTTAAATAAACTTTTTAAATAACATTACGGTTGATACTTATTTACAGAAGAACAAATACAAAAGATTTGGCTTTAAAATTGTGCATCATCATCGAGTGCGTGAAAATGAAATATAACATGAAAGTTAATTATTTAAAGTCAGTTATAATGTTTCAGAAAGTTAAAAAGACTCTTTTAAGAAAACTAACTGCACACGAACGTTATTTAAAATTAATAACATCGAATTATATTTTAATATTTGAAAAAACATATTTGCATCAGACAAACCAGAAACATGTGCATAAAACTCAGCAAATCAGCACATCTAAAACTTGTCTCAACAGTATAAGGATAGGATCTAATAGTATCTTACAAGCATTGTATCTAGTAGCTAAAATAAGAGCTATTACGCCAGAACTTGAGGAAACTCAATAGTTTTAAATGATGCTTTCTATTAAGGTTGTAGAGATATTAGGACTTTTTTTAATCAGGAGATATGAAAAAGGAGCAATGCCCTCACCGGGTCTCGAACCACGGACTTCTCGAATACGCGTCGAGTGTGCTGACCATTACAACATGAAGGCATGCTAAGAAGGCGGCAGAAATACCTTACATTGCCCCCCTTTTAAAGAGTGACTGGGAATTAGGGGACTCAATCGCCAAATCTTGGTGGTGAAGAATCATCGTTCATCACTTTTAGTTCGGGCGCCACTGTAGAGACATTAGGATTTTTTTTTAATCAGGAGATATGAAAAAGGAGCAATGCCCTCACCGGGACTCAAACGACAGACCTTTCGAATACGCGCCGAGCGTGCTGACCACTACACCACGAAGGCTTGCTAAAAAGGCGGGAGAAATACCTTATAAGGTATCAAGAAAAAAGAAAGATGAAAAGATGATTGACTAATTCAAAGAAAGAATTTTCGACAGTTATAGCAAAATCTCTTTTCCTTCCCTTAACGCTTAAAAGACGGGTGACCTAAAAATCGGCCAGAGCTGATGTGTCTCAGAAAGACGGCTGTGGCCGAAATATCGGCCAGAGAATTCCTCCCCCCAATCTTTGAGGGTGCGGAGATAGTCATTGTCCAAATAACCTCCCTTGCCAATTATGCGAGATGACCTTCGCGCCTCCCAACTGTGGGGTTTCGTAAATTCCCTTTCGTTTCCCTCAGCAGTGAAATCTTAGCTCGGGGCAAAATCTTTCAGTTGTGTCAAAGAATACTGTTCTTCCTATATGTTCTTTGGTTGCGTTTCGCGTGATTTACTTACTCTCTAGAACTCTGCACTAATACTTGGCTGTGCTTTACTTTCGCTATGTATAGAAGAAAGAAAGGTTTAACTCAAGAAGAAATCGAGAAATTGCTTCAAGATCTTGAAAATGAAGCTTTTGATGACAGTGATTCCGAATGCGAAATTGATAATGATGAAGGAAAAGAGGTGTCTTCCTTTACGGAATTTCAGTCTGTTTCGGAAGATGTTGCAGACAAAGGACAAAATATTAATGAATTTCATCTGGAAGACATAGATATAAATTGGGTTGATCCTGATATTTCGATGAAAACGGATATCTATTCATTTAAAGGAACTAACGCATTAAAAGGAAATGCTGCAGAATACAGTAATGAAATTGATTTTTTCGAGTGCGTATTTCAAATGCCTTTACTCGATTTTATAACACTCGAAACAAATAAATATGCCGAGCAATTTTTCGAGTTAACTGAAAGTGTTTCTAAAAAAGCTCATTCTGCGAAATGTAAAAATGTAAGTGCATCGGAGCTAAGGAAATTCTTAGCTCTGACTCTGCTTATGGGGCACATCGATAAAGATAGTTTAAAAGACTACTGGTCGACTGATGAGATGATCGAAACCCCGTTTTTTGGAAAAGCCATTGCAAGAGATCGATATTTAAACATTCTTCGATTTCTTCACTTTTCTGACAATAAATTAGCACCGAATAAAGAAGATCCCGAGTACGACCGCATGTGGAAGATTCGAAATGTCTTTGAAATATTAAATTCTCGCTTCAAAGAAATATATGACCCTACAGAAGAACTTGCGGTTGATGAAGTTATAGTTGCTTTTAAAGGCCGAGTAGTATTTCGCCAGTACATCCCGAAAAAGCGAAAACGTTTCGGTATTAAAGTCTACAAACTTGCAGATAAAAATGGGTATACATTCAACATGCGTGTGTATCTGGGAAAGGATAAGGTTTTAGGCGATGGAGAAAAATGTTCTGCACATCGAACTGTCACTGGACTTGTTGAATGCGTTAAAGGAAAAGGACATAAACTTTTTATGGATAATTTCTTTTCATCCCCACAATTGTTTCTTGAACTTCACCGTAAGTATAAAATAAATAGCTGTGGTACCGTTAGGTCAAATCGAAAATATTATCCGAAGAATCTGGCCTCTCCACGAATGAAAAAAGGTGAATGCAGAGAATTATTTTCACAGGGTATGGTAGCTACGTGCTGGAAGGATAAGCGAGAGGTTTTTATGCTGAGCAACATGCGTAATCCATCCAGAGAAATAGAAACTGGATCCGAAAAGCCAGATGTAATAGCTAGTTACAACGCTAATATGGATTATGTAGATCTCAGCGACAGAATGGCTAATAGCTACACATTTGGGCGGAAAACTCTGAAGTGGACAAAAAAATTATTTTTCCACTTATTAGATCTGTCCATTTTGAATGCTTTCATTTTGTTCAAAATGAAAAACCCTGGGATAAAACATAAAAATTTTAGACAGAATTTAATTTATCAAATGGTTCAGAGAAGTTTTGCTGAAGAACCAAAGGTAATGTCCTCGCCTAGAACTTCACAATCCGTTAAACGGAAACTTTCAACGAACAACCTCGACCAGCACTGGCCATTTCAAACGAAAGTTCAGAGACGTTGCGTAGTTTGTTCTAAAAACGGAATTAGGAAAAGAACTTCAGTTTCCTGCAAGAAATGTGACGTTGGACTATGTATAAATTGTTTTGAAATTTATCATACTAGTAGACTTGAGACAGATATACAAATTTAATTCGAGAGCAGCTATCATATCAAATATATAAATTTGAAACAAACAAAAAAAAGAAAAAAAAAGGCCTATTTTTAGGCTGAAATTTGAAAATAAGATTCATCTATATCCAGCCAACCTATACACCTGCACACATACATTTTATATATATATATATTTACATACATATATATATACTTACATATAGACATATACATGCATATGTATATGTAAATATGCATATATATATATATATATATATATATGCGTAAGTATACATATGCATAATGCACTTATATGTATATATACAAACATATATGCGCGTGTAATACATATACAGACACACGTACGGGTATAACGTACATATTACAGGCGTGTGTATATGCCAAACACGCATACTGATATATATATATATAAAATCTATCAGCGGTCGAGTGGTTAACATCACTGAACACTGGCAGTTCGACTCGAACCTCAACAAACGGGCTGGCTACATGCCTGGTTTCCTTTACTGTAGCCTACGAACCAGTTTCCCTTAGAACGGGGCCCACTAACGGCCGAGCGGTAAAGACGTTGAACACTGGTAGTTCGGTCCGAGGTTCGAATCCCGCGAACGGGCTGGCAGCATGGGAGTTTTACTGGTTTTCCCCATGTGTAACGTGCATACTAGCCAGTTTCCCTTAGAAAGTCTTCCACGAAAGGCATCCTTCCCTTTAGGCAGACAGCCCTCGTGTGCTTTGCCATAACTGAATAATCCCTTAGAATGTAATCCACGAAGGCATTCCCTCTGTGCTTTGCCATCTTCACGTAACCTAACCATACTAATATGCCTATGCGTGCATATATTTGAAAATCACAGATTTAAAATCAAATATTATATTAATTTATGTTTTCTTTCCCATTCCGCATTGACGTTTTATTCAAAAATACGAAAGAGACGAAACGCGATAATATTCCAACTACTAGTTATTTTATGAAAAGAGTAATTACGCTTATAAAGTCAGGACTTTCTGTGAGTTCAGCAGTAATTACTCTTATATATTTGCTTTCTATATTTCTTTTATTATAAATATTTGCAAATCCAAAATGTGGCAAGAAAGCAAAATGTGGAAAATGTATTAAATTACAGTTTTACAGCATTTACTAAAATTTAACTTTAAAAAAAATCTCTCATTAAATTAGCATTTACTCTTCCTTTCTTATATGATCAAAATGAATATTAATTAAAATATAGATACATATGTAGCCTTTTGTTTCAACTTCTTTCTTATAAGAAAATTATACCCGTATTCCCGTACTGATAACAGTCAGGTCATACCTTCGGTCAATTGGATATCACGTAATGGGATATCAGTGAAATCGATATACACTGGTGGTTCTCAAAGGTTCTATTCTCCGTTTGATCTAAATAAAGCATCTGCTATTTCTTTCACGTACACACGAACAAGAAATACATGGGTCAGTTTCACGTAGAAAGTCCTTAACAAAGGCCCATCAGCGGCCGAGCTATAAAAGCCGCTGAACACTGATAGTTTATTCCGGGATTCGAGTCCCGGCGAAAGAGCTGGCTGCATAGGCGTTTTCGATGTTCTCCTCTTATGTAACGTGCATACAAGCCAGTTTCCCTTAAAACGTGTTCCATGAAGCGTCCCTCCCTGTCGGTTTAGTGCCTAATATTTTACCGAGAGACAGAATTAATTTTCGGCACAAGCCTTTTTTTTTAATTAAGAATAAAATTTTCATCATTATGGTAAAATAATAACCAGAAATGCTATTTTAATAACATTTGTAGTTTCAGTATTCCTTACATTCTTGCGCATAATGAAAATATGAGCTAAATTCCTGTAAAAGTGACCTGCATAACAGCATCAATATTTTGACAAGATTATGTTCTGTTTATAACACTTTCAGTCTTTATACGCATATATAAATAAAAGTGGGAATATTTGGATTACGACCAAGGCACAAAGGGCTATCTGCCCAACGGAGAAGGGGCTTCATGGAGGTCTTTTTAAAGGAAATTGGTTGGTACTCATGGTACACATAACGTCACATGCAACCAGCTAGTTCTCTCTAGTAACGAACTCTAGTAAGTCTGTATAAATAAATAAAGTTTATAAATCCGCTTAAAATTTTACATTAGTATTAATTTCACCAATTTTTCAGTGTCATTAAAAATGTACTTTTTCTTTATATTTCCCCTTTTTATTGTAATTTTTGTATTTAATATTGCTGTTTGAAACATACAAAATGCAAGGCAGTGCAATGCAATGAAAATATAATCAATAAAATCTGTTTTTATAGTTAAGGGAAAATAATTTTAAAAAAAAGCACGCTAAAGGATCAAAAAAGCTGTTATCACAAAACTGCAAGAAAGAACAATGAACAATAATGTAGTTGAAAGATGAAATAACTTACCATACACTAGGGGGGGAATCAATAAATTAAACTGAATAAGAATACTAATGAAAAATGTAAACGAAACTAATATAAGAAAAATATAAAGGGATTTTTTAATATATAAATATAAGCTGTTACACAATGCTTTTAAACAAATGAAAGCGAACTGCCGATTTATACGAGAAAAAAATAGTTAAACATCATTTTCGAGTATAAATTAAAAATGTTAATTGCTACATGTATTTCTAAACTAAATTCAGTTTGGAAACAAATAAAAACCGATTAGACTATGGACTGATTATAGGCATTCATTTGTTGCTAAGGCGTATTTTCATTGTGACGCAATGTCAAAAGTTAATATTCCAACATACGCCAATTATTTAGCTAGGAAATCTCACCATCATATGTTTCTCTAGTTTAGGGAAAAGAAACAGCAGAAAAGAGAAGAAATTCAACAAATTCCTTTGTATTATTCCCTAGTCTCTTATCTGAAAACTAACAAAGGCGACCCCCAAGGGCGACCTAGAGGAAAAGTTGCATACCAGTAGTATTTTCCCTTTACAATGGCAGCTAAAAGGGGGTGGAAATGCATTTGGATTTCCCGTCTTTTTAAGTGAAACCTTTCCAAACTCCCCAGTCTCTTAAAGGTTAATTTAATGGGGAGATAAATCCGAACAGTTTTGTGAGTTTATGAAAGCGATAGTGATTAGTATATAGTCCCACGAGTTACCCTCACTTTTGTAAAAGCGAAATTCCTTATTCTCAGTGTTTTGAAAAGAGTAATTTTTAACTCATTGAACTGTTTGTTAACAAATTTAATTAACTTAAAAAAGCTGTTAGTTTCGAAATGGGATTTTGCATCGAAACACTATTTAGGCCTCCTTTCCCTTTTCATTCGAGTCTGTAGCTATTCGGCTAAACATTTACGTTACAAATATTTCGGATATGTCTTCAGAAAGTATTTACGATTCAAACTGAATGGGTCTATTGCAGATTAACAAGCAAAGCTATCTGAAAGCAACAGATGCAATTCTTCAGAATACTCATTTCTTACTATCGAACAGATTGATTTAAGTAACGAAAATGCATTTAATTCATGACCTGTCTAAATTAAAAATGTACTAAGAAGTATTTTCATAGAATGAAGTGAAATTGTTTTCGTTATTTATTTGATATTTCATAAAACTTTAGTGAATTTTTGATAAACAAAGTCAACGATTTGAAAACGAAGCGTGGCAATACTATTCGGAATAAAACACTTTTATATCCAGCTCGCAAGACTGTCTATTGGAAATTCTAAAGATATGTTGTTTTTGAGTATTTTGTGGTTTTACTGATGAAATGAATTTTATGTGGGGTGAATGCGAAGGACGTGATATTTAATAAAAAATTATTAATAAGAAGACGAAGAAAAGATTTGTAAGCCATCTTACTAAATCTCAATATTGTTACGATGAACAGAGAAAAGACTGAAAATAAAATAAATAAATAAATAGAATCTGAAAGCTTTCAGACTTTACATTACGCCCAAAAGTGCGTTTTATTAACGTTTTGTGTGTTACCTTTATTTGTTAAATATCATGTTCTTTGCACTTAAACTATAAAATTCAGTTCAAAAGTAATATCAATAATTTTAAAATGATCATATCTTTCGAATTTCGGATACACAGACTTGTGCGCTGGAGAAAGAAATGGTTTTTTTGTACAGTGTTGCCATTGCTCGCTTTGAAATCGTTGAGTTTATTAATAAAAAATTCGTTAAAGTTTTAACAAAATATGAAACAGATAATTGGGCTTCTAGATGCCCATATTCGGGTAAAAACGTACGTTATTCAAAATTGGATGGCTCTAGGTACCGTTGTTTTATCTCAATGCGAGAAACATACATACATTTATGGATTATTCATGCTCATTTATGCATTTATGCATAATATTCTTCATTAGTTAATTTTAAATATAAAGCAGGGTTCTAATATTTGGTGGCACCAATCTGAAAAGTAAACCGACATTTACAGTGAATCAACGCAAAATACCCAAATGAAATTAATAGTCATTCTGGGCAAACTGCCCCTTTGGACTAAAAATGCATGTCAACACTTAGCGCTGCATCAAAAATTCTGAACATGCTGGCGAGCTGCTTTTAAAATTTTTGTGACTTCGGGGTATTGTTGAGTTGTATATGTCGTAAGCATGAAGGAAACGATGTCTAATAATAAAGGTAAAAAGAAAACAAAGTGGGCTAGTTGAAGTGAGTGTAAGAGATTGATAGACTGCGAGCTCAGCGAGAGAGTAAAACGCCTTTTGGATGACTTGACAAACCCTTTTGGATGACCTTTAAAATCTGAAACCTTTCAGATTTTTTTTAAATTTAAACTTTTGTTTTGGAATATGGTTCTTTCATATAAGTGGTTAATTTATTGGGGTATAAGTAGAATAAAATTGTATATATTAATTATAAAATGTCTATCTATGAAAAACCAAGATACACCTCTACTTTATAATGCAGCTTTAGCATATATTCTGTTATTGGTAACTGTTACTGGTTACCTACCCAAACACTAATTGATTTCCTGTGGCTGTAAATCGCCAGAAGGAAATATAAATTATTTACATTTTTTTAAGGAAACCTGAGAGGAGAAGGAAACGTTAGATATAACAATAATGGTTAATTTCATAACATCAATTTTCGAATTATAAATAATAATTTAATATTTATTATTTTATGTTAGCTCGATATGAAACTGCAATTATTTTATATTAAATTAAACTATGTATTTTTGGATGTGTTAATGAGTCCTATCTATTAACTTGAGTTGCAGAAGTTGCGTAGAAAGAAATAAGTCATCTGTTATTCTTTAATTTCTTCGTACTGGAAACGAAATTAAATAGAGTTACTACTCCGTGCAGTAGTATTTAATAGGTTCATTCACGTGAAATGTTTGTTTACACAATAATTTACTTTCCTGTTTTTTCTCGTTATCAGTGACTCTTGAGAATGATTTCTAGATCAGGAAAGAAAATGCGAGAGAAAAATATTTCTTAGAAAAACGTAGTGCATGTAAAGTGGGCCCGAATCTCATTACCTGATTAAAGTGAACGTGGCATTAAGAGAGAAGATTTCCTAATATTTATCCAATTATTTAAGAAAATGATTCCTTGGCTTCTCGTTTAATCATTTTCATTTTAATAAGATAGCGCACTTCGATTTGCTTTCCTATTTGCAGTTGCAAGATGTATCAAGTTTAAAATACGGAGGTTATCTTGATACTTTTCAGATCTGCATCAGTTTTTATTTCAGTGCAAGATAATTACGTTTCGCAATTTGCATTGGGAGCTACGCCTTGAAGTTGTAGTCTTTTCCAATTGGATTTTATGAAAATTTTCGTGATATGATGTTATTATACATACTTTTTTTCTCAGGGATGGGTCAACCATTTCCTGTTTGTGCATCAAGAAACAACTTCCCATGATTTTGAGATGAAAGCATACAATATTAAATTGATGTTGATTTTAACAAAGACTTCTATGCGTTTTAAGGGAAAGTTGTTCTTTAGAAAAACAAAATCGCATTTATAAACGAAAAAAATATTTTTGCCATGAAAATGAGAGACTCATCTCAGTTCTCTTCGAAATGCATAAAAATTTCCTGTAAGCCGTTATCGATCTAAACTTGCATACTACCTAGTTTAAAATTTTCGCCTAATGTATTCTTATCCGTACATCAGTACTCGATGTATGCTTATAATTTCCTTCGTAGCTTTCTTTGATTTTTTCAAATTTCATTAAAACAACGTCCTCTTCATTTAAATCTATTAATGGAGAGTACCAGTAACGCTTCTGTGTGCTTATTGTAATCATACTCTGCACTGTATTTACTCATAGGTGTGCGGTTTTGTTCGACGTTTTCTTCCTTCTTACTGTGTGCCTTCGGGGTGTAATTGGAAACATATCCAACTAGCAATCGAGAGATCTGGAGTTCGAAACTCCGCGACCATATTACACATTTCTGACGTATCCTGGCTTCAAAAAATAATTTAAAGTTCTACAATGGTAAATTAAAAGTTGGTGGACGATAATTCGTCCCCACCAGAATTTTGCAACTAAATCCTCTTGTCCTCAGTCGCTCTTTAAGTAGGGAATAATGTAAGGTATTTTCTACCGATTTACTGCGTGCCTACGCGATCTAATTACTAGAAGCACGTCCAGATATCATTGGGAGGTCGGGAATTCGAATCCTGGCGATGGCATTGCAAATGTTTTACATCTCTTGCACCGAAACTAATATGCATAATGCTATGTTCAGTTTGCTAGCAGATTTATGCACATAAATTTCTTTCTTTAAGATTCCAGAATTGTATTCCCCCCATTGATTTTTATCGAAATGAGTTTGATGCATATATGACATTAAAATTGCAAATTAATCTAAAACTGCTAATTGCTGATTTTGTTCTTATCACTGAAAAATCCTATGCAGAAACTATAAAATTTTTTAATAAATTCGTTATCAAATTCTTAATTAATTCAATAAAATATTATTTAAGTCTAACCTACATAAACCTCTCTATTATTATTATAATTTTCGGGGATAATCTCGCGACGCGGATAATTGAGATCTCAGATAAAGTATGGACATTGGGACTGCAGTGTTTTTATGCAAAGCGGATTCTAAAAATCTTTGATACAATAGCCCTGTCAAAATCTCGGTGATATCGAAAGGGTAGTAAAGACTGTGCTTTTCCATTCATTGCGCTGAGGCCTCTCAAAGCTAAAGTTAAGCTTAGGCCAACAGCGGTCATATTCTTTGTCTGATATTGAATAATAAAGTTCTTATCTGAATTTAAAGATCGCTGAGATTGAACTGGTAAACATACAAAGCAATACCAATTCATTCTGTGTTCACTTCCTGGCGATAGAATGCTCTGGTTTCATGTAATTTACGTATTTCCTGTGTGTATGATGTAAATATGAGTCATTTGCCTTCAAACAATGCTTATACGGCTGCATGTGTTGCCAGTCTACGTAACAAGCGAAGTTCAAACTAACTATTGAAATATATCCCTATTGTTATATATGGCAGACAGACTCACTAGCTAAGATCGGAACACTTGAGCCACAAGACAGCAAACCACTTTCTTCAGAGTCACTTAAAAAGCATAATGTTGAGAAATTAATGGGTACTCTTAAATCTAACCAGGCAGCAAAATCAAAAGGCAAATCCTGTTAACATTCAGAACACTTGGAAAACGTTTTGACAAACACTCCGTAAACACCCTGTTTTGCCAAGCACCCTTTGGCAAATTTCAGACTGCAAACAGGCCACGATTTCATGGCACATCATCATAATAAAACTGGCATCATTCGTCTAGTATATGCCAGATTTGTAATTCAGGCATCATGAATGCACAGCATCTTATTATATACCCAGAACTAGATAAACAAAGAGTCTTCGAAACGTGGTGAGATCAGCAAACTGTACTAGAATGCCAGAACTTTCATGAACTCCTTGTAAAGACTACATCTCTTATGTTCATTTCCTTGTTGTTCAAATTTTTAACTTTTTACTTTTGTACCTATGTTCATTTGTTCTGGTTCTTACTTTAAATTTTCGTTCTTTTCTATTGTATATCCTTGTTCTTGTATGACACTTGAGCTGTTTTATATGTTTGGATTGATCATTCCAATACATCTCTAATTTTGAAATGTATAAAAAAAGGGCTGATAGTTTTGCAGCAAGCAACTAACTAATAATTTTTATGTCTAACTAACATTCTCAATTTTCACATATTGCTGAAAATAGCAAGTGCCAGTTTAATTATGTTACTATTCCTCTACTCCTGTGGCAAGGACTACGGAAACATAAAACAAATGTTTAATAAAACTGAAAATAGCTAATGCAAATGTATAATCAGAATCCTAAAAGGCTTTCTCCAGCGTACCAAATTTGGGCTGTAAAACAGGTGGTAAAAGTTAAAACAAATGAAATGAATTAGCTACGAGTAATGCTGCATCGTAATAATCTATTTCATGTGTATCAAACTTACGTCTCCAGCTATCGGCTAAAAGGCACTTTAGTTTTATAAGGTATTTCTCCCGTCTTCTTAGCATACCATCGTGGTGTAATGGTCAGAACATTCGGCACGTATTCGAGAGGTTCGAGATTCGAGTCTCGGCGAGGGTATTGCTCATTTTTTCCATTTATGCTTAAAAAAATAACGAATGTCTCTACAGTGGCGCCCGAACTAAAACAACGTGGTGGATCATGATTCTCCACCACCAGGATTTGACGATTGGGTCCCCTTATCCCCAATCACCCTTTAAAAGGGGGAGTATATAAGGTATTTCTCCCGTCCTCTTAGTATGCCTTTCTAATAACCAGCACACTCGGCGCCTATTCGAGAGGTCCGAGGTCCTAGGACATTGCTCATTTTTCCTGACTCCTGCTTAAAAATATTTCCTAATGATTCTACAGTTTCATTATACAGTTTTTGAAGAAATTAATGTAATATATGTCACTAAACAGATTTAATTTCTCTTATTTCATTGCAATATTACTACTCATTACTAATTCATTTGCCACCAATATGGTTTACCTTACTGATTGATCTATTCTCGTAAACAAGTACTCACTGTGATGTATTTTATCGCATGAAAATTTGCGAAATCTAATTTTGGAATTCATATACAATAAATGATATAATATGAGACCCGTGGATGCTAAAATCGACTTTGTATCTTATTTAAATCCTTCGCTTTGCTAAATTTGTATTTTGATATTTATCTTTTTTTCTGAACAGTAAATAAGTTTTATAGAGCATTTTACCAGGCAAAACTTGCATGCAGTCTGAGGTACACATCTATTTGCAATGATCGCTATTTTCTTGAGATCTACTGTCCAAACGATCCTAGTATAGATGTTTTATTATTAGAAATACATTACACAGCAAACTACAAATCCTCCAATAAGTAGGGAATGGGAGAAAAATTCAACTGAAAGACTACATTTTTACGATTTAATAAAGACCCCTTTGGAGAAGCAGCAGGGGCTCAATATTCCGATCACGATCTTTATGTTGCCTTAAAGACATCGTTTCTTAGAAAGAGGATTGCCGAAAATACGTCGAGATCGAAAGAAAAAACCTTCTCCCGTGGATGAAGAGCAGAGAGGATTATGAGGATACAGCTTCTCCCCATTAGAATCTCTCTCAAAACAGTTTTCTTTCTTCGATCCACTTGTTCGTCCCTCCCTTCTTCCCTTTTGTTGTTGCCGACAACGTTATTTTGGCAACACTTTATTCTACGGTGTTTGTGGAATCATCCAAGGCCTTTTCTGCCACGACTATTCCTCCAGTAGGGGCCAAATCCGTACGATGAAATGGTGGTTTCCACAATCCTCCACTAATCACCTCCCAAAAAAGAGGCATCCGAGTGTGTCCGAATGACTTCGATTTTTCTTTATTTATTTGATTCGTTACTTTGTCTTTGTCTAAGACCAATAAGATGGTCACAGTTGTTTGCGGGGATCGTAACCTAATACCGGATTGAGAGCGGAAATGGAGAGCAATTCCTACTTGTCGGACGCAATGTATTCTGGAAGTCGTATCCTGCAACTCCAGAAGGGTTTAGGTAATATACTCTAGTAAAAGTTTTGTAACTCCAGGTATGATAGCTAGTCTCTTGAACTTCCTTGCAAACATATTTCTTTCCAATATAGTTATATTCCTGTGTGAACGTTTAAAACAAGGAAGTATACTTTCAAAAATCGCTTTTTAATTCACCAGACATAAAATATAAAATATATATTAAAATATCTGTTAACATTGTAGAGACATTAAGTTATTTAGAAGCTGAAGAGATGAAAAATGAGAAATTCCCTCCCCGGGACTCGAACCACGGATCTCTCGAATACGCGCCGAGCCTGCTGACCACTCCCCCGCGAAGGCATGATAAGAAGGCGGGAGAAATACCTCATAACTTCTTAGTTGGTAGCTCGTATCTTTAAGACGGTAGCTCAAAGCAATAAACATAGAAATATTTAAATATAACATGTATTTATAATTTGGGAGAAGATTCCACGCAACTTTAAAATTATGAAAAAGCAATTGGCAAAGTTTAGCTGCACTGCCAATTCCTATTTGTTTTAAATAAAGAGCACAATTCTTCAGCTTGCCGAAATAAAATTGTTCTTTTCATCTGGAATTAAAACTAAACCAGAACTAAATTTCATTATCTTACTGGCTATGGTTTTCAATGTAAAGTGTAAAATAGTTAATGCTATAGGAATTGAAATTAATGTAATTTCACTTTAATAAGTAACTGTATATATATTGAATTTTATATATGCAGTTATAATATATAATTTGAATTTTATGTATGCAGGTGTAACACACCATATTCAAAAATTAAAATTGAGACTTTTCGCAGAAGATGTTGATAGCAGTTAAATACCTCATCACAGTTAAAAATTATAGGAAAGTAAGTAGCTTGAAAAATAATCACAACTAGTTGAAAAAATAATTTACCAATGAATACAGGCTACACATTTATAAGATCAATATCACACTGAAGGAAAAATGTATTCTCTATAGTATATCTCGCAGTTTTAATAGCGACAAAACTGTCAGAAAGATAGATAATTTTATGTTAAGTGCAACGAGAAATTATACGGTAAAGGTACTAACACTTATTTTGTACATATATAAATAAGTTATTGCATTTTTCTGTATAATGTAACATGAAAATCTAAAGAGACAATGCCGTGCCGGAAAAATAAGAATACAGGGACAAGTCTACTTAATACTAAGTAAACGACTGTCTCGCTAAATTGGCGAGATATCGCGAAGCTGACAACGATTTTGGCGACTAAGTTTTGTCACCAAATTTTTCAAGAAATCGCCTGTCTCGAATTCGGTCCCTGTAAAACTGTAATGGATATTGCAATAGAATTCAGCCCTCATATACCTTTCAGTAATTTCGATAAGCAGACTTTTAACAACTAATTTTTGTCACCAAATTTGGCTATACAGCGCCAAATTCTCCAAACTTGGCTACCATTTGTGACATTTTAGTCCCATCCCTTATCACCGTAATAGATTTTGCAGTAATTGAATAACTGTAATTGATTTCATATGACACTATAACCGTATCCTGCTTTCATTTTCGAGAAGCAGAAATTACTAGAAATCTCTCGGCGGCCGAGAGAAAACTATACAAGTCCGATGAGAGCATCAGTTCGTCAGTAGTTGTTATTAGTTGCTTAGTTCAACGTAAACTTGGAGTACTGACATATTTCTATGTGAGCTTCCTCTTTAGATGTGCTTTGCATTGCCTTGTGTTTATCATTCTTAATAGTTTGAAGTGTAACTACTGATTGTATTCTGTGATACTGTGAAGAGTTGTACGATTATTTTGGGGGAAAGTTCCAGAAATGTTAAGTATTTCTTTTGGTAAAATAAATTTTATTGACTCATCATCGCATTCAATCTATTACGAACTCGTAAGCACGCAACAGTACGTATCACTTAAAGGTCGAGAGAAACGAACAATCCTGTAGTCAAAAGAGCATATTCTATCAAAATGATTTTCTACAAATGCTCCGAAAAGAAGCTAATAATGTTGATCTTATAGATTCGATACTATCTCCAAATATATTAAACGTATTTCGAGAAATAAAATAAAAATATGTGTGATTTGGAGAATTTCGATTTAAAATTTTATATCGGTTTTGCTTCTTCCTGCAGATATTCAAACTTTAAACAATTAATTGCAGAAAATGACATCTCTATAAGTATTTATAAATAATTAATTATTAGTTGACCATAAAAGAAAAACCTGTTTGCAAATTGATGCGCCAAGAAAACGCACGTATACAAATGAAAAAAAAGATGTGTACACCACATGACTTCCTCATACGGAATATTAAATTATACGCATTTTTTGCTGTATTTCATTTAAACTTATTTCCTCGAATTTCATAAGAGATATATTTCTCATTCAATTTATTCAGTTCTCCTTTCGGCACAAGGCAAAAATACATAAAACCTCAAAATATCTTATTAAAAATTGAAAAATACAGAAAACTATAAAAAATAAATGCAGTTAAAACAATTTAAAGGACAATTTTTACAATAAAAATTAGAGTTACTACTCAATGAGCAATTCGGCCAGCGCAAGAAGGCAGCTTTTTCGGTGCACAAAACTGCTCGGCAAAAAGACACTGAAGGCGGAGAAACTGACTTAATTTGTTTTGGACGCTATGCTGAATCAATATATGAGGCAATTTAATAACTTAAATGATAATTCCGGAATGGATCAGGCATGATTTAATTTACATTAATAAAATAAGACGTTTTCTTTATTGTGGCGAAGCTTAGCTTTTCTAGATTGGCAACAAATTCAGTATTCAGCTAAGTTTCAAATGTGAACAAATATGGCTGTTATGTTAAACAAAATTTAGGCTGGGCTTTACTGAAACAAATTTTAAATTGCTGATAATTGTACAACTATTGCATTCAGCTTAACTAAAGACATAAAAACATTAAATGGAAGATAAGAACAACATAATTCAATCATTTTTAAAGCAAAAAATGAACAATTTACAAACATATAAGAATAAAGAAGCTGAGCTCACTGAGCCGAGTAACAGAATGGATACATAAACTGGTTATCATAAATTAAGAAAAAATCACAAAAATAGCGATAACTCCTTCAAAAATAAGACAAACCGTGTAAAATTTGAATATGTTGCCAAGTTAGAGTAGTTGAGTAAAACTGCAATATGCAAGTTAGTGGCCCTGCACTCCGAATACGTCTCCTGCGAGGAACATAAAAGTCCATGTTTGAGAGCAAGCCCACATATCTCACTGTGATAGTAAAATCAGAAATCTAAGGTAGCCAATTCTTAACAATGACCTCCAGGGATCATTTACCTGCAGAACTACGACGGAGAGCCATTGGGAGACTAGAGGCAGGATAAAGTCAGACAGAAGTGGTAAGATGGCTAAATGGGAGTCCTTTTTTTCTGTGGTTTATAGACTTTGGAGGCAATTTCAAATCACAGATTCGGCATCTAGGAGGTTCAGCCAAGGACGACCGACTGCTACGACGAGCTCCAAAGACCGATATTTGACATTATGTGCACGCAGGAATAGAACCGCTACTCGGACTCTTCTTAAATCCTGCCTTGCTGCAGTCACCGGAAGGTTGGTGCCAACGTCAACTGTGTGTAGAAGGCTTCACGAAGGGGATATGTATGCAAGGCGATCAGCCATTTGCGTGCCGCTCACGTCACGCCAAAGGAGCGACCGACTGCAATGGGCACGACAGCATGTCCACTGGACGCCTGATCAATGGAGGGCTATTCTCTTTTACGTTTGAGTCCAGGTTTAGTCTAGAAAGCGATAGTACAGTAGGCGTTATTTGATATGGAGAGAACCCGGAACCCGTTATCATCTGTTAAACATCCGTGAAAGATATGCATACGGAAGAGGCAGTGTCTGTGTTTCGGGGGGCATCTCTTTGGGTGTACGCACAGACCTCCATGTCTTTCCAAGGGAAACTGTAAATGCTCAGGTTTATAGAGGTGACATCCTTAGTGCGTATGTGCGCCTACACTGGTGTGCAAAAATTAAGGACGAAGTCGAAAAATTAGCATATCAGCTGAACGAAGAGGCAGAGCGGACAGAAAGACCAATCAGGAGATTAAGTAAGGTGATGTACGGTAGCACATGCGCAGATATGCAGGTAGACGTAATGGGGAGTGTCTGAGTAGTATAAGGCATGTTATCGGTGTAAGATCAGTATTTCTGGCAAAGAGATTGCACGCCGTATAGCAGTTAAAATCACACCAAGTTGCTGCCTCAGCGAGAAATGGCGATTAATCAATCTGTTAGACGACATCTGGATGCTTTTACCCGAGGTCGAATCATTGGAAAGTTGGAGGAAGGCCGCAGTGTAACAAGTGTGGCTGCAGAGTTCGGAATTGCTCACAGCATCGTTTCACGACTTTGGAGACAATTTCAAACTACAGGAACAGCTATCCGGGGGTTTAGTAGTGGTCGTGCACGAGGAACCACACCCGCAGATGACCGGTATATTGCCTTACAGGCCAGAAGAAACAGGCGGCAGACAGCGGGAGAAATCGCTAGACACACGACACAGGCGACTGGACGACCGATATCGCGTTTTACCCTGGCCAGAAGACTGCACGGTGGTGGTCTGTTTGCACGACGCCCTGTACGGTGTGTACCTGTAACGCCTGCCCATCGGAGAAGGCGTTCTCTCTGGTGCCGGGAACACCGGAATTGGAGAGACAATGAATGGGGACAAGTACTCTTTCCAGATGAGAGCAGATTTAGTCTGAGTTGCGATTCTAGACACATACACATCTGGACAGAGCGGGGAACACGCAATAACCCCTTCAACATCATCAAAAGGGACTGTTTTGGAGGTCGCGGAGTTCTCGTTCGAGCAGACATAATGCTTGGTAGCCGCACCGACCTTCATATCTCCCAAGGAGGTTCTTCACCTGGGATTGCTATTGTAACGAGGTTCTTCTTCCTTACACGCGTCTTTTCACAAGGCTATGGGTCCTCAGTTCCTCTTCATGGACGATAACGCTCCATCTCATCGCACAGTTACTGTCGAAGAGCTGTTGGAGAGTGAAGATATTGAACACATGGATTGGTCGGCAAGGTCTCTGGATCTAAATCCCGTCAAGCATGTACGAAACTTACTAGGGAGACCCGTGGCAGCACGTAACTTATCGCCGGTAACGATTCCGAACCTGCGATTGGTGCTATAAGAGGAACGAGCAGCAGTGTCTCAACAGCTCATTAACAACCACATATCCAGCATGCACAAATGATGTGAAACCTGCCTAGCAGTCAGGGGAGATCATATCCCCTATTAAAGACCGGATGTTTCTTGCTGGACACCCATCACAGGGATGTTTCAGCCTTAAGTCGCATTGCACTCCATGCTACTTTTTCAATAAAGCTTCTTTTTATCCCTCTGATTTCTCTTTTAGTAAGTGTTGCTGACATTACTCATGTCCTTACGTATTGGGGATCTTACTGTATTAAATGTGTTGATTTGGAAAGCTTTTGTACAAAGTTATATTGAAAAAACAGTCTCGTCCTTAATTTTTGCACACCAGTGTATATGCCGGGGCAATAGGTGATGCTTTCCTGCTACAGGACGACAACGCCAGACCACACAGACCACACAGGGCTCGCATCGTAGATGATTATCTTCAACAGGAAACAATTATGCGCATGGAGTGGCCAGCTCGATCCCCGTACTTGAATCCTATCGAGCACGTTTGGGATACTTTAGGGACACGTATAGCTGCTCTCAATCGACCCCCTCAGACCCTTGCTGCGCTTGCAACTGCTTTGCAAGAGCAATGGCTCTGGCTTCCTGTGGAACTGATAGACCGTATAATTGAAAGCATCACACATCGTTGTGTGTGCTGTACTGCTTCTAGAGGCTGTCATATTCCATATTGAAGGTTTTTGTTTCCTATAGCAAACTGACACCTTCGATTTGTTCACTTTATACATGTGCTAATTTCTATACTATTTTATTATATGCTATTTTCATAATTGCCTGGTAATTTCTTTTTATATTATTTAATACCTTACTATTTGCTGCATATTGTGGGTAAGTTTCGTAAAATTCTACATATAACTTTTTTCAGTAATAGTGATTTTTGTGATTTTTCCTTAATTTATGATAACCGGTGCTATATATATATATACATATATTTGTATACTTTTGGGGCGGTCGATTGCAACCAAAATAAGAGGCTTTTGCAGTCTTATATACGAAAATTCAGCGTTCTAAGGCTACTCGTTTTTGATTTATATCATACAATACATATATTCCTACATTCGTACATACGCACGTACGTACAGACACCACAAAAAATCTCTTCTGAATACATTTTAAATAAGTTTTGTAATTCGTTTGGGGAAAGGATTCCTGTATTCTAACCTTACCTACAGATGTGATGCAAAAACATCGTTAAATTGCATTCAATAGCGTTCAAAATGGATATTTTCTTCCAAATATGGTACCCGGAATTTTTCATGATTACAGTACTTCCTTTACTTCGTACATGGAAGTAAAGCGCGAACTTGAAATCGTACAGATAGAAGATAAACATGACATTTTTTAAATATTCGCTTGATACGTAATAAAATAAGTTAAAATATAACCTTGGTCCATTAATGCAGTACTGTGGTTACGTATGGTTAATTGTTCATTTTTAATGTGATCAAGAAGTAATTTTTGAATAAAGAGAAGCATTTTACAAAACAGTAATTCTTATTCTCCTGTTAATTTAAATTAAAGCGAAGTAAATGTTTCTTATAAAGATATGGATGTTTTCTTATATATGCCTCTTATGAAATTGTTATAATTTTTTTAAGTCTGTGATAATGCAATTCAGTGATCGTAACAACTTACAGAAGAGTTTCAAGGTCCATATAAAATGATTTCTCCGTTAACTAATTGTTAATACAATTAGTGTCAGAGAAACTTTCAGTGCCAGAGAAAATTTATTCATCATCAGGGTATACTGAGTTAAAATGCCGTTTTCTTTTTAACTTTCCTGTTTGCAGTGGTAGTTTTGTTAAAACTGAATCTTCCAAATATGTAACAAAATTGTTAAATCAATCACTACAGCTACTTAGTAAAATTTGTCTCTTAAAGTTCCTTAAAAGCCATTATAAAAAATAAATAGGAATTTATCTGAAAATTTCAAGCAGCGACTGCAGTATAGGAAAAGGAATGCATTCGAAGTATTCAAAAGGTTTTCGATAAAGAGCTTCCCAAAAACGGTTTTTGAAATCACTATGACATGCCAGGTATTCACGAATAAACTACATAAGAAACTGAAAATTTTAAGATTTGGCTGCGTTCGAAAATTTGCGTGTGATTTGAGAAAGCAAACTTTAATGGCTTAAAAATGAGAATACCCATGTAATCTTTCTTTTCAGCAAATATCAATTTACTTTCTAAATTGTTTGTAATTTTGTTAAGTCATTGTAATGAGTATATGGGAGTTATCAAATGCAGTCGAAAGCAAAAATTAACAAAAATTTTATTGCTTGGCGATGATTTAAATTCACTGGAAATGAAACATTTTGAAAATGACCCCAAAGTAGAAAAACTGTACACTGCGCAAAAAAAAGTTCTATATTTCCCGTTCTACTGGGCCGATTGACGAAATTCAACTTGCATTTCTCACTTCTCGAAAGCGCGACTTAGGAATAAGCATTATATTTACATATAGGAAGGATTGTTCTAATTTAGATATTTTGACACAAAATCGGACTTCTTCTGAAATGACATGTGAATTGTTTTCCATATTTCGATTCTATGACTGAAATTATGCCTAAATGTTAAATTTTGTAAAATTTGGTGCGAAATTTACGGAGAAATTCAAAAATTACTCAATTTTATTAAATTTAATAAAAAAACGGCGGAAGCGTCAAATTATTAAATTTAATAAAAAGCAACGGAAACGGCAAGTGTTTTAAATGATAGCTTATGACTGTGCACACACATTATAATACGACTACTTTACAGTTTTACACCATCATTGAGGTATATCCGTAACTGGATCAAAATGCTAATTTCAGGAATTGGTTGCTTAATTTTTTGATACTGCTTGATTTATTGTTACCTACTATTTTAATGTTACAAAATAAGTCACGAAGCTATAATTGTATAATATCTCAAATCATTCTGTGAGCCACGCTAGTTCTTGCTTGGGGGGGGGAAGAGTTTCATTATGCCTTTAGCGCAACTTAGGATACGTAATAGATTTATATATAGCATTGTTCGAATATAGGAATTTCAACACAAAATGGGACTTTTTCTGAAATGACATTCCAATGTTTTTCCAAATTTCGATTTTACCACTCAAATTACGCCAAACTGCCAAGCTTTGTAAAAATCGCACTAGTAATTTTTAAAAAATTAGCTCTCAAAATTTTAGCCTCTCCAATGTTAATTGAGTTTGGTATATATTTATTAATAATTTTTTTGATTCGTTTTTGATTTTTTTTTACTTTTTGATTAACTTATTTGATTCATCCTTTTACATTTCGAAATTTAGGTTCATTCCAAATAAAATTTTCGCATTTTTCATGATTTATTTTTTAAATTTATAATTTTAAATAATTTTTATAAATTT
>KK121787.1:171870-204488 GCA_000611955.2 Stegodyphus mimosarum
ATTTGTATTTTAAAATAATTTTTAAAATTTTTTTAAAACGATTTTGAATTATAAGCTGTAAAAGTTTTACCGTCATCTTAAAGTAGATGTATTTCTAAGCATACGTGCAAAAAAATTTTGCACGAGTGTTTTATTCATAATTTCCGAAGATATACGTGAAGTTATGTATTGGCGAGTTATGAAATTTGACATATTAGCGATAGTAACATCAAATGCGGTTTTAGCACTTTGTTAAAATTATTTGATAGTATAACACAATGACTTATTTTTCGTTCGTCTGCAACGGGAATAAAAAGGAAAATAGGTTGCTATAAATTAAGAAGTTCGCCAAGTGAATTATTTTTGTCGCAAACTTTGAAAAAAATTCGAAAGGATAAATTTTTGAATTTCTCAGTAAATTTCGCACCAAATTTGACAAAACTTTATATTTAGGCTCAGTTTGAGTCGTAGAATAGAAATATGGAAAACTATTGTCATGCCATTTCAGAAAACGCCCATATTGTGTCAAAATACCTATATTAGAACAATGCTATATATAAATCTAATATATATCTTAACTCAAACTTTCGAGACGTGAAAAACGAAATTTGAATTTCGTCAATCAGCCCAGTAGAACGGGAGATATAGAACTGTCCCAATTTTTCCCCTCGCAGTGTACCTATATGGAATGTCCGAATCTGTTTGTTTCGAATAGAAATGGCTAAAAGCTCTCAAATAAATAACGAAACACTGAATTTAGATAGTTTTCATTGAAAACGCAATAAAAAATTCTGCTTACTGATAAAATGTTACTTAAATTCTCTAGCTAAAGCGAAACATGTCTACATTCAAACATTGGCATGATAAAATGAAGGAAAATTAAAGACGAGGCCAACGCTTGTCTGTGCAGTTTAAGGTAACTAACTATATTATTAGTTGGTTGCTTCAAAGATACCACAGAAATAATATTTAAGTCAAAATAGGGATATATTTCTAAACAAATGCTGTCTTATCTTCTCTCAATAGTGTAAATGAAAAAATATGCTAAAATTAAGTAAATACATGGATAAATCTTATAAAAAGGCTAAATTAATACGAAATGTTTTTTAAAGTACGTGTATTAGAAAACAGTGGTTCTAACAAAGTTTAAAATTATACACATTAAGTGAATTATAATTTTTGCTACCGACCTGCGAATTCATAAAAGTCAAAGAAAATATAATTTATTACGTTCGCTTGCTTATAGTATTGCCGTTGGTACTCAAAATAGTCTTTGCATTTGAGTTGTAATACTTCTGAATCTTAAGCTTTAATTGCTTAAGCTTCCTGCCCCTGATTATCTCATTCACAATGTATGCAGAAAAAAATTCATTTCTTGTTCATGTTTTGCATACTCAAATGCATATCTTTTGTTGGAAATCTGACATTTGTTCTTCCATTTTATATTTCACTTGAGAAGAATTTCTTCCATAGATATTGCTTACTTCTCTTACACATTTGGAGTTGTTCTAATAATTTACATTACAAAGTAATCTAGGCAAATTCCTAGCTATACAAGAATTATTTTGAATATTTACTGAAACTGAAATGAATGACGTAGCAAATGTGTAACGAGAAGAGTGCAAGTTAAAATCTTCTCTATGAACGCTTCTTTTCTTAGTCCTTCATATGCTTTTCCTTTATTATCAATTAGGTTCATTGTGTTCCTATCTTCTCACTAATTTATGAAGTATTCTTACTTGAATACCTATATTTGACAGAATTTATTTAGTTGCCTTTTAGGTGCATGTGCCTTTTGATCAATGTATGCGAAGTGAGGATCTCTAACTTCGAATAGTTCCAAGCACTAGCATTGTCTTTCTTCATCCTTTTTTAAGAATGCAGCCGATTCAAAGAGAAAATGTGTTTAGTACTATGTGGAATGTATCTGATTTATTTATCCCTTATGATGGTCATAGGAAATTAAATGTTATACATGTTCCAGTTGTTTAATTGAAATAATTGCTTCTTTAAAAATATATTCCTTCATAGATTAAATCGTACTAAAATGTGTGAATATTTTTTAAGTTTCCCGCTATGTTGGATCATGGAGTCTATGTCAATATTGTCTGCTATATATGGCATTTATGCGTAATTTTATTTGCTAAGTATGGTATCCATTATAAATCTCAATATTCTCAAAGAGCTGTAAGAGTTCAGTGTTAAATAAGATAATGTCAATTTGAAATTCTTATCTTAAGTTAGAGCAAATGTGTTAAAACTTTTATCTTAACTACTATATTGGATCATAACATGAAATTCATGTCAATATTTCATGGTATATGTGATGCATGCGAGATTTTATTTGCTAAGTAAGATAAATTAAAGGCCAAATATTCTCAAAAAGTTGTAAGAGTTCAATAATAAAATTTGAAATCCGTATTTTTTAACTTACGTGAGAATGAATATGTTAAAATTATTTGACTCATAAAAATGTCAGGACTGAGTGTTCGGTGTATACTCATGGCGCATATATTCGTGAGTTAGTTGAAGTCCTGATCTTGAACAGGGAGCTGAATGCAGCTATGTTCTGTGGCAGGATACTGTGGTTAAGTGTTAGAATAACTGCACGTAAGAAGGATTTAAAATCCTCTTTTATTAAACCACTATTTACAGCCACTTCCCAACTCGGGAGGGATAACCGCACTTGGGTCTAAACTGAACAATCAAATACCTTAAAATAAAGTGAATAGAAATTAAGTAGTCGTTGCTCACAGAGCTGTAAACGCGAGGTTGGCCGCAATGCTAAATGATCAATGGTGAGTAGCAAGATTTAGCTAATACTAACGCACTTAGATTATTTCAATAAGTAACAGCGTAACAGCACTACGGCTTAGAACTTAAATACTAGCTAGTCAGGCGAACGTCGAACAGAGCCGCAGTGATCTGAGACTAAAAGCTCTCTCACCCTGAAAAGTTCCTCGCTAACCCTTTTAAATACCAAACTTGGCTCCACTGCAAATTAGCATAAAGCTGACACGCGCTCATTCTAACGGGAAGTTGAAATAAGAACTCATAGGAAAGGGAAATTAAAATAAAACTTTGTTAGTTTAAACTAAAACCTTACAAAAATAATGATAATTCTCGCTGAAAAAATAATTTAAGTTGGAAATTTTTATATTCCAATTTGGGATAAGGCGAGAAGCTTTCATTTCCATGCTTGAACATTGAATAAAAGTAAAACAGTAAAATAGAATCCGACATACTTTGCATAAAGTTTCAAGAAATTAAAACAATCATTAATAATTAGTACAATATATTAGAAGAGAAGGTTCTGAGTATTTCCGCATAACAGTTAATATTATACAAAATAAAAAATGTAATATTTTGCTTATGTAATCTAATTTAATTTTATAGAATCAACTTTGTATGGATTGGTTAAAGTTGATTTTGAGTTACCCAAAATATTATCCACGAAGGTCTGAAGAGTAAACTGTTTTACATGTAAATTCCAATTTAAATTTCATAAACAAAGAAATATTTGTAAGTTTAATTCTGCAGAAAAGGAAAATGAAACACGAATAAGTATTTAAAGCAAAGGGAAAAGCTGAACTTGAAAAAAAAGTGTGACAAGAAAAAATTTAAAAGTGCAAAAAAAATTATATTTGCAAAACCAAAAGAGGAAAATAACGAAAAGAAAAAAATTTAAATTTATTTTCGAAATAAATTCTAGGAAGAAGGAAAAAAACAAAATTGCCTTTGTGTAAATAGGAAAGTAGAAAAAATTAAACTTATGAAAATAAATATTACTTTTGTAAAATAAATGAAGTTAAACGTAAACAAAACGTTTCAGAAGGTAGAAGTAAAAAGGAAAAATTTAAACTTAAAATTATTAATTTTATAAAAAAAAATTGGAAGGGAAAACTTGTAAAAAATTGTAAACTTCTAAGCAAATATTACTTTTATAAAATAAAAAATGTGAAAAGGCAAGAAAAAAAGCTTTTTAGAAATAAAAATATGTAAAAGCTAAAACTATGGAAATTAAAAATAAAATTTGCCTTTGCAAAAAAAAATTTTTTTTTAAATACGGTATGAAAAAGTAATAAATTAAACTTAGTAAAAAGTGAGAAGGGAAAAAAAGAAAATTCAAATAAATGTTTGTAAAATAGAAAGAGAAATTAAATTTCTAGAAAAATCTTACACTTAAAAATACAAATAATAAATATAAATGACTTGGAAAAACCATAATAAATCTATGTCTTATAGCACAAGGAGAAAGAAACATGCTGATTGGTTGAAATAGAAAGGATGCTTTTAACACGATTCTGATTGATCCTTAAGAGTCCCGCGGATGCACAGAGGCCTTAGCACGTTGGAAGGGACGTATGTATGCGCAATACTCCAGGCATGGACCTGATAAGAGAAGGTCCATGTATGAAGATCCTTTCTTATAAGGTCCATGATTCCAAGCTGGTGACCTCATGGTCGTTTCCAGTGCTCCACAAAATCAAAAACATTTGAAGGGCTATATGCAGAGCTTTGTGGTTGAGTTCGGGGTCTACCATGCTAGAGTTTCTGGTTTCTAAACACAAATGTGTGGTAGTTTTTAAAAATCTTGCAATTGTTCTAAATTTTTTCATTAAAAAATACTATACTAAACTAAGATAATAGAATCAATAAAAAATAAAATTATTATTAAACAAGTTTGTCAAGTACAAATTAAATTATTAAAATTCATAAAAGAAAAGTGATGTCACGCCCAAAAAGCGTGGGCCAAGAGGTCTTTGCCACAAAATAAAAAAATTGAACAACGTTGTCGTAGCCACAAAAGGTAAAATTATCATGCATGATGTCATTCAACCTATGCATGTCAGTTCTGGGTAAATTCAAGATGTCGCTCATGAAGCTAATCTGAGGTGTCACCTGATCCGATATGGCTATGTCGGCCACATCAAAGGCGGGGCATCATTTCATTTCTTGCGCTACCTACTGCTCTATTATATAATGACTTCCGGGGTGGCATCCTTTGTCCGCACGAGGACCTTCGTTTACTACATTTGAGCTTACGCGCCAATAAAATAATTAAGCCAACTTATAACTTATTTTATTAAATGTGTAGTCTTAGGCTCCATTCAGACGGTGGTATAATTGTCATGGAGGTATAATCATAAGGCATAAAATGCAGGAGCTCCGTTCACACCTGCCAGACGTCTAAACAGTAGCCAATTACAGAAGATAAATTTGCACGTGCGTGGATGCGTCTACAACTTTCCTGCTCAATAGGTTTCGCGCGTTCGCTGTGAATTGTCGACTCTTATATTAAATCAGCACACAGCTGAAAACTTCGAACTTCATGCCAAAACCTTTAAACCAGTTTTTGTTCAGACGGTAGCAAAATCTGGTTACCTAGCAACGAAGCTCGGCTTAAACCGGTTATGACATTTATGCTATTATCTAGATGGAGCCTTAGATTACGTTACCCTGCATTTGAATTTAATTGTCTGTTATCACTTAATTTGAAGAGCCACAAGTGGTGGTTTCATCTGTTGCCCAAGTCGACTCTAGTGTTCAGTTCAGATTTAAAAAAAAAGTTATTTAAAAACTTCTCTTGTATTTATGAGCTCTTAAGATGTATCGCTAACTAACTAACTTGTCTAGTAGCATCTTCAGGTCATAATTTCAGATTTCAGGTCAAAAGACATTCTTCTTTAGTATAGTAAAGTAATACGAGGAACATAAAGGTGGATAGCTATTTTTTAACACTTTGCACTTTTTGTTGCAGCCAGCTTCCATATACCTTGAGACGTAATATTCGAAAGACCAAATTCTAGAGGTGAGATGAATGTCAGTTAAACTGAATCTCATTGTGGGACTTATTCCTTATCAATAATTAGAAAAAATTTTCGTATTGATATACACATGTTACCGAACACATGAATCACACACGATGCAAATTTGCACCTTTCCGAGAATTACGCTCAGAAATGTTTATGTAATTCGGGGATAAACACTTCACTGAATCTTTGCATTAATGTTGTGTCGCGCTGAATTTCTGTTAATTTCATCTCTAACTCGGTTAAATACTTTTGTAAATAAACCTACTTAAGCGTACTTTATAGCATCCAAAGATTACATATGCATTTCGATTGAAATTTAAATTTTTATTAATATATTATAATTATCGTATTTATTCGCATATTTTCCCTTAGTATTGAGTACAAACTTCTGAAAATTTTCAAATACTTATGTTATTATTCCCTTCCTCAAGGAGTTCGTAAAATGTTCCTACCTCAATTTTAAAATGAATTCATCTACGTATTCTCTTTCTTCTTGGATTCGCAGCCACTGCGATGCGAAACAGAAATGCGATCTGAAGTCGTTCATGACCACAACATTGTGTGAGGAATTCTCAACATATGCTGTTTTTAAAACTTCTGTGTTTTTACTGCTGAAGCGAAGATAGATTATTGAATCACTGAGCGCGAAGAAAGCGATCTTTAATAAAGTTAAAAAGACAAAAAAAGTTTATATTATTTAGATTGAGTCTAAAAAGACGCTGTTTAACCCCGACCTCAGTGAGAGACTAAGAAACCTTATCAAACTCTCTAGTCATTAAAATCTGGATCCCTCCTGATTTTTAGTTTTAGTCCTCCTGAAAGTTAGACTGTTCATAATCTATTATTTGTCGTAACTCTGAAAAATCTTCTTACATTAACGGAATAATTTGGAAGAAAATTACTACGTTATTGTGACTAAAGTCATAAATGTCGCTAAAAAAATACAGCAGATGTTAGTTTCTAAAGCATAACTAGATTAAGCAAAAAAGCGCGTGATTAAGATTTGAGGGAGGTTATTACTGTGGAAGTAACTGTCAGGTTACTACTGTGTTGAATGGCGGCAGATAGTGAGTGCATCTGACTCCTTATAATGATTGGGTATGCTTGTGAGGTTGCGTAATTCTAATTGCATTATTGAACACAGCACATATTTTTTTTTTACATTTACGAGATTCTCTTTACAAATACATATATAATTCATGACTAACATAGACAGTTAATGAAATGTAATACAGCCCTCGTAGTGTGAGGAGTCTGCTAACGAGGGTCCCTCTAGTCGAGAGTTCAAGAGCATTCTAGGTCTCTCTAGTCGAGAGTTCAGTAGCAGTCTAGGTCTTTCTAGTCGAGAGTTCGACAACCTTCTGATATGCTATTCCGATGACAAAAATCTTTAGACTGAATTCACCACGCCTCCTTAATTTTTCAGTAGTATTTTACATCCTCTGATTGGTTATACCTAGAACGATATCAGGAGTAAAATCAGATCATTGGTTTGTCACCCCTCTTGAAATCGAGAGGCTTTGACGACAGACACGGTGCAGAACGCAAAAATCTCCTGACACTAGTCATGAAGTTATGTCTCTTGCACTGTCAACTGGAACGAATTATTGCATCTGAGATGTCAGAAACATGTCATGTAACATTTCGTAAAAACTTGGAAGCGGTGACTTGCGGGGACCGCACACACGGTTAATTTATCTGTGTGGTGCTCCGCAACTTAAGAAAAGGGGCCATTAGAAAAAGGTACTTGGGGTCGAAGAAAAGGGACACCACAAAAATTTCTATTTCCTGGTTTTACCACGGAATATATGGTACAGCTAAACCAAAAGAGAGAGAGAAGGACTGGAAATAAACACAGGCTGTAAATGTTTGTGGAGGCATCAAAATCTCTTTAACCTGTTCACGGCCTGTTCTTAAAATTGCATTTAATAAAATTTACTGGACATATAGTTAAGCTTTTTGAGAAAGAGTCATTGAATACATTCAATGAGAAATTCGGCGAAATATTTCCGATTGAATACTTTACTGTAAAAAAAATATTTTTTCATGCTTATATACTATAATCAAGCAAAACAAAACAATGGTGAAGTTAAGACTGAATATTTTTTGATTTTCCTTTCAAACGTGCATCTAACACATGCATAAATACATACGCATATAAATATATGTACAATAAGAAAAGAAGTGATATCAAGTAACTCAGCTTTCGTGTCCTCTGGGACTTGAGTTTCCTACTCAATGGACTTTTTTTCTTATGCTTATACTACTACCATACATCGCAAAATATTCGAGCGAATATTTTATACCAGTATTCTCTAGAGGAAACATAGCTTTCATTTCGATACGTATCAAAGAGATAGAAAATTTCGGTTATGAAATAATATGTCTGAAGAAAGGGTTGTGAATGTAGGATACTGCAGTTGCATTATTTTATCAATGGATACTGTTTACTATTTCTATGCTAGTGTTTATTTATTTATTAATAACGAAGAAACTATATTCTTTTAGATGTATTTTTACACTAATTAACAAGTAAATTCCATTTGTTATTTCAAATATAAATTATATTATAATAAATAAGTTTGATATTAGATGGAGTAAGTAACAAATGATTTGGTCAATGTTATTACATAGACATGTAATAAGGGAGGATTAAATTTTAAGGGGTTTAAGGGGTTGAGGTACACGGTGTGTAGAACTCGGTATATAGAGCTACTACTACAGAGCTGGTAGCAACGATGGCTGTAATACGGCTGAACATCGAGACAAAACGAGCTTTGATGGCAGATACGAGTTCTCTATTCCATGCAGCTTTAACTCTGTGCCAGAGTTCATAAATTGTAGTGGCTGATGATTGGTGGCATGTCACTCTGCCACCCTCTCGACAATTCAGGTGTTCTTAGTTGGTGAAAGATCTAAGTAATTGCAACAGTCGAACACCCTCTGTACCAAGAAACGTCAGGATATCACAGGCAACATACGATCGTATGCAGAACCACGGGCCTTCATAAGTCAAATATGCAACAGCGACTGTCCCCATCGCCGACTACGCGAACAAGAGGTGACCGGTATGTGTAACCAGTGACATCCCATATCAACGTGCCAGGCGAAGTCCATATGACGATGACGCATGTAGGTCACCAATATTCGTTCTCCTTGGCGCATCCACATATAGATACGTCCATCATGACGCTCAGTACTGTAAAAAGGACGCAGTGCCATTCCTTTGTTTAGTGTCGTCGTTCGTCGGATTATTATTGACGGGCTTGTCTTTGCTTCAGCGTCAAAGGAAACCGCATCAATAGGCGTCGCTCTGACAATCTATGGTGTTGCAGACGTCATCGCACTGTCCATGTGAACATTTATCGTCCTTCACACGAGGCAAGTTCCTGACTCCGGATTACGTGACGTGGCTGTACGATTCCGCAAAGTCGGAAATATAACATGTTTGTCCTGTCCCGCTTTAGTGGCCCGGAGCCGCTGCGATCCTTCTTGGCATTCAGTATGTCTCTCCTAGACCTATCGATTCCATACTCGGCTGAAATTCATGGGACACCGACCAGTATGCAATGTTGCGGAATGATAAATGGCAGTTCCGACAGGCCACTATCCTACTGTGGTCGAATTTCGACATTACCATCATATCTGATACAGTATATAAAAATTGGAGCATAAGTTTTATTAACATTAAAAGTAGATACAGTTTTACTGTATTAAAAATGCTTATAGTCCTGTTTTAGTCAAAACATCACACTAGCGAATTAATATATAGAAAACAATACTGTTATATGCTATCTCATGTAATATTAAGCAAAAAGAAACATAATTGTTTTGTGAATTTTACATAATTTAATCTTAATCTCTTTTTTTAAAGTTAAAAATGTTTTCAGGGAAACCTTATGAAATTTTTTGGACACTTGCGATAGTTATGTTTACGTTATGTTACTGCCGTGTATATGTTACAGTAAAAGTAATAAACTGGTGATTATGTATAATAACCGGTAGTTATGCATAATCACTAAATTTGATAAATATAATAAATTTTTGAAAATTTATCAAATTAACCGGTTTGTCTGCATAATTCCCAACTCGTAATGGTAAATATGATAAATATCATGAATGAATGGGCCAGTAGAATAGAGTGCAGTTTTTTTTTTGAGTAGTTACTACTTAGAAAGATATTTTTTCGTTGGACACTATGGCGTAAGAGACCACGAATTACAGTATTTTATATTTTACAATTAAAAAGGTCAATAAATGGTTATTTTAAGTCACATACATTTCTTTAGCCTGAACGAAATTTGAGTAAGGGACTGGCAGGTGTGAAATGAAAAAAATACAATTTACATCAACTTGCACAAAACAGTTGCACATAAAAAAAAACTAAGCCTATATTCTATTCTAGGGGAAAAGCGTTTTTCAAATAACGTTAAATGCTATTACTATAAATTACTAAATATTTTGAGTTTACTTATTTAAGCATATTAGACTGTTATTACATTTAGAATTACAAAGTTTGCTAGATTTTCTACATTTGCACTTATCAGACTTGCATTTTCCATTACAAATACATCGCTGATATCCCTGACCTCCAGAAAGCGATGTCTTTCTAACGCGTTCTCGAAGTGATATTGCTAGATCTGGAACATTGTCAAGCAAAATAAATTTTTCTTCACAAATTTTGAATTGATTTCTGGTATACAACTGTAAAAGTCTTCCTTGTTTCATTCCTAACTGATAAAACTCTTCATTTTGAACTTCTAATATCACCACTAATAAATTTCGGGAATCACTTCTTGCTCTGTTAACATCTGGTATTCGTAGTTTCACTGTGTCATCAACTTTATCAGCAGGAGGACGTAGATTCACTGTGTCACCAACTTTACCAGCAGGAAATTTAAGGTTTGAAACTTGCAAAATTTTCTTTGCTTGTAATTCTAAACCTTCTTTAACACTCACTCTATGTTTTCTTACTTGCTCTTGGCTGCATAAAATATCTGTCTGGAGAAGAGTGACCTCTGCTTTATTCTCTTTCTGAGTCTTAAAATTAACTTCAGATGGAAGATCATTTTGAGATAGATCATTATTGTCCATGTTAGAAGCATTTTCTGTTTCGCTGTTGGTGTTTTCGGAAGCATTATTAACTGTTTCGATTAAGGCCTGAAGCTCTTCTTCAGTTCTAAGAAATTAGTATGTTAGTTATTAGGACACAGTGTGATTCCAAATGTTTGGACAAAGCAAGTTCTATTAAATGTTAAAAAGTTTTACTGAATATTAACTGAAAGCAGGGGTTATAGTTATCAGTAAGCGGTAAAATTTATCTATGATTACCATTATGTCAAAAGAGGAAATTTTGATCATGTTGCTGCTGTTGTCCCCTTATCTGAAAGAAGCCCACCAGCGGCCGAGTGGTAAAGTCGCTGAACACTAGTAGTTTGGTCCGAGTTTCGAATTCCACGAACGGTCTGACTGTATGGGAGTTTTTGTAGTTTTTCTCATGTGTAACGTGTATACGAGTTTTAAGTGTTAAGTTTCTTTTAGAAAGTTCTCCATGAAAGCGTCCCTTCCTTTACGCACATAGCCCTCGAGAGCTTTGCCGTAATCAAATAAATTAAACCAAACCTTACCTGAAAGGATCTCGATCAGGTCTGGGAATTCATAATGGATAAGAGATAATAAGCACTTTTCGTTGACCAGGGCCTTAGTCACTTTATAGGGGATAATTCTGTTTCGCAGAGAGCTTGTGGTTCTACAGTTTTTAAGCATCTTAGCGCTGCAAAGACACTTACAAATACTCATGTCTTCTCCGTGATTCGAACAAGGAAGCCTCACCATGCCACCAGGGTTGCAATATTGATCATTCAAACGGTATAAGTTGCTCCATTTGTATTACAATTATTGGCTATCTGGTTTTTAAAATAAGACACATGAGTAGTTCAATTCAACTTTGAAGCATTGTCCGATATTAAAAATATAAATTGTAATTTTGAGTCAACTCCCAAATTTCACAGTATAAGAATAAGAGTCTATATCAGCTATTATTTGTTAAACTTTTCTCAAATGGATTACTCTCATAGGCATCAAATGAATTTTTCTCTTCACACTTTTTCAAATAGCTGTAGGCATAATTTAAAAATCTACTGCTGCAGAATATTTAATTAATTTTAATAGCTACGCTATTCTACTGAAAAAATAAAGCACTAAAAACTTCACAGCCTTAAAATCGACTTGCATGAGACCTTTTTTCTTTCATTTTACCGACATTCCCTGTTCAAGCAATATTTCACTTTAAAAACTAAAGAAAAAGAATGAAGCGAGTGGAAAAAAAGGGAAAAAAGAAAGCTTTATTTTGTTCCCACCCATCTGGGTTCCCCGTTGAGGAGGGAAATTGAGACAAAAGGATGGGGAAAGAAAGAACTAAACTCGAAGAAGGCAACCGAATTTCGCCCCTTTCGGAAATCCGCCCCTGCTCGTTATTAGGAATAGACCTGTTTCGCGAAGCTTGGAATCGACTTCGGTGTTAGCAGGCTCAGGAAACTCAGGTTAATCCAGGATTGGTCCTTTTCAAGAGAGCTTTTTCTCTATTTTACTTCTGTCTATTTCTTCCCTCTAATCCGATGTAATGGCGCAAAGGTTACTCAGAGCTTAAGCCTGGAGCAGTGGATGATTCTGTAGAGTTCCTTTTTATTTCTCTTTTTGATTATTATTATCTTCTTTCTAAGACAGTTTGGGAAGTTCCAAGAGAACTGGTCAACCGATTATGATCGCTGTTATTTGTTCTACAAGACCGGCAGCAACTAGACATAAAGCCTTTTTTATTTCGCTTTCCTAAAGAATAACACTTTATTATCTAGCGTTTAGAGTTATTGTAGCATCTGTATATGGCATGTTGGATTCATATTTGAAGCATATTGGTCAAATCTGAATTGGCATGTAAACTGTAACAGACATATTTATCCTTATCAATGGCCAAAACGCTATCAAGAATTCGGAAAGTTTGGCATATTTATTTACCATAAAAGACCCTAAAAATTACGTCTATGCGGACATAGGTCTAGGATTACTAAATCAGTGATGAATATGAATATAAATTTTAGATTTGGAGAAAAACAGTTTATTTAAATTATAAGTTCTAATATTTAACTTAATGAATAGGTAAAGTAGATACTTAAAAAGTAAGTATAAATTATTTTCTTTGCTTTAAAAATAAATTAGACGCCACATTATCAACTTATTTGAACAAATTTGAAAATTTTAAAAAGCATAGGCATGCGTGTACCCAAAACACTTTGCACTTTGTTAAGTACAGATACCGTTGCAGAACTCAAGGAACTAGACTTTTTATGATTTGCATGCCTAAAATATGCTCATTAGAAAGAAAACGAACAAGCAAATTTTCGATTCTGTTGCTTAGGAGCCATGCAGCAATTCGATAGCTGGTGAAAAAGAAATTTACACTATCGGCTCACAGGAATTATTAACACATATAGCATTTAACGCTTTGCACCAGAAAATTCATTAACCCCATCTAAAGAATTATTAGAAATTCTAAACTTGCGTGCTGGTTCGTAATGGATTGAATCTACTCAGACCCAATGATAGCTTGATACAATTTATTTTTCCAAAAGAAACACTTTTCACTTCTGGAACTTTTCACAAAAACATTCGTACAACTCTTCTCCATGTGACAGCGCACAGCCAGTAATTACAGCATCCCAAGCTGGATAGTGGATAATCGCTAACTAGTGGATGGTGGTAAGCGTCGCTAACCGTACGGAAGGGTCCAGTTTCGAATCCCGGAGAAGATATGGATGTCTGTAAGTGTATAGTGCCCGCATAGCATAGTCTCCGTACGGCATGGGAGCACTCTAAATATGCGGCGAGCTGAAAGTCCTCTCTCGAGAGGTTCGTGGTACGAGAGGTAAGGAGACTCGTCCCCCCAGGATGCTCTCGCGGAGTCCCGCAAAATTGGGGTGGGAGGTCGGAATTAAACAAAGTAATACTGACACCTGCATGAAGCTCAAGGCTTTAAACGACTGGCGCAATCTTGCTACTACTCGTGGGCTTGCTCTGATGTTACTGTCAGACAAATGAGATAAGTCATAACACCAACAACAAACTACTAAGCATGTTAAACACAAGGCTATGCAAAGCGTATTTAAAGAGAAAACTCGCACGGAGACGTCTCAATGCTCCGTACTCAACTCTGAACCAAAAACTGAGTAGGACTCCAACCGGTCTTATGCAGTTCCCCCCCCCGCCGAGAAATTTTCAGTATTTTTGATTTCTTGAAATTGCTGGAAGGCATAGTTATAATCACTAACGGCCGGATATGGTAACAGTTACAGAGTGATAGGATCACTTATAATTAATTACACAGGGATCGGACCAAAATGTCACCAAAAGGCGCCAAATTTAGCAACTTTTGGCGAATTTCGCCAAATTTGCTGAGAAAAATTAGTTGCCAAAACCATCGCCAGGTCAGAGTTGTGGCGCTAATTTGGCTAGATAGTTAATGGGTCTCAATGGTAAATGGATTTGCCCATATATCTACAATTATTTATACGTGTACGAAATTCTTAATAACATAAATAATGAATCTACAAACGCAAATGTTTCATGCTTCAGGGTCATCATAAACATGATTTTGCGAGTAAAGTGATCATAGATTGAATGAGGAAGGCCTTGTAATCGCGAAAACTTTCAATTTTACTTAATCGAGCAAAATGTTGTGCACAAGTTTTGAGCAATATTTCAAAATTAAAGGCAACTGCAGATACTCTGCGCGGTCTTATCTTCTATTTACAAGCTGCAAGAAGAATGATATTCAAAGCTAACAAATAAACACTGCCGATTTTATAGTGTAGACATTATCATTTTTTTGGAAGCAAGAGATGTGAAAAAGGAGCAATGCCCTCGCCAGGACTCGAACTTCAGACCTCTCGAATACTCGCCGAGTGTGCTGAGGCTAAGAAGGCAGGGAAAACACCTTACACACTCCCCCTTTTAAAGCGGGACTGAGGATTAGGGGACCCAATCCCCAAATCCTGGTAGAGGAGAATCATCATCCACCGCCTGTTTTAGTTCGAGGGCCACTGTAGAGTCATTAGGATTGTTTGGAAGCAGAAGATGTGAAAAATGAGCAATGTCCTAGCGGAAACTGGAACATCGGACAAAGAACGTCTATGTAAAGAAGGCAAGGCTCCATAGACGTAATGTAAACCAGTTTGTCTTCTACGCCGCTAGAAAGAAAAGGGAACATTCGACAAGGGATTTGGCGACGGAACCTGTTGGCGAGAATTTCTCCTCTGTGATGTACCGGACCTGGCCGAGATTTTCCTCCTGCGCCACGTGTATAGGAAATTGAGGAACACGGGTTAAGATGAATCGTTCTTTGACCTGGGAAATGATGAAATATTAGGTGAAGTTTCACTTCCACTGGTTGTTGAACTTGCATTATATATATCGCAGTTTGATGTCTAATTTATATCCGTCAATGTGGAGGGTAAAAGAAATGGAGTCACACAGTTTTAAACTCTTGATAAACGTGACCGTCGAACCTGTTCGAATTTCGACATCAGGTTTGAGCTTTGGCGCTTTTGGCGACAGATATTTTACGCATGCCCTTTTCGTTCGAAGGGAGCCACTTCTGCTGCGGCAAAGTTTTCCTTCTTAACAATACATATTCTTTGTCTCGGATCTCTCGAATAATCGCCGAGCGTGCTGACCATTACACCACGAAAGCATGCTAAGAAGGCTTGAGAAATACCTAATAAAAGGATCAGCCAGCTTACGAGTTGCTTTTATCACAGAATAAGTTTGGTCACGTCCCATCAAAATATGCTTCGACCATTAAATTACACTTAAAGATACAAGCTCGAAAATGTCCTGATACCATTTGAAGACGTGAATAATTGCTATAATGAAAGAGTTGTTTTCTTACATTGATACAATTCAAATTATATTTTTTCTTTATAAATCAATTCCCTTCTACTGAACACTATGGATACATTATAAACAATATTATTCCGGAAACTGAAAAATATTCCAAGTAAATCTGTTGCATTATAAATGTGATCAAGTCTGCAAATTTTACTGCGAGGGAAGAGTACATGAGTGCACTTACAACTTTAACTTACAGGTAACAATACGCCTTTGTCAGATTGTGTCCCAATTTTGAAGGAGAAAATCTTGAAGAACAGGCCCAGGTGTCTTCTACCTTTCTTCCCTTGGTCGCCACTGAAGATGATTTTTGACTAGCTGTGTATTTTTGACTGACTATCTATCACCCTGCAAGAGGATTTTTCACTGTCGCACAGCAAAATTGAAATAAATGCTGAGAACTGACATTATATTCTTTCGAATAAGCCAGTGAATGCTACAGAAATTATTGTGTTAAAGGGATGCTTCATATGTAACTAATTATCTAAAAGCGTATGTAAAGGCGATATCTAAGTTAAATTTATAAAACTGAGCTCTCCATGACCTTGATATTGAGATTGTATACGCGCAGGCTATCTTTAAATCAGGTATCATATATTCAAAGTTGATAGAACTGAATTTCGAAATAATTACATTTGTCGTGCAAATATGAATTTTCACTACAGTATTTCCTTGCCTATTCTTCCTTTTTCACTTCCTTGTACGAAGTAAAAAAGAAGTATTGTAATCGCAAAAATTTCGGGTACCATATTTCAAGAAAAATATCTATTTTGACGGCATTCGAATGCAATTTAAGGTTCTTTTGAGTGACATCCGTATATAAGGACAGAAAAAAGAACTGTCTCCCCAAGTAATTATAAACTGATTTAAAACGGATTCTAAAGAGACTTTTACGTGTCGTCTGTGCGTACGTACGTATGTATATATGTATTTCGCATAACTCAAAAATGAGTAGCCTCAGAACCTTCACATTTTGTATACAGTACTGCTATAACATGTAGATGCGCACTGCGCATTTTAGTTGCAATCGGCGGCACCAAAAGTATATAAGTATATATGTATCTACTCTGTTATTCGGTTTCGTGAGCTCAGTTTCTTTATTCTTTTAAATTTGTAAATTGTGCATTTTTTGCTTTAAAAAGAATGAATTATGTTGTTCTTATCTTTCGGTTATGATTTTTATGTCTTTAGTTAACCTTATAAGGTATTTCTCCCCCTTCTCCGCATGCCTTCGTGGTGTAGTGGTCTGCATGCTCGATGCGTAACCGAGAGGTCCGTGGTTCGATTCCCGGCGAAGGCGTTGCTCATTTTTCATGTCTGATGCTTCGAAATAACCTAATGTCTCTACAACCTGCATGCAATAATTGTGGCATTATCAACAATTTAAAAGTTTTTTAAGTGCGGCTAAGCGTAATTTTTAGTTATCATAGCGGCCATATTTGTTTACATTTGAAGCTTAGCAGAATAGTGGATTTGTTGCCAATCTAGAGAAATTAAGCTTCGCAACAACAGAGTAACGCCTTCTTTTATTATTGCGAATTAAATTATGCTTGATTCATTCTGGAATCATCATTTAAGTTATTAGCTGGGTTTTGCGTACAAATTGTAATTTTAATTGTAAAAATTGTTTTTTTAATTGTTTTAACTGTACTTGGTGTTTTATGTTTTTCTATATCTTTCAATTTTTAATAAAAATATTTTGAATTTTTATGTATTTTTGCCTTATCGCGAAGTGAGAACTGAATTAATGAGTAGCGCATCCGCATTGGGTAAGCGACGCTGAATCGTCTGTGGAAAACTGTTTCTTTTTTATTTGCTTAATTTCATTTATACATCGTTTTAGATTTATTACAGTATTTGAATTAAACTTGTGGCAACAATTAAATAATTCTTCAGATGATGTATAATTTTTGTGCATTCTGAGTTATAAAATGATTGAGATGTAACGCTCTTAAGTGAACCTAGCGCCGAAGTGTGGCTATGGTAAATAAATATAGTGAACTTTAAAGAGTGCATTTATTCCATTGTGGTTTATTCGCTATCGACGAAGTAGATTTAATTCAAAATTCGCTAACTGTTAATTGAATATGTTTAAATGAAATGCGGGAAAATTCCGTATAATTTAAATATTTCGTACAAGGAAGTCATGTGGTGTGCACATCAGATTTTTTTTACTAAATTTAACTTTTGAAAGGTGGGAGACTAATGTTATGTGAATAACGTAATTTCCAAAGGACGCAGTTACAGAAAGAATATAAAAAAAGGAAAGTATCCATGGATAAACTACAAGTAAATTCTACAGTATTATTTCCTTAAAAGGAACATGCATTTCGATAAAAATACCTGGTAGTATTACCATTACACTATCTAATAAAACATTTTCATTTCTACTTCCCTGTAACTTGAATCTCTCCCATTCTTACTGTTGTCTCTGATACTCCTTAGGCCTCAGACCATCCATAAATAAAAAGAGAAGCGCGGCTGACTCTACGTAATCGTAGAATGAATGTTTGCATTTGCTTCGCTGTGATAGGTCGGTTCTTATATCAGGCTGAAATAAATTTTAATTGTTTGAAAGGAAAGGTTTGACGTGACCTTCGCGGGTAGTTTTCAATTGTTTATCTTTGTTAGGAAGGCAAAAACGATCATTACAGGGAAAAAAATCTATTTTTAAATTTAGGAAATCGCGGTTTTTGAATTCATTGGGGAAAGAAAAAATTACGCTACAATTTTTAAATTTTAGAACCTAGCTCTAAAACGTTAAAGAAGCGAATACGTAAGTATATACGGTATATAAGTACCATATACTGTAATGATATTTCGCTAAAAATAAATCAGGCATAAGATAAATAATTTAAAGTTCAAAAGGGTATTATACTACGCTCTGTTCATGTCATGTTGTATTAGTATTTGTTCTTAATCGCGCTGCATTTTAATTTTTAAATTAGGCTACTTGTACTTTTGCAGTAAATATAGTCATGAACTATACCTGAAATGAATCGCCTAAGGCTTTATCAACTGCTGTTTGTAAAATCAATTTATTAAAAACTGAATCTCTAAAAAATAGAAATAAATTTTAAATTCCTTTAAAATAATTTTTGCTAGAAATGCCCTTCCATCTCTATCATTGCGAATTTTTATTATTTTCATTTCTGTCTTTCTCCTTGAAAAATGACATTTTAGCATCTAGATGCTGGGAACTATTCAAAATCTACAAGAAAAGATCTCCAAGTATTACTTGTTTATTCTCAAGTAAAAGAGGAACCTTCAGAAATAATGTATATTTCTACACATTCTGAAATATTTTTTTGCAACCATTACACACCTAAGCTAAAATAATGTTTTACGAAATATCTACCACATTTTGTTCGAAAAGAGTCTATTTCAGGGAGCCCTCCTAGGAATTTTATGGAAAGCTGAGTGCGGCATAAAATGTTTAGAGTAATGTAATTTGAGACCATTCTGCAAGGAATCTTACAAAATATGAAAGGTAACAAGTAAAATTGACTCAAAGGTTTGAAACTTATGCCTTTTTCTCTATTTTTAGCGAAAAAAAGATGCAGGGTCGTATTCGGTGCATTTCTTTTGTGCTGCAAAATAAAGCATATTTTTGTCTCAGATTGTCAGGGGATTACTGGCGTTACATGACAATAGATAAAAGGTAAAAAATACTCATATTGCTTTAGTGCATTTGGCAGATATCACTGAATAAAAACTGGGAAAATAAAAATGTGTAGTTCAGAATGCATAAATGATGTGTTAAAAAAAAACTTGATGTCTTTTTAACTCAATAATTTAAGTTAATATATAAGATAAAGCGTAATAAATACAGTTCTAAATAGAAAGTTTAATTAAATTAAAGTTTTCTTTTGATGAAATCAAAGTCGTTAACCCCTCTGTAGTAACTGATAAAGCTTATTATTTAAGTCCAATAAAATATATTCAGTGCATTTCAACAGACAACTGCATTGGTCTTCTTCATCGGAAACATCTCTCTTTTTTGTTTACCAACTCTCCAGTTCTGCGTAAAGCCATTAAAACTAAAATTCAATTTCTACTGTACTTACCCAAACAAAATACTAATTATCGTAGTTTTCCTAAATAATGAAAATGTTAATTATTTATAGACATTTATTTAGTCTTTTTAATTCCTCATTTTAATTTAGCGACGTTCCCTTCCCGTGTTAAAATTACTAGGTGGGTCATCCGAAAATTAATCCGTAATAGATTTATAGCTGATTATTTGGCTGTAAAGCTTTTACTTACTTTCATAAAGTGTAAATTTGTTCATGTTTAACTGATATATTTATAAAACAGAATTTCCGCGAATCCACAAATTGTAATACTTCGGATTTAGAACTAGTACATTTCTGTGTTAGACAGTCGAGTTGAATTTTGTCGCAATATGGTGACGTACTAAATTTTATAAAGGAAAATATTAATGTGTTCCGGAGTAACAAAAGAAAAGGGAAGAAAGGCAGAAATTTTATGTCATGCAAAAGCTGTGTGCAAATGTTACGGGGTGCAGGCCTCGTGGTCTAATAGATAAGGCATCGGTCTCCTAAACCGGGGATTGCAGGTTCAAGTCCCGCCGGGGGTTCGTGAGTTTATTTTATGATTTAATATGATATTCTTATAGTACTCTTCATACATATATATGAATATAATCTTTTTCTTCGTACATAATTAAAAAACATTTTTGTGACTCTCACAAATTCTGTCAAATAGTATAGTACCCACACATGCATTCTATTATCCAAAAGTTTCGAGTGCGTTAAGTTAGACTCTCTCCCCTAATTGTCCAAAACAGTGTTTTATCTATTCATAACAAAACACTCATTTATAAGTCCATCTTGCGGCCCATTCTCTGTTATGCTTGTAGGGGTCTGGGCAAGCTCATGTAAATCATACAGGAAGAAGTGCAAACTGCCTAGAACAGTGTTCTGAGGCAGATTACGGACGCAGCATAGTACATTTGTAATAACACTACATATGAGAAGCTTGCATTGTCAAGCTCAGAACTTTTGCTACCATCTTGCTAAAAGGTTTCATTGTCGTATGAGAAACAGTAACAGCACTCAACTGCGAATTTGCAATTAAAATTATAATAATTATAATAATTACGATTATAATGACGTGCAAAACATAAGACGGGCTATGGCTATTCTCAATCCTAGAACTAATATAAAAGATTAATGTATTGCTACTCTGCTTTATTTAATACTTATGCGTGTATGTTTTTATATGTAATTTTTAACTCTACCTTTCAACTGTTGGTATGTCTTTTCGCACTTGCTCACCATTGCTCAATGTACCAGCTCGACGGCTTTCTGATGCTTCTCTCCATTCGTCCATTTTCTAGCGCAGATTTTAATACTTTTTATATTATTAGAACAAAAAAGTTAACATTAAAAATATTAGTACACACATAATTTTGTTATAATCAGTCTTAAGTTAGTTGTGATACTATTTCGAAGCTCTGCGTTTTTCGATTCGGGGTAAGGGGTAAGGTTCGCCCAGGGACCCGGATGTCTTATACACCGTTCCAAACACGCGGGGACCTTATGGTGTTTTACATAGCTTGGTTATGTAAAAGCAACCCTTATGAGTTAAACCTTAAAAACTCTTATGATTTTTTGCTATCTAAAACCCTTATGGGTTTTTACATAGCTTATGTTTGTATATTAAAATTCTTTCTAAAAACGCCTGAAAGCAATTTAGTCTTTTTATTTTTCCAATTGATGATAAATGATAAAATGATTTAGAAGCTTCTATTAAGATTGAAATGTAAAATGAATCTCTGAAATGTGCTTTTTTATGAATATTAAATGTAGCTGTTTGGTTGCAATTCTTCCGGCAGAAACTGCAGATATAAAAAAATTAATTAAAAGAAATGCTCCTATCTTTATTTTCTGCAGCTGGGAAAACTTTCATTTTTTTTTAAATATAGTGACAGCTTAAAATAATAAAGTGAAGGTGAGGTGTTAAATAAAAGCAGTTATTTAAATGAGATTTAGATAATTTTGACAAGTATTCTAAAAGAAGAAAGGTAAATAACAGGACTTTTATTACAAACCGAATTTTATTTCGCTTTAAATCCTAAACCTCATTATTTTGAAGGACAGACAAATGAAGAGATACATATTGCGAAAAATTTTTAATGAGGGGATAACGAACCTCGCAATAACGGATGTGTTCTTATTTCTTTCGTTTTTATCTACAAAAACGCATTATATATCTTTAAAGTTGAGCGTAAACATGATTCACATAATTGAGTAATTTTCTTATTTCGCTTCTTTTTTTCTTCTGGTTTGTTTTCTAAATAAATTAGACTTCTGTAGAACATTTTACTTAGTTCAATTAAGAATTAAATTCATTATAACAGAACTGTAATGTTGCTTTCAACTGACTTCATTAAATATTTTATGATGTTATTAATTGAAGTGAAAATTCTGGAAATATTAATGCTTTATTTCAGTACAATTCTAAAATAATTTTGACTTAAAATTTTATATTTTATTATTCTAGCAGTTTAACGTTACGCTTTAAAGAAAGCATTTAATATGCAATTTTACAATCACTCTTTGAAGATTAAATTTAATTATGCATTTATTGGATATGTTGTGTAGTGCTTTCTTGTTTGAATAATTGCCATCGCTTGCACAAATTATGCATATGAAATAATGGATGCGATGCATATTCGTTTAATTAATTTTAATTTTTGATATTAACTCTTTGTCGCTATATATTTAATTCATTTGGATACTTATTGAAGTAATTATCTTATTTTGTGAAGAAAAGCTAGAGATTATCAGATTACTCTAGAGAAAAATTTTAAAATATATAAAAATAAATTTGCTTCAAAAACGTTTCGAGTTAGATAAAGAGTTAAAAGATTTATTTTGAGTATAAAATTGTTCTTTATATATAATTATGTAAAATTTACGTAATGAGCTAGTGTTATTTTATGTATACACTAATTTAATACAAAATGAGGGTAACGGTTTTGTCTCATTTATGAAAAATCCGACTTATTGTTGGAAGTTCCTCGAAAAACAATATTTTTACGGATTTTGTATTTAGTTAGATATTTTTGGTAGAAGTGTAGTTAAAATTGTTTTATTTCCCCGTGTAATGCAACGCGGGACGAGTTTATGCTTATAAGCGTTTTAAGATAGTCCGAAAGCGCAAAAATACAGGAGCAAGCGCATTTAATAAATAAGTATCTCGTAATTTATATTTAAATTGAAATAATGCAACTGTGTGTTGGCTGTAACCGTAATTGTACTCTTTTACTTTCGAAACCTTGAGAAATTACAAGAAGCTTCTCGTGACTGATTAAAAAGCTTATAAAAGCCGGAGAAAAACATCTCAGTTCAGTTCGTATTTCCGTTTACAACAGTAGTAGAGTTGTTCTAATGATATAACGGTGGCTTGTTTTTATTAATATTCTCAGTTTGCATTACTTAATTTTTTTTTCGCTTTTCGCAATGGATACCAGTTTCTATTTGACCTTCGGTAGGTACATTGATTTGCACCACTTAATTATTTGCTTAGTTCAAAGAATCACATGCGATTGAAGGAAAGGAGATCGATATTAATGAAAGTCAGATTCCAGCAATTGAATCTGTCACACGTAGAATCAACTCTCTTAAAATGGCGAATTTTTTCAACAACTCGCAAATTTTAGATTAAGACCCTGAGAAAAACAATCTAATCCGATTCAAAAAAGCCCAGGATTACGACATCGAACTTAACAAACTGAAATTAAATTTTGTGGTGGAGCTACAACAAAACTACAAAATGATTCAACTCAAATTAAAACCACTGAAGCTTAAATCTAATACTATCACCGTGGAAAATGGCCCGTCACTTCTCAGACTGATCAAACGCGCAAAAAGCGCGCTTTCACTCATAATGAGAGATTCACATCCCCACGTAATTCTGTCAAAAGACCACTTGCAACTCCACCGCAAAGTGAGATAAAACAATCAAATAAATTTGCGAATCTCAACCAAGACGACAGTATGGTTGATGAATATTAGGAGCAACCCCTATTTCAGCCCAAAACAAACATTCCACCTATCACCATGAATGATCTTACTGGAAAATGAGAAGCAATTAAGGAAGAAATGGAAAATAATACTATCAGAAATTACCGCGTTAATATCAAAAGCAGATGGTTAACTATAAGGCTTTATGAAATAGGTCATTATCATTTTCTCATTAAATATCTCCAAGCTAGAGGAATGCAATTTCACAGCTTCAAGCTGAACTGAGAGAAACCCAAAAGTTGTTATTAAAAAGCTACCTAACAACACTAATCCGGAATTAATCCAACACGAACTACTCTGTAAAACATACCTGCTTTAAAAGTCAGGCAACTTACATCCCTAAGAGATGGTAATTTTATGAATGTTCCAGTTTTCCAAGTTGACTTAAAAAGATCCGTAGAAAGGAAAAGAATTCAGAGGCTTAGTAATCGCAATTGAAACTCATAAATCGAGACCGAGACCCATACAGTGCCATAAGTGCCAGAGGGAACTCTGCCACTATAAACCTAGATGCCTAAATTGTGCACAGTTTCACGAAACGTACACATGTAAGCAAAAGAAAGAAGACAATAAACCTGATACTTGTGACTTATGTGGCGAAGCACACGTTTCGTCCTCCAAAGGTTGTGCCAAACACCCAAGAAATATTCAAAAAACTATTGAAGCTGCAAGAAACAAAACTTTTGGGGAAGAATACCACAAGAGGCGGTACGAAGATCTTTCACAGTTCTTTTCCTACCTCCAGTCTCTCAAGTGGACTTGAGGCTCTCCGTATATTTTGAGAGCATCCCTGCCACACAGACACTATACGCTTACAAATATGCATACCTTCTCTGGGATTCGAACCCAAGTCCATCGGTACGACAATCAGTTAAAACTATAGCCTAAGTGACATAGAATTAATAATAATAAATAAAAGAAATCATTCTGAATATAGGAAAAATTGTACTTAATTTATACTCTTTTAATGTTTAGTGTTAAAATGCATAATAAAGGTCTAAAATACTTATCTGAAATATAAATTTAAAGTATTTAAATATATATATATATATATGTGCAAACTTATTAACCTACATAATAAACATTAATTTATAATGAATAGACTAAGTAGTTTATTCCAATGCGCTTATGTACTAAATGTTGGTCTACATTTCATAAAGGACAGATGTTGTATTACTTAATGAACATTTCTAAGCTAGGATAAATAATCTGGAATTCATAATTTTAAGAAAATGTGAAACATTCATGACTTCACAATTTAACAATTAACGCAGTTAATGTTCACTTGTTCATTGCTGTAAGTTTACATTTAATTCGAAACATTTATCTCAGAATTCAGCTTAATGTTAGTCGAAAATAGATGATATTTCTGTAGATTGAATTTAATTTGAAGGGAACCTAGAGATGCATAATTAATTACAAAATTCGAATATTTGCTTCATAAATAGTAGTTCGCTCATTCTAAAATGTGAGAAAATAGTTAAGTTGATCGTGATTGTTATTTTAGCGAAGAGTTTTATTAAAATTTTGCTTAATTCATGTTGCACAGCTGAAAGATTACAAATCAGTGCAGTCCATTTTATGACATCTATTATTCAAGCATTGCTATTTAAAACAAAACAGTTATTCAAGGGAGGTATCCCAAACAAAAATGTATGCGAAATAATCACGCTGGAAACTGAAACCCTCATGAGTCCTATAATATAAATATAAAATGTAGATATAGTCTGTCATATTAAATTCTGTTGCAGTTAAAATAAAATTCCTTTTTAAGCCTGCGGCGATATTATGCTACAAAGCAATTTAAAAAATTATAACTCTTTTTCTTTTTTTATCAGATGATCGTTTAGACACTTCGGATTTATGATACAACACAAATTATAAGCACAGACGGGAAAGTACGTTCTACAAGTTAAAGGAATATTATTGAAATTAATATTTTAACAAAATTCTTTGAAATAAAACTATGCAGGATAAGCCACAAAGTTGTAAAGTAAAGGACATGCAGAATAAGTCAAACAAACATACAGGAAATACAGGGTTTACAGAAAATACAGGATAAGTCACAAAGGTGTAAAAAGCCACAAAGGTTTAGATAAATATATTAATTTTGCATTATATAAATTTGTATATATGCAGTTTATGGTAATAGCATACAAAGCGTGGCATGATAGTATGGTAAGGATATATACTGATGCAGGTCATTTCATTACACTCCGCCCAAACGGTACAGTGGTTAGGGAAGCCTACTGCGGTTCGAATCCTGGAGAAGGCATGGATGTTTGTAAATGCGTAGTGTCCAGGCGGCATGGGGCTACTTTAAATATGCGGCGAACCGAAAGTCCTCTCGAGAGGTTGGTGGTAAAGGAAGAGGGGTGAGAGACCTTTGGACCCGATTGCGCGAGGCTCTCTTATACCAAGTTATTACATTACTAGGCTTGCTACTGTATGACGTTACTGACTCCTAGTCTGCTCAAATGCATGAACTCACTTTATGTATTCGTTTCAACCACTGTACATAAGTGACGTTCGTTGACGAGGTTTTTGCTTCACAAACTGACTCACTTTACTGAACGAGCGAAAGCTTGATTCGCAAAGGAAGAGCAAAATAATTTGGAAACGTTCCAAGAATGTTCGATTTCCATTTTAGGGGAGAAAAGAATGTTTATCTTCTCACGCTTAAAATGAATTTAATTTTTATCATTTCCCAAATTTTTGAAAACATTTTATTGCTCCATCGCTCTTGATTCACCTCTGTTTAGGATCTTTTCTCATCAAGGTCATTGTTAGTAAGCAGTGAACCATAAAACAGAATAGTTTCAATTCATTGAGTGAACTGCTCTGATCGGTTTTGTTTGTCAGTTTTGTCCATCTCTAGTAAACAGCATTATTTTACAGTGAAAAAAATGTCTGATGTTAGATTCAAACAATTACCTTATTAACAATCAGTTTTATTTTGTACATATTTTTAACTAAATATTTTGTTTTAACCTAAAAGACTTATACAAAAAATAAAATTTCTTATCTGATCAAGTTCAAATACATTCAAGTTCTAATCTTTGTATTAAAATAAGAACCTTTACTTATAAAAGGATTGCCAAAATATTTAGATAGGGAATCGAAAAATCGCCGTATGTATTAAATTATGTCCGTGTTCTGAGTTCTCGAAGTCATTAATTAAAAATTCAGGGAAATCTAACTCAGATCGTTGATTAAAACTTCCGAACGGAGACGCAAAATTAATTTCTAAAAGTCAAATACTTTTCTAACTATTTACCACCAAACTATCCAGGTTTTACAAGCAGCACGATATATCGTCTGTAGCACATGCATTATTTTGCTTAGAAACATTGAACCCCAATTTTTCTTTCAAAAACTTCTTCGGATACAGAGGAGAGGTGATGCAGTTCAATAACGTTCACTGAACGAATAGCTTGTGTGCGGGGTGCTAAATTCATTATCGCTTCTTCATTCACTCCAGCCGTCCGTTATTTTTAATTGAATCGATGCTTGCGAGCCAAAACGTGTTTATTAACGCGTTGTCAAAGTATTACTCAGACAATAAACGCCTCTCGCGATAAATAATTTAGGATTATACCACGGTGAATACCATATAATTAATGGCCCCTAGTGATTTGCGGTGAGTTACAATTGAGGAGGATCGTCCCATTCTTAATTAGTCAAAATTAAGAGGAAATGAGTGAAAACAATTAATATAAATCTAATATCGAACTTTTCAAAAGTGCGATAGAAATTTGTTTAAAAGTTATTTTGTTATTACTAAATGGATTTTTTTTTATGAAACTCATTCATTTTAGTTCGTTTAAATATTTGTTCCCTATGCTTTGCTATATATGCATGCCATTTATTTTTTCAGTTTCAAAAACTGCAGTTTTGCAGGAGTAAAAGTGTTCGGTTATGTTTTTTGTAAACTATTCATGTTCTCAAAATGTAAAAGAATTAGAAATTTTAGTTGCTTTGTCTAAATTGTTTATAAAATGTCAATTTAAGTTTTTTCCCAGTTGTCAAGTTTTAGTTATTTTTTAAACTTGAGGTTCGAAACGTGTTTATATTAATGCGTCTGTATTAAAATTACTGTTAATAATTGTAGACACGTACTCGCATTCTTGTGGTGTAGTAGTCATCCATAGCGGCAGGAGAAGAATTCATATTCATTTCCAAAAAAAGCACACCACACACACACACACACACACCAAAAAAAAAAAGAAGATCATACCTCGAACACGCGACTTAGGATATATAACAGATTTATATATAGGTATATATAGGTTTCTAACATAGGTATTTTGTCACAAAATCGGACTTTTCCTGAAATGACATACCGATTTTTTTATTTTGATTCTAACACTCAAAGTATGCCAAAGTGCTCAGTTTTGTAAAAGCGCACAGAACGTTTCTGAAATATTAGCTCTCAAAATTTCATCTCTGCAGTTATAATTTAATTTCGTATATAATCCATTTTATTAAACTTACGTGAATTCTTTCTTTAACAATTCGAAGTTTAGGTTTAATTGAAAAAAAATTCTCGGCCATTTTCCAATTTATTTCAAAACTTGTACTTTTTAATAATTTTTATATATTTTCCGAGAACAATTTTGAATTATAACCTATAACATTTTGAACATAATCTTAAAGTAGGTGTATTTCTAGGCATATCTACAAATATTAAAGTTTTATATTCAAAATTTCAGAAGATAAACGTGAATTTATATATTGGCTCACATTGAAATTTGCTATATTTGTTATAAGCGATAATAAAGCCAAATGTGTTTTATGCATTTCGATTAAATTATTTGAAAGAATGAACGATGCACCTTTTTTTCCGATGGTGAAGAAAGGGAAGTAAAATAGGTTACTGTAAATTAAAAATTCCGCCAAGGGAATTATTCTTAGCACAAGCTGGAAAAAGGACTCCAAGATAAATGTTTAAATTTCTGGGTAAATTTCTCACCATATTTTTGAAAATCTAGTATAATCTGAGTCTTAAGATAGAAATATGGAAAAAGATTTATACGCCATTTCAGAATAAGTCCAATTTTGTGTCAAAATACTTGTCTTAGAACAATGCTATACATGAATCTAATATGTATCCTAAGTTCCGCTTTCGAGATATAAAACGTTCAAGTTAAATTTCGTCATTCGGACCACTAAAACGGAAGATATAGAACTTAATTATTCCAGTTCTGGTGTGAACATCTACAGGTGCAATCTCTTATTAAAAATTTTTGACACTAAAAAATCTAATGATTCCATAACACGTTTCAAAATGTCTAACATGAAAGCAGACTGAAGTACACGCAGAAGAAGAAGAAGCAGCGTGATTTAGCAAGCAACAGATGAAAAGTCATATGCATTTGGCTGTATTTCAAATAATAAGAAAATTATAAAAAACTTAAATTTGCATATAACATAATAAATCAGCCATATCTAAATCAAGCCATGTTTCAAAAGTTTTAAATCTCTAATTCCCAAATGACAGTTTACTGATAAATGCGAGAGTTTTGTAATACGTTTGGTTGAAAACAGCACTTTCAAAAAAAAAAAAAGTAAAAGAAATCCCCAAATAATTCTAACATACTTTTACAGGATTTCCTACTATTGACTTCACAGATACGGGAAGACATTAACAATTTAAGTGAACAAAAGCACTCCCAAATATCCTGCATATAGGCCAAACCATTATTTATTTAACGGGAAAAATAATTTTAAGACACATTTTTGCTAGAATGCAGATTTAAAATGCTCAATTTTCGATCCATTTTAAGTCCTTTGCTTTAATGTCTTGCTCAGCGAATAGCTGAAACTCTCCTTCATGTATAAAGACAGAATAATTATTAGTTCAATAAGTCGAAAAGAGTGTGTTATGAAATAATCACTATATTTAAATCAATATGAAGCTGAAAGATAGATAAAGTCCGTAATAATATTGACGACAATTTACAAATCAGATCGTTCCTTTTATTGCTACAGGGAGCCAGTTGCTATGACAGTGAGCCAGATTTCGAATCCCAAAGAAGGAACTGAAGTTTTCAAATTACATGCTACTTTGACGACAAGGAGGCGCAATTACTTTCGAGCCGGAAAGATCCAAAGAGAGTCCTCCACAGAGATTCGTGGTAGCGGTGTAGAAAGATCTCATATTCCTTCCAGCGAGAAAGGAGGATTTCCCACCAAAATTAGGACGGAGTTGAGCAAACTGTCAACTAGGTGCCTAAGGTCTAGGCAAACGACAGGTACCACACATTACCTCATGGCCACGACAAAATTGGGGAACTGATTTGGTTGAGGTTCAGATCAAAAGAATGAATAACAACAGCAAAGTACAAATCAGAAAACGATGCAGCCATAATCGATTTTCAAATAAATATAACTTCTACTGTTTCGTATTTTATCTCAGAAACCTTCCATTTAACGTCATGTACTTCTTTTATGCATTTATTCCATATTTCTTTAAACTGGTGTAAAATTCATTAGATAATCCTTTATTATGAATTCAAAATTTAATAGCATTTTTGTTTAAGAGTTTTGTACTTATTTAAAATTCTTTCCAAGAATTCCTTAAAAGCTCCTTATTCCTTAACCTTTCACGTCAAGCCACCGTTTCGTGCACCCATTCCTATGCTATAACTGTATATTGACGTTTGGCTATGTCTAATGATCATCCGCACATCAATGTCATGATCCGAATTCGCCAGGGGTCGCAGTGAGAACTATTAACTCCCTTAAACTTCATTTAATAGGTTACCTCTCGCACGTGGAGGGATGCAGTGCACGCAAAATCAGATTTGTCGTTTTCGGTGCCAGTCTCCCCCAAATAAACATTTAATGAATACCTGGAAAAGGGGGCATTAATGATTCAGGGCCCGAAGCGTATCCCTTGATCATAATTACGATTCGAATGGTGCCCAACGCACGCTCAGTGCTTGCCGGAAAGGAATGCATGGAATTCGTAATGAGGGTCTAATGGTTCTCTTCGCCGGAAGAGTGCTCCCATTTTTTTCCTCGTTCTGCAGCGACACCTATGATAAATTTCTTATATTTTATGCATTTATACCTTGTCTATATTTTACTAGTTTGCTGCATATTCAAAGGAATCTTCATCATTAGTCTTGAATGGTGCCTTCAAACTTTACCTGAGAAATTATCCTCCTAAAGAATGAAAGCATTCTTCGTACTAATAGTTTCTAGATTATTTTTTAAGATGAAGTAAATGAGGTAGAGATCGTATTCGCTTGAGAGCAATTATAATGGAAATATGTGACTGAGCTATGGAAATGGAAATGGAAATCACGTTATTTAGCAATTAATTGAGAAATAAATTTACCCATTACTGAAATAATGTTGACTGAGAAAGTACTACATACCGCACTCATAATGCTTTCACAAATAAGTACAATCCAAGAAATCTTTGTCATTAATACCGAATGAATGAAAGTTCTTTGCATTTCTTTCTTTGTTACCGGAGCTCCTATATCTTTAAACCCTTAAATTCTTCGAATATGATATTGCAGTAAAAGTAAAAAAAAATACTTACTTTACAAGCAATTACTTCTAACATTTACAGATGATTGCATAAAATAGCTGCTTTAAAAATTAATGACCAAAAGTTTGATGCTGGCGTAGACACATCTATAATTTAGTCTGTTTTGTAAGAAAAGTCTTTACGTAGGTTACCATCTTGCATGTACAGTTTAATATTTAAAAGTTTTTGTTAATTACTTTAATTTTATGCTTAATAGATAACTTTTATGACATTCGAAAACTATTTTGAATCAAAATTTAGGAATTTTATGATTAAATTCTGGTTTTATTTTGAGTTGAATTTACAAAATGCATTTAAATGTAAAAAGTTGCAATATGTCCTTGTACAAAATTTATATACATATTATTTGAAGAATTGTTTAACGATCGGTGAATTTGAAATTTTCCTGTGAATATCCACATTTACATAGTCGCTTAGTGTATATCAGAAACATTTGCTAAATACCCTTATTTCTTACTTATATCGGCAAATGTCGACATTCCCCACGCATTAATAGTGAATGTTGAATAAAAATATCTTTCCTACGCTTTTAAATTACACTTTATTATTAAAACATATTATGATACATGTCAAAATAGGCGAACGCTTAAATAATAGCAGATGGAAATAAACTGTTAACATTAAAGCAAAAAGTACATTCCAAATGAGAAAAGAGAATTGCACCAATAATAAACTTATTTAGTTATGTGATTCACGTTACACAATCTTATTTATTACAACAACTTAAGTTGTTTTAACAATTTGATTTACACAGGAACAACCTCTCCGCAAACACCAACAACTTTTACAACTCTGCCTGTCTTCTCGGGTTCTCGTTTCGACCCCTACTAGAGCATATCTGTGCTTGTCGACGTACACTAGGCAAAAAAAAAAAAATGTTTGATATCTCCCATTCTACAGGGCTGCTTGACGAAACTCAAACTGCATTTAATTTTGTAAAATATAACGTCTAGATATAGTTAGTCTCTTGTAAAATGTGTATGTAATTTCCCTGTGTTTGGTTTTAGAAAAAACTAATTTTACTGCTAAATAGGGGTGATTAATTTATTATTTTTTCATTTATTATTTTGTCATAACCTCTTTCATTTTAATGATTACGCCACTGTTTTAACAAGTTTCAATTTCCCGTACAAGGAGCTTAAATTGCCATCTTTGACTACTCTAAATTTTCACTTTTAAGATATCTTAAATATTCCCCACTCTGCACCTTTTTCTTCAGATAGGATAATCGAAATCTCTCTTCCTTTTGAACTAAATCTCTCT